>FR989917.1:2413817-3017271 GCA_905404115.1 Pheosia gnoma | reverse complement strand
CAACAATAACAATAAGTTATAACGATATTTCGGGCTATACACCGAACTTTCCCCATCATTATTTATAATAACGTGCTCAACTTACCTTACATTGAAACAATTAATTTATTGAAGAATACAATCAGACAAGAATCAATACTCAATTCCATCAAGGAAAAGCTAATACAACATGTAAAAGCTCATATATGCAAATGATAAATACACAGGAGCGAAGTTTCGGGAAGTTCTCGACTTTATCGATAGAAGTTTGTACGTAACAACACTAAAGCAAACAAACTTGGTGAACGAGTTGAGAGTATTCTTAAAACCATCGATAAACTTTCACAAGCTGGAGGAGGTTTTAAATTTAAAATATATTTTATCTCAGTCAGATATAAATTGATCCCTAGATTTATAGGTAGAATGTTTGCGTGCATTTACGATGGCAATATAAAGTATTTTGGTTCTGAAAACGCGTTGTAAAGCCATGGTTAATTGTAGGCATTACGTATATTTACCACTAGGTGTTACCCGCGACTTCGTCCGCGTGGTATTTAACAAAAAAGTGTTTCTAAAATAAAAATAGCCTATTATGTTACTCCTTGTTACATCAGCTATCTGCCAGTGAAAGTCTCGTCAAAATCGGTCCAGCCATTTCAGAGATTAGCCGGAATAAACAGACAGACGGACAGATAAGTCCGCCAACCCGCACTGGGCCAGCGTGGTGGACTATGGCCTAATCCCCCTCGCATTGAGGAGAGGCCCGTGCCCAGCAGTGGGACATTAAAAAGGGCTGGTATTGTTAAACAGACCGACAGAAAAATTAAAAAAATAATGTTGTTTTGGTATATGTACCGTGTATCCAAATGCACTCAGTAAAAAGCGGTTATTTTAATATTACAAACAGACACTCCAATTTTATTTATTTGTATAGATTTAATAGTTCTCTAATGTCCAAGCGAAATTTCTAGCTTCTACCATACCTTTAACGCAAAGTCACTCTAAGACGTCTCTACATTGTGTACATACATAGTTAACTAAATCGCGTAATACGTTTAGTGGTTCGGCTTTTGTTTGCACCACAAGTTAACTGATACGGCTTGTTAGGGGCATTTAATTAGTGATAGAGACGATGGGGACATGCTTATGTGAAGTGATAAAATCAGTGTGAATGAAGTGAAGTGCAGTCACGTGATAAAGTCAGAGATTTCATCTATAACTCTATTTTTAAATCCAGACACGCCGATTGACATATTGGTAGAGCTTCTGCTCTTTCTGGATCTTCCCAGTTGAGTTTGCGTTCGACCCGGTTGTAGAGTTAAGAAAAAAAATGGAAATGACAGTTTGTCAGCGGCCCCGTAGGCCTATACGAAATAAATTAACATTTTTTTTTATATGCACTACTTAATAAATGCCCGGTGAAACGGTACTGGCTTACTTTTTTAAAGAAAATATTAAACCCAGTTTACAAATGTGATGTATTTCATACATAAACGTGATCGTTATGACCTACTTGTTGAACCGTTAAAATATTTTACACTATTTTTGTTACACCTTATATAAGTACGGGATCGTCTGTCGATATTACTTATTTATAATTTGGCATATCGCTAAAAAAATCTTTTTGATCTGAAGTGGTTTCAATTAAATATATCATTCTTCTTTCTTTACGAAATGAGATGTTGTTTTTTGAATCATTTTCATAAAACAGTCATTTTATGCCCCATTCTTAGACAATGGCATCTCCATGACTTGAGATAGTCTCCTTCAAAACAAACATCTCCATAGCTCTTGATTGCGGAGACATAGGTTCCCTTGTTCCAAATTCACATTTTTGACAACCCTAAAAGTTGTTTCAGGAGTCAACTTTACTATCTACTTCGGTATAATATCACAAGATGGCGTTACGTGTTCACATAGAAATTACAGAGCTATTCGAAATGTATATCCTCAACTACATGATAGGTATAGCTATTTCAGAACACACAGTTGCATTGTATTACATATATATAAAAACCTTTTTAACAAAATAAAAACCGTCTTCAAAAAACTAAAAAGCCAAAAATAATCTAATCTTGAAATCTACCTTGTTTAACTAAATCAAATATTTAACTAATCTGCAGTCCGATTGACTGAAGGCCGATTTTAATAATCTTTGATTCCGAATAGATGAATAACTGTTAATACATGGCATAAAATCACTCAAAAAAATTAAAAAAAGATAATTCATGTCTCCATACATTTGATTCAGAGGCGATACGAAGTTCGCCGAGATAGTTAGTAACAAATAACTACCCATTTACTCTTACATCACAGTTCCCTGAAAAAAAGTAATTAACCACCCACAATACCGCACAGTGGGCCGGTGCTCACAATAGCGTGGTCGGACAAAATACAACAATAGGGCTCAATTTAACCTCAGCTTAACCAAGAAACGCGATCACGTACATCATAACGCGATAAAGAAATCTCTACATCGGCACGCGAACGAAATTAGTGGATCAAAACCTTTAACCGTGTCATTTTTCAACCCAAATGCGTCACAAATATGCTATATTATGGTATTTGAATGGCTTTGTATGTGGTTAAGTAATCATTTTGGTCGTTAATAAATAATTTGGTGATATTATGGGTAATTATTTCGTTTCGTTCCTCATAGCTTGGTAAAAAGACTGTATCAAATATAAATACCATGATAATAACAGCTTATTAATAACATACAACCGTGATCATAACCATAAAAATGTGCTTATGATAAATAAATATAAGCGCAGTGTAAGTAAAGCATCGTACAAAAACAAATATTAATCGATTCAAGCAATAACCCGAGACTTATTAAAATGAATGAGTTTCCAATTCGCTGTAGCACTTGCTTGCTTTCGTTCCTTTTATAAAACTAGTTGGGCGTAATTAACTTCGAAATCGTGATCCATTCGCGTGTAACAGTCCATTTATTAAAGTGCCAAACCATTATTAACTTCAAGTTGCGCGTCAAAACGACTCGAGTTAATTATTTATTTCGATACTTACTGAAAAAATATCGATAATGAAGTCGAACGCGCTGTCGAAACACTTGATAGAGCTCTGCTAACTTTGTATAGGTCTGTGTCAATATATACAGTCTTATTTTCATATGTTTAAGAACCAAAAAATATATTGATTGATATTGTATTTTTTACTTTTTTGAATTATTAAGTATAATTAACGTGTTTTAACGATTCACTAATCGTAAACTGAAACCGTAATCAATCGTAAGTAAACTGTATGTGATGGGTATAAAAAGATACTAGCAGTAACTTAGCTAAAATATGTAAGGTCGGCCATGTAAGTGGTTTATCAGTTTTGACACAAAAAATCCACTAAGATTCATATTTGATACGTTCTAAGTTCAAATAAATAACAAATGACGATCATAGGCCTTGCGAGTCTACGATGTGCAAATGATATTCAACCTTAAGGTGATAAAGGAGTTTCTTGGTCGACTACGTATTTATGTTGTAATAAAAGTAAAAAGGCAATTATAACGAATATACTTTAATACTAATTGGAAACAGTTACATGCACGACGTGAGTGACATTATTTAATTTGACATTTTATTTCGTTTCCACCAGCCAGTGGTGAGCATCCAACCTCCGCAACAATTTAGAACAATTTTGAAGTTTAGTTGTTTTCCCCGTTTTTGAGTTTTGTAGCACTGTGCGCTCCATTGTTTCCCGGGAAGCTTTAACGAACCTCTTTTTTCCAGGTATTATTGCGAAACGAAATTGAGGGTGAATACTAATTAATGTGCTTATTGCTTAGTAGGTATATGGTGTTATTCGTAAGCTAACCGTATACTTTATAGTCTACGTATTTAGACATTTTGTATGGAGATGAACAGCGCCTCTAGCGGACAGTATTACAAACTGTCAAGTACGTACTTCTCCACCTTCTACACGATGATTTAACAAGGGTACTTACCATTTGTAGTCATAATGTGAAGTCAGAATTTCGATACGTTTAAATTTTTTTTATTCACAATAAATCTCATAGCGTTGTAATTAACATTTTTTTTTTCTTAACTCGATATATCGGAATTCTGACTTCACGCACTGATCACAAAAGCGCTACGGAAGCGCAGATGCAAAGGTTAGATCTGAATCAAGCTGTATATTCAAACTGTTAAGGTCTATTTAGTATGTGTGTCGGGTGTTGGGGCTAAGCAGAAGACAATCAAACCGTATACTGTTGAGTAGGCTAATCATTAGGACGAATCGTCGCCGGCCCGCCGCCATGTTTACTAAACAGCGTTTCGGTACGCCACAGAATAATGATAGCGGTGGAATTCTGAACGGTACAGTACGATGTTCAATCATAATGTGTGGGACGATAAAATAAATAAATAATGTAGACGAATAAACCAACTGTGTAGTCCCGGAATAAGAAAAAAAAGTTTATATGTTAGGTACCGTACAATGGACTGAAATTTTCCGGTGGCGGGAATCGAGTCCACAACCATCTAGTACAATGATAAAAGTCAGTACGTACATAACGCACGCTTAATAATAGACTGACCAATTAGGGTTTAAGCCCAAAGTGAGATAAGCACACAGATAGATTTATTCCAACGTTATCTATCTACCAATCTCAGAATTTTTACGATATCTTATTCCTAGACTGAGTAACGAATATGTTGTCTTTTTTACTTATACAAATTTTGACAAAACTTTTAACATGAAAGTGACATAAATCACAATGCGTCTGAGATTGCGAATGTCAACTCGCGGTGCTATTATATTAAAGTGACCCATTCATGTTTCTGAACTTAAAAAACTTACAACATAAAAATAATATGTTATTATTTTATCAAGTATAGACTTATAACATAAAAGAGAAAGGGTTTTAGTGAAATGTTTAATAAAATACAGACATATAACAAAAAGTGCCATCACTAGTACAGAAATATATAATTGATTTTATTAATAAACAGACGTATCTCAGGGACAACATTTTAAAAGCTATAAATAATAATAAAATTTCTTCAAAATTACATTTTAGTATCAATAATTACTTAATCAAGTATTCTTACATCATTTATTATTATTACGCTATTTTCATTGAGATATAAGTAATAATGTCAGACAGTTGTAAATGACAAAACGTTTTTGCGATTTCCCAACAAACAACTTTTTTGAGTTAGGTCAGTCTATTATTAAGCGTGCGATAATATTCTTTAATTTTGAGAGGTCTTTATGTATGTAAAAACACATAATGATTTTTTTTTTCAAGTGGGCGTGGATGGCTAATCCGACACTATGGAGAATATAAAAAAATGCGTAAAGGACTCTTGAAGCCGATTTTGATGAAAACGAATACTACAACCTTAGATTTTATTTAAATAAAATCCCAAGAATTGAACCGGTGCATTTCGAAAAAAATATATTACATCATCCGATAATGTCGCTAATAAGGATCCAGCTCTGTCTAGTAATGACTTGAAGAAATCATACTGTATATATAATTCTTCGAGTGTTGTGTCAGCAGCACAAGTTAACCAGATTCAAACCCAACCCCAACATAAATAAGATTCAGTGCTCTTTGTTCTGCTCAAAGATTTCGTTGAGGCCTTACGTCAAAGGTAATCAGTGACAAAATTAGGTACTTGGTTTGCAAATTACACAAAAGGCTTGTTTTTACGCGGCAATGTGGGTAAGTAGAGTGAGTCAGCATACTCTTCCTGTCTCTACTTAACCAATTTGTTTTGGGGTCGTTTTCCAGTCTGCTCTGGTTGGGGTGATGAAAAGGATCATCGAAGATAAACTCTGTTAAAAGGGTTTGTACTGAATTGCGGATTATTTGGATTATAGTTAAGTGCCCAAATACACAGTGGGTCAGGATCTAAATCAGTATCATTTTTTTTTATTAATGTCAACCATAAGTACAGTACTTATGAATCGTCAAAATTGTTACGAAATGCTAAACTAAAACTTTGCCGCACGTTCGGATTGCCGTTCCTATGGAGAAGAACGAGCAAGATACTCCATGGTTGCTGGTTTTAAAAAGATCGGTTATTGTCTATAACGAACGTCAATGATGTTAAAAGTATAACTTAGAACAAACAAGATTAACACACACACACACAGTAACACACCTAAAAAGTTCAAACTTTTTCTTATTTTTTTTTTAATAACACATAATTAATAGCAGTGATATCCACTTGGTAGAACGCTTGCCTTGGAATCAAGTGTGCAGGTTCAAAGCTCAACTTCCACCTCTAGAATTTTCAGATTTTCATGTACAAATTCTCCATTTTCAATAATGAATATCACTTGCTGTACTGTGAAGGCAAACATAGCGAGGAAACCTGCACATCCGTCGAAAGTAGTTTGAGGTTAACAAAACAAAAAAGGACCAGTGAGGTGGACTATGGTCTCTAAGCCCTCTTTATATTGAGGAGAAATGTGCGCAGTATTTATTTTATGGGACTAGGCCCGCCACACACTCCCACCACTGCTACTCCTGTAAGCCAGGATCTACAGTGGTGTCCAATGATGACACCGAGGTTTGACCCTCGGCGAGTCCCGGGATAAAGTTAATTGTCTTGGAACCCGCACGAATTTAATCGAAAGATAAAAATAGGAGGAGTTGGATGAAAATTATCCACGTGCTCAGTATAATGGCAACAGGCTCGCCCCCTTATTCCATTGGCACCAAAATACCTTCAGCGCAATGTGGGTGCTCTTCAGTGCACCTTTGCCTACCCTTAAGGGGATTGGTGACACGTCATTAATAACATCAGCAATTAAACCTACTTTGTCCTCGATTTTAAGGGCATTTTTTGCACAGCACGTTTTATCATTTGCCTTTAACCAAATTCCGTGTAATTCACATCATTTCTCAAAGTCAAGCTTGCTTTATGAAATATGGCGGCCGAAAATAGGTTGGCTGTACTAAAATTGTGGTTAATAGACCTATAGTGAATGAGGTCAAGCGGTATCGGTCGCGATCAACTGTATTATAGCAATTTGTGTCACATCAATTGGTTGGTGCGTTGACTGGTTGTTTTGAATAGACTGTACAATGCCAGTAATGTATTTAATGCTATGATTTATTTACTACTAACTACAATATCGATAATTCCGAATATTTCCTTATTATAATCATAACCAGATTATGCGACTAGCAGTCAAGTAGTAATAGAACTACATAGAATCTATTATTTTATAAAGCCAACATTATTTATTTAGGATTGCCAAGAGAGTTTTCAATGTTACATGTGAAATAATCAATAAAAAATAAAATATGACTGATACTAGGTAATTGTAACTCTAATGACAGGCAACCACACCATGTGCGACAGACACGGTGTAAGTAATCATACTTAATAATAAAAAAACTGAGATGATATGTAGAGTACACTGGAAGTAAACTTAAACAGAGGTTCAACAACAATAGACGTAAGTGTAATATAGATAAAACATGTGAAAACAAATCAATGAATGTAGAGTTCAAGAGTTTATGTTAGAAAACAATAAACTGACTACTAGATTAGTTATCTTATTTTTTTTATCTCTCTTACATTGAACTGCTAAACAAAGTTTTATAAAGGTTATTGCAGCCATGGCTTACTGCAGCCTTATTGCAAGCAAACCGATATAAATGTTCCTCACCACGCGCAGTGGGAGTTGACCGGTATTATTATAGGATCAAATTGTAATCCGGGGCCAGCGGGAGCGGTGGCTGGGGCAAACTACCAGCGGTCTGTCGCGGCGGATAAATATCCAAGCGGGCCACGAAATACTATGCGTAGCGAGCGCTGTCCGGTCCCTGAAGATCAACAATTTTAACTGCATTGACGAGTTTACTATCTAACACTCGCAAACCAACTAGTGCAACTGCCGGTATTTTAAGAAGATCCATTTTCAAATTATAACAATTGCCTATAAAGGTGAAAGCGCAAGTTTGGGTGCGAAATTCAAAATTTCGATGGTTTGAAATTATATACGACAAATCGAAACATATATGGATCGTATTTTTTTGTATTTGACTACGGTATATTGGTACCCCCCCCTTAATTTATAGACGTCTTATAACTTTATCAAACGTCATATAGTACTGCGCACAAGTGCTTTGCTTTGCGCAGTACTGTATGACATTTGATAAAGTTATAGAACGAACGTATGAAGTTCGCCGGGACAGCTAGTTAGTCATAAAGCTAAGAATGATACACTGAGAATTCGTCTGCCAAATACGAATTAATTACGGTACCGGAATGTTGCAGACAACATACCAATATACGCAATCTATAAGCGCTTCAGACTAGCGTGTTTAGTGGCCCAACAACACAGATTTGTTGTTGTTTACCAACAACTACTTTGTGTTGGATGCCGAAATTCGTCGCACAAGAATTTGAGGGTAATCAATATAAGCATGTATTGGCTGAAACAGGAAAATAAACACGGGAAATCAGAAAAAATATTACGTAACAATTACAAAGTTTGCTGAAAACGCGTTTGAAACTTTCAAAACACATTACTGAGATTGGATGTTTGTTTCTGAAACTCTACTATAGAATCGATAAACCTTTCTCCGGCTTAGCTACTATATAGAGACTAAGTAATCTCTCCCCCGCAGAATAGAGTCGTAAAGGCTGTTACGACTGTGTTCAAGGTTTTTTGAATCATCGCTATCTAAACAAGGTGATTCAGAAAGGGTATACTAATATTAATTTCTTTTATTTACGCGAATACTACACATTGAAAAAAAAACGTATTTTACAGATTTTATGTTTGTATTTTATGTAAAACATAAAATAAACGCGATAAAATCCGTAAAATAAGTTTTATTTTAAGGGTATACTGACCTTTGGACCTGCGCTTCTCTGTTATTCTATGTGATGTCTAAAGTTCAATATGTTGATTTAAAAAATGTTGTTCGTTACAAAATGGAACTTGTGATCATTTGCATAATTTTTTTTTTATTAATTTTTTTTTATTGTTTGATTGAACGTTTGGCAGAAGGCTCTTTGGGCCACTCGATCCACAACGCAAGGGTTTAAAACTTTGCAACTACCTATTTATTAAAGATATTCTCATATTGATCAATGTGTAGTATTCGCGTAAATATAAGAAATCAATATGATATTCTCATAATTAGACTGAATCCCATATAGGACCCGTTGCACGATCCTATCCACAACTTATTTGACAGACACCCCATACTAATTATGTGAAATTAGTTGTTGATAGTATTTATCGGCACATTTCAAAACATACATACTCCATTTTCTATCTCAATCCAACTCGAGCCACAGTGTACGTAGGTACGTGTTTAATGTTCCACTTTCCAACGTAATAACACCATAAGCCCTCAAAAGCCATTAACTTGAACTGATTAGATCTTAACCTACATTAAATAATGTAGCTTACGTAGGTACGCGGTAGTAGCACACTAATCTATACTATAAAGTACATAATAATAAGACTTCAACTCGATCGTATCTGTAAATTATAAATAACGTGTAATTAGTATATAATGTTTTGAGGTGACCATCAGTGCGTTATAAGAATTACATTCCCACAAAAAAAATAACACCACGCAGGACTATGTCTACCCGGGCCTGATGTCCAGGGCCTTAAACAACGGGCTACCCTCGGGGTCGAGGACGACTGGGGTGTGGGCCCCGGACATCCGGTGACAATGACGACTCCTGAGGAGGACGGTGGCGGGCGTGGCTCCCCGCCGCCGTGCGCAGCGAGGGCACAGGGGGAGCAAACATCTGCTCCCCGAGACGGGCCCCCCATAAGGGGGCGAGGCACAAGAGGGGCTACCGGTGCGTTCCGTTTGGAGATCCCGGAGCCCCTCCAACATGTGTCGAAGGCGGACACCAGGGGGTATTTAGTGGGTAAGAATCCCACATAACCCGGCCCTCTCCCACACAGAGGCCGGGTATCTATCGAAGATTTCTCCCCCGTCAACAAAAAAAGGACTATGTCTATGGTGAAACCCTCGTAAAAGTCCGACTGTCATCTTTTTACGGTACAGATTAAAAACTCATTGTAGTGTGACAATTATTGACTATTACGTTTACACAAAAAAAAACTAGAGATGAAGCCAGTATGGAGGGCGTAATAAGTCGAGAGATACCCAGAGTGCCGTGAGGCGCGTGTGGCATGAGAATGAAGCACACACTGATGTAGAGACGACGGAAGAGATATAGAGTGTAGATATAGACATCATAAGTACGTTGTTGAAGCCAAGAATGGAACTTCAAATTGACTATAGGTCTCATGAAAGGTACTAACAGAGCCGTAAGGGTGGCAAGTAGGAAAGTCTAAGGAGGAATATTTGAGCAATCAACTCGAAATAATAAGAATGAAGGTATTAAGTTTTACAATGGTGAAACATTACTTACCCTACTGATCTAACTGCAAAACTCGGCAAATTGCAGTCACTTCATATCAATCAATCTTCTAAAGACATACAGTCCTCTATGTGGGATAGAGCTGGGTTATTTTGGGATTCTTACTACTGAACCCCCCCCCCCCCCCCTCCGCTGTGGCCGCCTTCGACACGATGGAGGGGCTGCGAGATCTCCTACTTGATATATGTAGGCGTGGAGGCCGTAGCATTTGCATTTGCTATATGGCTAATTCCGCACTGAGGAGACCATAATAAAAGGTTACAAATAAAAACAAAACCGAATTGAGAACCTCCTCCTTTTTTGAAGACGGTTAAAGATAGACATGACTGAAGTATACGTTCAAAAACACTCACATAATCCATTATTATAACCAAACGAAACTAGTATTCCGAACACAATCTACCCTCAAATCAAACACTATGATAAGAAAAATCGGTTAAGTTAATATTGAACCGCCAATTACTTTCATTCCCCAGCCTAGCCAATAAATAGGAGACACGTTCTAGCCACGAGATTGTCTCATCTAGTTAACTGCTATCATTGATAGGCGAGACGTGGGTTAGGTTGTAGGCCTCTTGAAATTAGTGAAGACGTCCTTTCGTTTTTATTACAGAGCTGAGCAGAAGGATTCGCTTTAAGGGTCAGGGTACACTGAGGGATGTGGCGGAGATAGGTTTACATGTACTCATTGCTTGAGAGAAAAAGGATATATGACAAGCAAAAGGACTGTATAGGTTTTAAGGTACCGAGTATACATTACTCGATTTTGAGTTCAAAATGGATTGCAATCATGTATATTTTAGTTTGGTCGCTAAGTTAATAGTTGCGGATAGAATAAATAGTCGGCTAACATGGCATATAATTTGGGTGAAGCAGCTCGTGCATGTGTCAAGCATGCGAGCAAGCAAGCAAAGTAAATTAAATCGCGCCAAGTCAGTACTCGGCTAATGGTTATGGTAGCCATGATGTAGCAAACAAAAAAACAACGGAAAGACGATATTAATTGTCAACGGTTAGTTTTGTGGCTTAGGCGTAGGCCGCTTGCTTCATAGTACCAGGGCCCCAAGTCGGATATCGTTCAAAAGTGACAGTTACTATGCGGTTGCTGTTCGATTGTGAATCGATTGTGTTAGCAGACTTGGGGCCCAGGTGGTTGCGTGTTTGATTCCTGCCAGGAAAAACTCTGGAAATAATATTTTTGTAATTTACCTTGGTCTGGTACTGGGATCACCCCCAGTAAAGGACCGTTATTCAGTTTTCTGCTTCTCTACATACACTGTAGCATGTTATGGTATGCTTGTGATATGTCAACAAAATTATGAACCCCACTTTAATGTAAAAAAGAAATGTTTTAACAGCTTTGTAAGGCCCGTTTAATTCCGATTGCCGACGTATCACGAATACATACCGAGTCTTCATATCCCCATAATCCCCGCTTACCTACACTAAGCTTATGTGGCACGCCGAAGGGGGGGGGGAGGGGGCAGGCATTCTTTAATTCTCAACACGTCCTCACGGCCATAAGACGTCGATTTTACTAGGGATTTGTCCTCGTGAAGATTATTTCGTTCCCACCCGGAGCGGGGGGGATCCAAATCGAATCGGTTACGTCATAGTGACGTAACTATGAGGCCTCGAAGACCGCTGGAAGTGAATGAAGTGGTTTTCAGAATATCATAATATACTAGCTGTTACTTCGTACCGCCTCAGAAAAAATATGTGTGTCGGTTAAAAATGATTTATCTTTATTATGATTTTTTTTTGTGTATACTTTCCATGTTTAAAAATAATTCTGCTATTCGGGAAGGAGATAAATTCAAACAATTAACGGTCATACGAGTCGGCCCACCCGTTCTTGACTTATTAATAGTGTAACTAACACGACTTAGTTCTATAATTATACCTACTTATATAGATCTGATAAGATAAATTACTGTGATGTAATGTACCTAAATAGTAGTTTTTTTCCATTGACAAATGTGTCTTTAACAGTGTGTGCGTTTTTGAGTCTAGGTCATTCCCGGTTTAACGAGAACTGGAAATTAATTCATTCCAGTAGTGCTCAACCCCTATAGGTTGCAACTATGCATGGTAGCGCATAAAAAATAAAGTGATTTTCTTCCGCGTGTAAGATGCAACGTACTTATTGATTTTTATTTAAAGAAGCCCACAATATCAATAAAAAAAAACTTTACCAAAATCGAGAATTTATTAATACCTACCTATCTTTTAAAGCTAAAATAAAATCATCTTACAATATCTTAGGGTTTCCGAAATTAAATCAACACCGTGTGGGCAACAAGCGCTGATTTCATTTTTTATTGAGTTTTTGTTTATCAATCGCGTTGTAACTTATCAGTATTAAAATAATGAGTTCAGGGTTCATGGGTCCAAATATTAAGCTTTTAGCTTGCAAAGATACCGCTATAAACATCGCCAAAATTAAGAGAATATCATCTGTTTTATGGAAAGTTTCCTCGTCGTGGCTACGGAACCCTACCTTTACCGTGATCCGACACATACTTGGCTCGTTTCCTTATCATCAGACATCAAGTCATGGGGTCTATAGGGAGTTATTTTTTAGACCATAAAGTTGTGTCTTCCCCGCTATATCTATGGCTCCACCGAAGCCGACATTTTCTTAATTAAGGCACGAAGGAAATGACAATATTATTTGCATTGAACGACAGATAACCCTTCTAGTTACACTTATCGCACACGCCATTATCGACTCTATGCGATATGCAGAGTTGTTACTGGTTATATTAATTGCTTGTTCGATTTAATTGGTTCGAGCAGTGGTTTGAAGTCATGACATTGGAATTGGTTATGGATGAAGTTATTATAATATTATCCGGGTTTGATTTTTATATTACTAGATAATGCTTGAATATAATTTCATAGAGAAAAATATATTGTTCGACTATTTGTTTTAATTCAATGTAGCTGGCTAGTTACTTAAGTGACTCTAACTAGCAAGTTATTTTTTTCAAATTTCGAATAAGTTTTATATAATGCATTTGGCCAATGCCCTTTCGCATATGGCCTTGTCTTTGGTCAAGTCAAGTTTAGGCTAAATTGTCTGAGATCCGTGATTTTTGGGTAATTTCCGAGGGAGATTTCTTTTCCGGCTACGTACTTAGTCATTCGGGGCGGCTCGAGCCCTAATAAAATAATTACGTGAGTTGTAGCCCCTTTTACATATTTTATGTATATAGACCAGAGATTCCCAAAGTGGTCGATATCGACCCCTTGGGGTCGATTTGGATCCAAAACCAAGCGCACCATTGCAAGACCTCAAGACACAGTGAGCACTTTCTGCGTAGATAGGACCGCAAACAACAACTAAATATCTATCTTTTATCATTCGCCTCACTTTATTAGCCTTTTTAGCTTTTTTTTTATCTATACATCTATATGGTGATGTCATATCGTATAACACGGCCTATTATTTTCCCTCGTCTGTTTTACATTGTCGCCATTATTTTTCCTAATTTTCCTACACATTCAGACTAGTATCTAACTTGGCGTGCATACGAGACAAGACCACGAGACGGCGAGACAAATGAAACGTACATAGGCTGGGCCACGCTCGAGCGCTCTTTAAGTCTGAGGATAGAGTTGCGAATTACTATTTTAAATTTATCGATAAATTTATCTTATCTATAAAACTTTTATTCGATGGTCAAATTACTCCTTCGTATATAAACTAACGTCTATAGTGTAGTGGTAAAATTAAGATTTTTGGAGTTTCTCCTACTCTAATCCTGCCACAAGCTTTAGCTTAGTTTGAGTGGCTAACGGGAGAAGGTCCTAGTAATATATTGATCCCATATCACTAGCAAAACATAAGTAATAATCACGCCTTTATTCCCTGAAAGGGTAGGCAGAGGTACGCTGGATTCCCGCTCTATACGTGGAGGATTCGGCCTATGTCCACCATCTGGGCCCAATGTGGGTTGGTGAACCCACACACGAGTTTCAAAAGATGTGCCAGATTCCTCACCATATTTGCATTCACCGTACAGTATCATTATCGTAATTCTCAAAACTGGTGTACATCTTCTTTCACAAAACGAGCCACACAAATAGATTTCTGGAATTCTGTAAATCAGGTTCTTATTTCCCTGATTGCAGTAATTGCCACTTATCGTCTCATTTATTTAAATAGAACCCATTTTTTCGGTACCGTATCATTAACAAACGTTTGCCGTAATAAAATATGGCGGTACTCATTCTCACGGGGCGTTTATACTTAATTGTAATTAGCAAGATTAAACTATTGTTCCATAGAATTTTAAATAGCACACTTTATGTTGAAAGAATAGCTTTTGTTCACAACAGAGCGAGACAAAGCTATGAGAAAGAAGTGGCAGGTGCCCTACGTCTCATTTACTCTTATAGCTCCATCTCTCACACACGATAACTGTATTTTCGTTTCGTTTTATGCTTTAGCATTGGACGGCTATTCGACTGTTAGTCTCCATAGCCACTAGATGGCGTTGTTTTAACGATTCTATTTACGATAGTTTCAAAGTTTTATCGACACAGTCGTCCCATCACTACAAGCAATACAAGTGCAGTAAGAATGAATAGATTCATACAGCATCGCGACACAATGCTAGTGGCGACGCGAGGAACAAAGTGGAGGCTGTGTGTAATCTTATTTCACGGAGACACTGAACTCGGGTTGTGTTATTCTTAACTTTGTGATATTTGCATGAGAGGATTTTACTTTCCTATCTTAACCCGTAGGATACTAATAAAAAACCCAGGTTGATTAAAATATGTTTTGGGCACTATCTTAATGAGCTGATAAACTCTATCCATAACTTATTTGACAGATTTTATGTGGGCATCTATTAAATAAGTTGTGAATAGAGTTTACATGCACATTATGAATGATCGTGTGTTGCTATTTTGAATTCAAAAACAGTTAGTAGTTTTTTCATCAAGAGCGGAATATAATTTTGATTTAATTCACATACACGTTGAATAAAACATTAGTTGCCAACTAGTTCATGGTGCAAATAAAGTCCAACATACTGTTACAAAGTGTGCATGTTTCAGAGAATCAAATTTGTTTTAACGTATAATCTTGCACAGAACCCTTGCGCATGAAAAGAGGTCCTAGCTTAGCAAGAAGATATCAAATGTTGCCGTATTATGTATCAATATTTTGAAATAAAATGAAAACTTTTTTTTAAATTCTTGTATGTGTTTATTTGAACTGCGCATTAGTTCGGGTCCCAGACTGGCAGTCTTTCAGCTAGTAGCCAAATGGAGTTAGACTCTTCTATTGTCCATAAAATATGTGGTCTGTTTATTACAGCATCACGCAAGAACTACAGGATTACTTCAACAGAGTTATAGACTTGTAGTGACTTCTTCAATCGCGCCACAAGCTACACAGATGGCGCTGCAGACGACATTCAGAACAATTGACAATTCTCCATACAATCCTGCAACGCGCTATAAGATTTTTCGGAGTACGTAACACGTATACAAGATCCCAACATTAACCGTTGGGGCATAGCGGCCGCCCGCCAGGCATACCACCCGCCTGGCTGGAAGATCTTCCCTTTTCGGCTAAAGACTCAGAGAATGGAGAGCTTGGCTGTTGAGAGGCAGAGAAAAACGATTCTTGCGCAGGTAGCTGATTTAATTTGGCAAAATCAAGTTATTAATAAGATAACATTTTTCAACGCTGCAACAAAGCACTTACCAAATACTTTATATAATAAATTACTAATAGCTACATTATAGCCAATCCATACACGTTCGTATCTGATCGCATCAATCATACTCTGACGTATGCACAGTCATCTGTCTACTACTACACTGGCTTCAATATTGATAGCACGTTGAAAAAAAAGCTAGCAGCAGATTTTACGCATTTTTGTATTTATGTTTTTAATTTTATTCGTATTTTGTAATCTGTGCCGAAGACAATGTCGGCTATTCATAAGATTTTTATTTTATTTTATTATTATTTAGAAGCTATTGCTTTTTTTTTTTTTATTGACGGGGGAAATCTTCGATAGATACCCGGCCTCTGTGTGGGATAGGGCCGGGTTATGTGGGATTCTTACCCACTAAAACCCCCCCGGTGGCCGCCTTCGACACATGTTGGAGGGGCTCCGGGATCTCCAAACGGAACGCACCGGTTAGAAGTTATTGCCTGTAGTGACTTCCAAACAACAGCATGTTTCGTCCAAATCTAATTAATATTTGATTCTGACTTAACAGCTTAATAACGTTTACGTAACTTAACGTTACTGGGTAATCTCACTAAGAAATATGGGCAAATCCCGATTTTTTTCGTACAAGAATTCATTTGGAGTAAATTGGTTTTTGAAACAGCACATCAAGTGCGAGATTATTCGTATACGCTAACCGTATACTTTATAGTGTACGTATTTAGACATTTTGGGAGGATTGATAGTTGGAAATACCATCCGCTAGATGCGCTGTTCAATTCTCCATATGAAAATTAGAGACTTCATATGGAGAATTTAGTTTACGAATAATCTGGCGTAAATCTTGGTGTGCTGAATAGATTGCTAAGTTGGTCGACCGCTCTATTTGAAAACACGATATGCAGGTTCGAACCCCCGCTCGCACCTCAGGGATTATTGGATTTCAAGTGCCAATCTCGTTTTTAATCATGATCATAACTTGCTGTTCAGTGAAGGCAAACATCGTGAGGAAACCTGAACGTCTAAACCACTAATCACACTAATAGTATAAATGTGAAAGTTTGGATGGATGGATGGCTGTTGGTTACTCAATCACCCCAGAACGGCTGAACGGATCTGGATGAAATTTGGCACAGGGATGGATTATAGTCTGGAATAGCACACAGGCTACTTTTTATGCCGGAAAAATGCACGTTTCCTATGGGATAGCATACAGACACCGTGCATTTGCAAAAGGATACTGAAGGATATTTAATCGCGGGTAACACCGCGGGGCGCGGCTAGTATGTTATAATAGTTATTAGTAAGGCTTTAAATATTATAAAACTAAAGAAATGACTGAAAATATGTTGACCAACGATAAGGAAGCTCTTATGAAAGAGAAAAGAAAAAGAAAATTCCTTCACTTTTGCCGTCCATAGATATATTTTCTCACAAAGATTAATCCTAATTGGACGATTTGTCCTTCAGCGCGTACTTGCGAAACTTCAACATCAAAAGGCGGATATTTCCATACAAAAGGACGCAAAGGAAAAATGGCGATCGCATTACGAAGATCATTAGTTCGTTCGGCGTTGTTCCGTTTTATTAATTCATTGTCGATAACGAACCAGATAATAGCACTGATGTCAGATAATAGCCAAGTTGGTAGAACGCTTGCCTCGGGAACGAGGATCGCAGGTTCAAACGGCTCGCAACTCTGACATTTCTAGATTTCATGTGCGAATCACATTTTCAACCACGATTATCACTTGCCAAAAACGGTGAAGGAAAACATCGTGAGGAAACCTGCATGTCTGAGAGAGCCCCTCGAAAGATGTGTGAAGTCCGCCAACCCGCATTGGGCCACCGTGGTGGACGATGGCCTAATCCCCCACGCATTGAGGGGAGGACCGTGCCCAGCAGTAAGACATTGAAAAGGGCTGGTATTATTATTATTATATTATGTATAATGTTATACTCTTTTAAAAATCAACACCATAAGATCAGCATACAACACAAGCTACCCCTAAACAAGTGGCTGTTGTATACTAATTCGCGGTACTGCCTCTCATCTGGTATTTTCTATTATCTCAAAAAGGCTTTTCTCCGGCTGCTTTGAACTTGGTTTCCAACTCGTGTTGTCCTTCTCCAGCATCACATCTCGACCGTCTCTAGTCTTACCCTCTCTCTCTATCTAACGGAAAATAGTTTGAAGGCTAACTTGTACTATGAATAGATGAGACAGTCCATCAATGCGATGGGGATGAAGTCCATAGTCCACCACGATAGCCCACTGCGGGTTGGTGGACTTCACTCATGTGTTGAGGAATACTTATGTTCTCTCAAACATGTAGATTTCTCCAACAAAACTCACTTATCGTCTGATGGAAAAGATAATAATTTCATTATTGTCTTTTCGGAAAGTTTTTTTACGTCCAATAGGAATTC
This sequence comes from Pheosia gnoma, assembly GCA_905404115.1. Lineage (NCBI taxonomy): Eukaryota > Metazoa > Arthropoda > Insecta > Lepidoptera > Notodontidae > Pheosia > Pheosia gnoma. The sequence goes on along the minus strand of FR989917.1, from coordinate 2,998,760 downwards.
TCGTAATTTTTTGGCTCAGTGATTCCCAATATGAAGAGAGATGAGACGTCTTGTGACAGCTGTAATGGACAAGTGCCTGTTACCGAGAACCCGTACCTTTGAAGGAAACGGCACGTAGGGGGCTGCCTATAAGGCGCCTAACTTGCTTTATACATTTATTATGACAGAAAAATGTCTTAAAGAAAATGAATAGTCGTATTTCTTTTAACGTGTAACTTGGAATTTGGATAATGTTCCAACATTGATTGTTATCAGAGTTAAGTCGACAACATTCGTTTCGAATAATAATAATTATATTACGTAAGTTAGCTCACGCGGCAATAGTACATGTAGAGTCTTAAGTAACGGTTGTAATTGTTTTAAAGAGTCACTGTGCTTAGCGAAAACTTCTAATGTAATCGTATCGTTATCGACAAAGTATGCTGTCGGTCATTCTTACGCTTATTCTAACGCTACGTTATAGTATGAAGCTTGAGCCACGGGACTCTATGTAGACACGTAGGCACGAACACATTCGCGTTTTTATTACCCCCATTTAAAGTTGAAATTGCATTGCGAACTCTTCTATTTAACTCTAGGTATTATTAAACATTCACAACCCACGTACCACAATTCCACTTCAAAAACAAACAAACAGTTAAGTATGCAAATCATAAAGAGAAAAAAAGTCAAAAGCGAAAAAAATGCATCAAGACTTCATTCGTATTCAATTCACGAAGAAAAGTCATACACATATTGCAAATTCAAATTCGCAGGTCAAATGACCCCGGTCGAGCGCAGGGGTTAATAAACTTTAGCCGACCGCTAAAAGCGGAGTATCGGACACGATTATATCGGAACGTACCGCAAATAAAGTCGTACGAGAATCGCGCGAAAGAATTCCCAACCAAGATTTTTGGGTTCATTATCTGTTTACGGCAAATAGCTTTCTATATCTCGGTAATAAGGTATAAGCGGTAGCGTTTTACGAGGCGTATTAGTGTATCATAGCGATCACGATAAATCAACGCAATACTTAGCACACTACATAAATTTTATAGCAACGCCGAGTGGAAATGGGCAGCTTTATAGGTAATTGTGAGGCGACATTCCAGCGGTATTTGCCCTATGGTAATATTCTCCTCGAGAATAATAGAATCCTCCTTAATCAGTCAGCTTTTATGCGTAAGGAGAACTCTTTTTTTTTCTGAGCGCATTTTTTTCTGTGCATTTTTTTTGGACGAGTCCTATAACTGCACTCCACGCTCAACTCTTCTGCCTTGCAGCATACCCTAAAATACTGTTCGGTGAATTTCCCCTGAGCCCCACTGTGGGCGCCGGGCGAGCGACACAGCCCACCCTGTATTTGCACATAGAGATCTACTAACTCTACCTGCGATAGAATCTTTTAAATTTTAGTATCCCTGGATTTTAGCTTGAGTGTTAATAATATGTAACAAAAAAATATCTATACGAGTATATATTTATAAAAACATCACATAATAACATAAGAACGGCTGAACCGATTACGCATTTTTATAAATTATAATAATAAATGTTGATATCTTATATTTACGCGAATACTACACGTAAAAATAAAATAATTTTACAGATTTTATCGCGTTTATTTTATATTTTTACGTTCCCGTCGTTTCGGCTAAAATAGCAAAAACATAAAATAAAAGGGATAAAATCCGTAAAATTAGTTTTATTTCAATTATAATAGTGAAGTCGATAATACGACCGAATCAGGATTGTAAAGTAAGGAAAATTGAAAAAGTTGTGCAGAAAATTGAATTCGGAGCTTAAAGTAATTTTTTCTACAGGATTGCGACTGGAAAACGTATACGCCAACGTCCACAAGTATACAATAATTTAAGAGGTCTATCGGCCGGTTATCTAGATATCACATTCCGATCATTTAATTACTGGTGGTAGGCTTCGGCCGTGGTTAGTCACCACCCACTGAACAAAGCCATGTCGCCAAGCGGCCTAGCCGTGTTCCGGCATGATGTTCGGTGTTGCCATTCATGGATGGCGGGTCAGATCAGTTGCGCTGCATGTGCCTAGTGAATGTAGCGTCTCGATCTACTGCCGCCTTCCTACCTAGGCAAGTGTGCACCATCGTAGATCTCATCGTCACTTACCATCAGGTGAGATCGAGATCAAATACTTGCCTATAAATGTATAAAAAAAAAAAAAAAAATTATTACAAATTTGAAAATTCCACTACATTAAAGAAAAGCCTGGTAGAGATCGCGATTAGTGATAAGGCCGCCCATTGTGACACTCGCTGTATAAGTTAAGTAGGTTTGTGTAATTTTGTATTAATTTTATGTGGTGGAACAATAAAGAGTTATCTATCTATCTTATCTATCTAAAGATTAGCTATATTCAACCTGTGGCCCGCTGAGATTTTGTAGATGACCCATCTAGTGTTGCTTGATTTTAAAATATTTTGAATTGCGCGCGCATAAGAATAATTGAGAGCGAGAGAGAGAGTAGATAAAACAATAGCGAAATCCTAAGAAATCATTATCTCTAGTCTAATGCAAGATATTGAATCAGCCTATGGTTTTAAGAATTTGAATTTTTATAGCGATAATTGAGGACAGATTTCTACTTATGACTAAGATGATTTTAATTAAGATTAGTTTAAGTATTTCTAGTAACAAGATCTCCAGAACTTTGTAAAGAAGAATATATCATGATGATGAACATTAAAAATCCATATATAAACACAAAACGATCTCTAACAACGCTGCAAAACCACCGTGAGACCGGACTAATTACTTTTCCGCGGCCGACCCTTTGACTCCTGCCCTCGTAATTTCCAAACATAATAAATGTTTTTACTTTGCAAATTTTAGCTTTGTATGGCACAGTCACAGTGCATCTGCCTACCCCATCGAGAAACAGCCATAATCTATACAAATAAATAAAATTGGAGTGTCTGTTTGTAATATTAAAATAACCGCTTTTTGCTATGTGCATTTGGATGTATACACGGTACATATACCAAAACATTTTTTTTTACAATTTTTGTCTTTGTTAGGTATAAAAACTCGCATTCTTGTTATTCAAAATATTTTTTTTTCTTCAAGCTTTACAATGTATTTTTATTAAAGGGACAAGGCATAGACAATAGTTAAAAAAAAGAAACGTCAAACTGACAGTTGTACAATGAAGGCGTAAACACTATGTTTTAAATGGACCACGGCTGGGTCTTGGGCAAAACCCTCACTTCAATGCGAGGGGAATAAGACCGCCCACCTTTCTAGCACAATGCGCGCTGACAGACTTCACACATCTTCCAGCGGTCGGCTTATTGCTGGTAAGTAATTTCACTGGAGTAAAGCTGTGGTCTAAAACGCTGTGGATCCTGACCTGACGTACCTCAAATTTGGCCCAGCACGGCTTACATAAAGGTCAAGGTCGGTATTTTACTGTGTGGGCTTGACATGCCGCTTTTACGACTTCATAAAATTTGCAAACTTTGACAACCCAGTGTTTGCGTTACAGACAATTGAATAAACCTGCCATAGTGTAAAACAACTTTTGACATCGTAATCTTTACCTAATTATTATTTATAGAAACATAAAAAACAAAAATCCTGGTAGGGACAATCTTTGTGTGATGAGCATGAATGTTTGTGTCCGAGTCATGGATGTTTAATATCTATATAAGTATTATATACCGAGTTCCCCCTCAGTCCATTGTACGCTACCCATAATACATGCGTTGCTTAGTGTGGGAATGTACAGTTGGTGTGTTCGTATGGCGATATTATATACTATAATAATACTTTTTTTTGACAAGACTACAAACAATATTGACAGAGCAAATCCAGTGTCAACTGACTCTATTTACAAAGCGCTGCGTTTGTGGAATTGGCTGTGTAAGGACGCCATAAAAGTAACTGACCACGACATATAACACTTAAGCTCGATCGTCGAACCACGTTTCTTAGCAACTAGCACAAACAACAACCCTAATTTGAAACATAGTCATAACTTAACCCTACGATAAATAATAACCAAGACAAAATTTAAAAAAAGAATACAAATTAGCAAAAAAAATAATGGTGCATTTAGCGCGAACAATTCATATGTATTAGCATCCGGTCATTTTGACGAAAGGCCATTTTCATTGAACGACTACAGCATGTCTATGTTACGTAAAGAAACATACACTAAGATGTATTATGTACGTTTAAAATTATATGGAAATGCTTCAGAGTTGTGAAGATAGGATTGTGGGCTACTTTCCCACAATATAAGCATATACAACATAAGCTGGAATTTTTCGAGGAATCCTAATTGACATGACATTTTTTTTTGCTTTTATGGTGGGCGTAAGAGATTAGTACCTATGTTTAGCGAAGGTTAAGCAGGAACTGTGAATAAATAAATATCGCAAGACGTATACACCAACTGTACTGTCCTCAACTAAGCAACGTTTGTTATATGGTGCCGTACAATGTACTGAGGGCGATCTTCATGACTTGGGTACAAATATTCGTGCTCGTCACACAAGGTTGGTCCCTACCAAGATTCAAATCCGGGAACTTCGGCACAGAAAGCACAGAAAATGAGATTCGCACATGAAATCCAAAAATCCCAGAGGTGCGAGCCGGGGTTTGAACCTGCGATCCTCGTTATCGAGGCAGGCGTTCTACTAACTTGGCTATCACTGCTTTATTGTATTACTTTGTATCATTAATATATACCTTTGGTGTGTGTCTATTCATAGTTAAATGAAAGATATGGAATCCTAAAACATAAACATAAATACACATAACTATCGTGCTATCGATCAGCTCATAAATGAATCAATGAACTTCTAACCTTGACAGTACAGCCAACCCAATAGGTCTAGTCTAGACCGAATAAGATTCTCAGGTTTCGAGACTTAGACATATCTATCATCAAGACAAAAAAAAAATATCTGCGGAATTATAGAACTTCGTACTAAGCATGACATCAAAATCATCATTTCATTCAACATTCTGACACTGCGACACAGTTTCTTAACTATGCAGATGTCAAAGTTTTTTTTTGTTTAATGTCCTATGTGTTGTTCCTAATAATTTTATATTATTTATCGTTAGTTATTTATGTTGGAGTATGTAAACCAGTTCCCAATAGCAAGATGGTTTAAATATCGAATAGGAGAAACTTGCAACTGTCAACTTTATTGACACCTGCACATCAAGTGCGAGCTAACTGTATACTTTATACTCTACCGTATTTATTTGTATGGAGATTTGAAAAGCGCCTCTAGCGGACGGTATTTAAAACTTTCAATTCTCCATACAAAATGTCTAAATACGGTAGACTATAAAGTATATGGTAAGCTTACGAATAATCTTGCACTTAACGTACTGTTTTTGACATCGTACTTTTAAGCTCCTTATATTTTTATATCCAAATATATCTCATTTACCACCTTCAATCCGGGTCTTTCTTTGCCCATAACCCATCAATTTATAGGAAACATATATTCCACTAAATCCCGGAGTGTTTTTTTTATTAAAAAACCATTGTCCTTCGTCGGAAATGCTTGCCCTATGATCTCCGCCCATTTGCCACGACCAACAGTCAAATATAATAGCATATTAAAAATTGAATGCTTTAGGAATATGCCTTCAAACGTCTCAAAGCGCAACGATTGCCAATACCAGGATTGGAACCTGGTACCCTCAATGCTTAAGGCAGAGGACCCCGAAAATTCCTACAGAAAACAAAACATGCTAATTCCTATCGTAGCGTACTCGTACGAAACTACGAAAATATGAGATGAACCAACATTCCCGCGGTAAACTTTTCACTGGTTGATATTAACTATTTCCTGTAATATTATCTGCAATATAACGTTGTTTTTAACAAAGTACAATATAAATAAATACATTTTTAACATCAAACGACGCCGCTAAGTCTCCGGAGTCTCAGTGTAAAATTAATTCTTTATATGACAAACCAAAATAAACTATCTCACAGTTGCGTTAAAGATTAAAATCGTTCGGCGTTCGCGTAACGAGTATAACAGCTTTCATTTTAAAGGGGTTTATTGAAAACATTGTAGTATTTTGCTGGTGAGCTTTCAATTTCAGGGTTTTCTTACAATATGTGACCTGTTCAGACGACAAATTAAGTACCTTATTAAGTTTTATTTACCGACCGACGCAATTAGAAAGTGTTTGCAAGTTTTACGCTTTTGGTTTTACTATTGTTTATATATGTTAGTAAGTTACCCTACAATGGACGGGGAGCGATCCTTGTCGGTACAAATATGTTCATGACACAAAGTTTGCTACGGCATTCGAACCTAGAACCCTCGGTACAGATAGCAGGGTCGTCCCTCATAATATTCTCCTTGTTACCTACCAAGATCTAGCTTAATGGTACAGTTACGTCCTGAATATGAACTTCAAGTGGAAAAGACAAATGTTAACGTGCAGTAAACGCGACGAACCTTGTAATAATGCAGAATGACAAAGGATGGAAGAGTTATATTATATATTGCGTTTATTTGAAACTGGCTTTTACCTGCGACTCCTCTCGCGCAACCATCGATTTTACTCGACTCCCAGTGGCCATAGCTCAACGATATCTGTTAATACTAACATCAACAGTAACAATAATCAAAGTGCGTAGAAATCGGCCCAGTATTTTCTGCGTGATGCTCGAACTAATAGACAATTCTGCTTTAACATCAAAAAAAATTATTATGCGATTTTTTTTATTCCAACAATATTCGATGTACAGGCGCGTTCAAATTACAGTCTTATTATACGTAATTATAGAATATGTTTTTGAAATCATTATGATGATATAAACACACATAAACAAAAGATATACTAAGTATATCTTTTGTGTGCGTCGTAAACAAATCAGTCAAATAGAAAACAAAATGGAGAGCGTGTGGCGAGACTGACGTGACAAAATGACACACGGCCGGATGACGTGCTGGGCGTGTCATCGGCTAATGTCTGAGAGTGGTGCGAGTTCATGAGCGATAGCGATTTTCATATCAGTATCACGACTATATTGCCAAAGCTTTCTGTACCGAACCCGATAGAAGTAAACTTTGCACGAATGTTTGTACCCGAGTCATGGTTGTTTAATAACTTATTAATATATATAAATTACGTGTCACGGTGTTTGTCCGCTATGGACTCCTAAACTACTAAATCGATTTAAATAAAATTTTGCACACCGTGTGCAGTTTTATCCAACTTGAAAGATAGGATAGTTTATATCTCAATTTATAACCGCAAATTTTTAACTATAAAAATATTTCCTAGAAATAATGTATATGACAAAACAACGTTTGCCGGGTCAGCTAGTCTATATAAATATTATTATCGTTTCGCGGAGAATTGCATATTAATTGGGGTCACGACACTCGTGACAGGCAGTTTCTCGATTAACATCTTAGAGGAGTTCGGTGTTGCTGGCTTCTTTAATTTCTTGACAAGCTGAGGGTCAGTGGTGGGTTCCTCCTCTCCCGTTTGTTTAACTTCATCTTCTATCTCGAATAACATCTTAGAGGAGTTCGGTGTTGCTGGCTTCTTTAATTTCTTGACAAGCCGAGGGTCAGTGGTGGGTTCCTCCTCCCCCGTTTGTTTAACTTCATCTTCTATCTCCACTAACATCTTAGAGGAGTTCGGTGTTGCTGGCTTCTTTAATTTCTTGACAAGCCGAGTGTCAGTGGTGGGTTCCTCTTCCCCCGTTTGTTTATCTTAATCTTCCGTTGTGTCTTCTATCTCTTATCGCTTGTACCGTGCTGTAATGTCCGCTCGTTTGTCTGCAGCTATCAAATTAGCCGGCAGATCGCCCCTTTGGCCGGCTAACTGAGCTTAATGGCCATGCTTGCTGCCTCTACGTTTGATGTTCCGGGTTTATGAGAACGACTATTGTTTGGACCTAAACCCAATAATTAAAACACGAAAAATCACAGCTGTGTCAAAAATATTTCTTTTCTATTTATAAATAAATGAGTGTTTTTTTGAAATAAAACTAATCTAACGGATTTTATCGCGTTTATTAACATTTTACGTTCTCGACGTTTAGGCTGCTTTACCGCAACCATGGTCACGGGAGGACTGAGGTGGTTGACGTCCTAGTGTTATAGTTTGAAACGTGGTACCCTCGTATTTAGTTGTTGCTTGCGGTCCACACTACACTTTTTAGTTAAACAAAGATAATATACCACAAAATTATACTCTATAAACCAGAGGAGTGCCTTCCCCCCAACGTCAGAGGTAATACATGTTTCATTAGGCCGGGAACACACCGGCGGGGTAGCCCAAATCCACCGTTTATAGCTGTTCAGTGTTGTGTGTTAGTGCCTTAACATATTATGCGCACAAACCTTAGGCAACAGACAGAAGTTCCATTTGTTTTATTATTTATAATAATTATTATCCTGACGACCTGACGGTACAGTAGGTCAAGGACACTTCTCTATAACGAGGGTCCCGGGTTCGACTTCTGGTAGGGGCAAACTTTGTGTGAAGAGCACGAATGTTTTTATCAGAGCCATGAATGTTTAATAAGTATAATATACTCGGACCTCCCCCAGTCCATTGCACGGTACAGTACCCATAATACAAGCGTTACTCATTTAGGACCGTACATTTGGTGTGTTCGTCTGGCGATATTATTATATAATTATTAGTAATTAAAACAATTAATACATCAAACTACAATGTGTGATTTATAAAATCACTTAAAGGTTCTCACCGACCATAACGACCTATTTTCTCCCGTTTACGAGTTGAGTATGTTGTGTGAACATACCGCTGGTGGGTTGGTGGCCTTATAACGTCACGTGTCAGCCATAAAGCCGGGAACCTACTTAACAGGTTAGTTGATAGGCTTTTTGGCCAAACATGTTAGGATAAAGTTGGATGTAAGGTCCCACAGCTGGGTAATGGCTGCCAGACGCCCAGGCCATACAATATTTATTTTAAGTATACACTCAAATTGCAATTGCAGGACCTGGTCAGCCATATAGCAATGGACCCACAACCGTGGGCAAATCACATCAATAATAGTGTGGCCCGCAGCCGGTAGCCCATGTCGCAGACTAAGACGAAGATTGTGAGGTGTGTTTGAAACCTTAAATAAATCGTGACTACAACAAGCCCTGGACAGGATCCTATGGATCCACAAAGGTCAACTAGTCACGTCAATACCTTGGACACATGAAGATGGTCGGCCACACGGGAGACCGAGCCAAAGATGGGGAGACGATGGACACCTTTTCTGGTAAAACGTGGCCACAACGAGCCCTAGACAAGAACCTGTGGAGACATAAAGGTGAGTCATTTGCCCAGCAGTGGGCTATAAGAAACATTGTTCTTATTTTATTTTCCAAACAAGTAATAATATTGCCAGACGAACACACCAACTACACGGGCCCCCACTAAACAACGATTGTATTATGGGTACCGTACAATGGGACTGGGGGCGAACCGAGTATATATTTGCTTATATAGATATTAAACATCCAAGACTTGGGTACAAACTTTCGTGCTCATCACACAGTGTGTCCCTACCAGGATACGAACCCGGGACCCTTGGCATGGAAAGCAGGGTCGAGCAAAGCTGCATGCAGTACACCCACAATTCACCGACGCGGTATTTGGTCTCAATCTAATATTCGTTGTACCTATTGCCATTATACCGGGCACACTTCTCAACTATACAATGGAGTGATTAGTATTTAAACCCTCCGTGGTGCCTGACACCTGGAATTAGTCCAGCTGTAAGAGTCTTACTTCTGTGGACATTTGTCTACCAGATCTTTTTGTCTCCCGTTTTGCAAAGGAGGGAAGTGGATAATTTTCTTCCAACTTCTCCTATTTTTATCTTTCGATTAATTTCGTGCGGGTTCCAACACAATTAACTTTATCCCGGGACTCGCCGAGGGTCAAAAATCGGTGTCTTCATTGGACACCATTGTAGATCCTGGCTTACAGGAGTAGCAGTGGTGGGAGTGTGTGGCGGGCGTAGTCCCATAGAACTATACAGTGGAGTGAGACTCGCTGGCGCCGGCTGCTAAGGTTATCGATCATGCCGTGTAATTACTAAGCTTGTACACAGTTGACGTTGTTAGTTGCCGACAATAATATAACCGGCCGCTGGTCAGTTTATTTTTATACATAACTTACACCAGACCTTATACATAAAAGCTTATTACCTTTTACATATATATGGATACTTATGTAAGAATTAAAAATTAGGAGGACTCGATTGGCTGCAGTTGATTTATTCGGCGACGGCCTGATTAGGGTATTTAGTAGTGACCCTGCTTTCTGTGTCGAGTGTCTTTCTGGTAGGGACAATCTTTGTGTGATGAGCACGAATGTCTGTATCCAAGGATGTTTAATATTTCTCACTCGATATCGGTTTCTCAGGGATCGACTTAAACGAAAACTGATTTTAGGCTGTTGACGAGGTATAAAAATCGACTCCTATTAATTAACACAAGTTCTTATTTGAATCTTTCAAGATACTGTATAAGTTGTGTTTTACGACCAACTTGTTATACGAATGACTAATATTTTAGTCGGAAAGTATCATTGGTGTAATTTAAAAAAAACTCAACAAGTCGATAAGCGTGCACAAGTTCGTACAAGATGAAATTATTATTTTATATCTATAGAAAAAAAACTAGAGATAGGATTTTTAAAGTAATTTGGCTATGGGGGTCTAAGGTATCAGTTTATTTTGGAAAAGGGCTCTTTCGCCCAAAATAGTTTGGGAATCCCTGAACTACAACGTTCATAACTCAAATTATATCCTGGAAAAGTCTAAAGAAGCAGGTACATTTTCGTAGGCCGTAATTTAAATAATAATATCCGATGCTATGAAGTAAAAATTAAATTATGTTTACTTACTTAAAACCTCAGCTTGACAGAGCCTGCTATAAAGGAATGATTTAAGATTTATTATCTAATAAAGTTAGATAGCACGGGGTCAGGCCGGTGGGTAATTTCGTTTTGTAATCTCCTACAAACAAGTGGTTGCTGGATAAATTCCGTTTTCTAATGCTGATACCACAAGATAATGTAACACAATATAATGTTGTTTTAATTCTATTAATGTAGTATAAGTGTACATACAGGCTTAGAACTTCAGATACCCCAAATCGTTTTTATTATAAATGAGATATTGATTCACCAAGACTCTAAAAGATACTTTTACTTTTTGATATCTCAAATATTCTAATGAAGTGCGAAAGGGATGGCGTGATTTACCTTTGCATGTAATTAAGTTTAAGTGGCTTCGTAATGAAAACTGATGCCATAGATTCAACTAATGATTCTGAACCACCAGAGTTTGAATTTTTTCGTTGAGCTTTTCATGATTATTTTTTGTATTTTTAAATAAACTTTGGCATGAATTGAAATAAAACTATTTTTAAGGATTTTATCGCGTTTATTTTTCGTTTTTACGTTCCCGACGTTTCGGCTGCTTTACAGCAACCATGGTCACGGGAGGACTGAGGTGGTTGACGTCCTGGTGTCATAGTTAGAAACGGGCTACCCTCATATTTAATTGTTGTTGACGCGATAAAATCCTTAAAAATAGTTTTATTTCAATGTGTAGTATTCGCGTAAATATAAGAAATCAATATTTGGCGTGAATGATTTAAATACCATCCGCTGGAGGCGCTGTTCAATATTCCATACAAAATGTCTCAATACGGTAGACTATAAACTATACAGTTAGCTCGCGAATAATCTCGCACTTGAAGTACGGAATAAAAATATTGATTCATCATAAAAAAAAATGTTGGTTTATCTTCTTAGAATGCGCTATAAACTTAGACAAAAGATAATACTGTAGTGAGGAGCGCATCCCTTGTAATAAGTGTGGCCTCCATCGCCAATAAGTTAACTTTATGAACGCTTTCATGGCGGAAAACCGCGGTTTGATTTATAACATTATACTTTAAATAAATACTTACAGAGATGTTAATACCTCTATGCTACCCCATAGGAACCGTGCATTATTCCGGTATAAAAATTGGCCTGTCATTTTCTGACCCCTAAACTACCACTACCTATGCAAAAAAACATGTCGATCCTTTGCTCTATGAAGAATCAAACAAATCTATCCCCCGGAGACCATACATTTTACCGGGATAAAAAGTAGCCTATGTGCTATTCCAGACTATAATCTATCTCTGTGCTAAATTTCATGCAGATCCGTTCAGCCGTTCTGGCGTGATTGAGTAAAAAACATCCATCCATCCATCCATCCATTTTTTTTATATTATTAGTGGGATCACGGATGAATAAATAGTCGAATGTTTAAACATAATGTTATTGAAACAATGTTTATGCTCAATGTTATATAACTGTTTTAAGTTATAAGTAACTTGTTCCTTATTAGTAATTATTACTTATTCTTGAACGTATGTTTGTTTGTTTGATGAGCATCGCGCTAAAACGGCTGAAACGATTTCAATGAAATTTGGTATTTACATCAGGTAACGTAAAGCTATTTTTTTATCTCCGGCTGAAAGCTATCAAACTATAAGTAAAGGAATATCCTATTCATAAAACCGGTTTTTTTTTATAATTCCTGGTGTAGTCACTCACTACAATTACAGTATGTGTCCATACAATATGAAGCCAACATGAATAATGGCAACACTAAACCAAGAATACCAAATAACTGAGTGAACTCACAAATGTCAAGAAAACTCAGTCTGATTGCAAGATAGGCCTCCAGCGTAGGACCAACATAAAGTGACCTGCCACAGTGTTCTGCATTTAACAAAATCTAAATTATTGCAGGGTCTTCTTAAAATGGTCGGCTATGTTACCCTGCAAGATAGAAAGACTCTTGTTCTAAGGGGATTCGTATTTTGGAGAGGTTTTCTGAAAATTGTCGGTTATCTTCGAAGCGCGTCAGTTTTGGGCTCCAGCGCAATTGCCTGCCACTTTTCGTCGGTTGATTTATTTGCTCATTACGATGGCTATAGAGCGGTTGTAACCGCCTTTTCGTTTAAACTTTCAACGTTTTTATATTTTGAGGGTGGCAACGAAATTAGATATAATATATCATGTTAATGATGTTTGATAAAATATGGACGAGCTTGGTTATCAACTTAAGGGGAGAATAATGTAAAAAAAAAACCACCAAAGGTTTACCGAAATTAGTCCGTTTGCTCTGTGTAATATAAGGTGTAACAATAATAGTGTAAATTATATAAACAGGGCCAACAGTAAATTATAAAGATAACATTCCCAAAGGATTAAATCAATATATTAGAAAAATCCAACATAATTTACAACATTATTTATTTCTCAACGTGATTAACCATTAAATCTGCGTTAAGTTAGCGCATCTGAAGCAGCAGCAAGCAGATATTCAATGCAAGTATTTTTTCACATTATCTATACATATCAAGACCTTTTTTCCATTTATTGGGGTCGAGTCACCTTCGTCCGTAGGAGAATTAAGTACCCTCGAGATACCCTACACGTGACCCTGGGTGGTGCCAACCAGGTGACAACTCTACTGGTGGTAGGCTTCGGCCGTGGCTAGTCACCACCCACTGAACAAAGCCATGTCGCCAAGCGGCCTAGCCGTGTTCCGGCATGATGTTCGGTGTTGCCATTCATGGATGGCGGGTCAGATCAGTTGCGCTGCATGTGCCTAGTGAATGTAGCGTCTCTATCTACTGCCGCCTTCCTACCTAGGCAAGTATGCTCCATCGTAGATCTCATCGTCACTTACCATCAGGTGAGATCGAGATCAAATACTTGCCTATAATGTAATAAAAAAAATATTGCAATTTTATCATTATCATTTATTTTTAGTCCGGGCGCTATCAGGCCCGGCCCGCGAACACCTCTGACATGGTGATCAGAGACTTTATATATCCTAATATTAGTCACAGGTATCATTATCATTAGTTGCCCGATGGTGATGCCAGTATTATGACTATGAAGAAGTTGAACATTATTGAAGGACTAGGTGGATTTCTAGAATAGGGCGATTTTCTCTGACCGCTAGCTGCAAGCTCACAAACACTAAATTGAAGTTTCCAAATCCCTCAAACGTCACTCAATTTACCCCAATCGAAATGGGAATCCATTATCCGCGCTGCCCCAACGAATCCAATTCCGAACCTAAATCAAACTCTTGCCGTATCTCAGAGGCATTTCGGCAAAAGTCAGGGGCACAAGGGGCACGGGGGCACACAAATGAATTGTCCGCGCGGTCGGTAACTGCCTGCAGGCACGCGACATCGGCGATACACCGCGACATTGAGCGGAGGACTGACAAATGACTGTGCCATTATCAGTCCATTGGCTTTTTTGGGCTCGAAATACTCAAACTCAAACGTTGCTTATGAACATCGTGTCGTAAATTACGGCACGATTTCGAAGACTGCAGTAACAATGGTTCTACGATCACAGGCGGCACTAGACATCTTTTATTAATATGTTTTACATAGATTATTTCAATAAATCAAAGTTACAGTCACAGACCAATCTGGATGTGTGTCCGGTACATGAAGACTAGCACCTTATAATATTGGAACCAAATACCATTGGTCCTCTAGCTACTCCTTTTTGGTATAAATACAAGTAATATTTGATATCATAAACTCTACTATAAAATAAATTATAAATATTGATTTCTTATATTTACGCGAACACTACACATTGAAATAAAACTTATTTTACAGTCCTCCCGTGACCATGGCTGCTGTAAAGCAGCCGAAACGTGGGGAACGTAAAAGAATAAAATAAAAGCGATAAAATCTGTGAGATAAGTTTTATTTCAATATATTAGGAAATAAACCGCGAATGAAAAACAAGTCCAAAACCCAAAACTGGACGCAACGTTTGTCGGGAGCGTCTGAATAATTGATCCCGAGTCGTCATTGGCTAGTTATTTGTATTCAACGATCATAATGTGGGTAGGAGGGAGCGGACCCCGGGATACATTCGTGTGTAATGTGGGCTTCACTATTTATAGATACACAGAGTATCTCCTGAATCCCATCCCACTAATATTATAAATGTGAAAGTTTGGATGGATGGATGTTTGTTACTCAATCACGCCAGAACGCCTGAACGGATCTGGATGAAATTTGGCACAGAGATAGATTATAGTCTGTAATAGCACATAGGCTACTTTTTATCCCGGTAAAATGTATGGTTCCCGTGGGATAGATTTGTTTTAATTTTTATACTTTTTAATTGTGGATAACACCGCGAGGCGCAGCTAGTAAAGAACAAATGCAACTATTTTTAAACTGTGACGGCCATTTTTATCCAAACCCAGCCTCAATGTTTCCTAAAATAGGTTTGAGTTATAAATCAATTGAGCGGCGGAACTAGAGTGCTTATTCGTAGTGAGTTTGTCAGCCCCAAGACGAGGGGCGACAAGGGGAATCCCTCCACTGATCAACACTTACCACTGAAGCTGTCAACCGCTGATCCTGATATATATGTCCGGCTTACAACAATTCCCTTTGTTAGCATTTCAGCCAATACGATTGGAGCATTTCTCGGAGCGCACGAAGTTAAATCGCACTGCCACTGTCCAACTTAACTCACCATTAAAGTTAATTTATTAACTAGACATGAGTGATGTCTTATACAGACACCATAGATTCAACTCATGATTCTGGAGCTCTCACACTTGGAATTTTCCGTCGCATTTTTGTCAGTATTTTTAAATTGATACTGGCATGTAATCATAAAAGAAGTCTATCAAGATGTTATTTTAAATAAAAAGAACATAATTAATATTTTTGGCCTAAAACTGCAATGTAAATTAAAACTCAATACGCCCGAGCGCGCTCGTCACTCGCACGCGTCGGGTATCGCGCGGAGCGCTGTGTTGTGATCGCGTTGTTTACGATACATTGCGCCCTCAAAAATGAAAACATTTGTAATATAATCAAACTTACTGCAACTGGAAAAGTGCTAGGATTATAGAAAATAGAAGGAAAGACAACGATGGAAATAAAACAAGTCGAGCAAAAAGACTTTTGGTGTGCTAAGTAGAATAAAAAAAATAGTTTGGTGCCATCAAATTGGTGCACTCCGAGGAATGCTCCAGTTTCTATTGCGAAGACTGATAACTAACTACTTACTCCCGCTCTCCAATGTTCACTGAATAGTTAGTATAATTATACAAATATGATAATTGTACTTATGCTATATACACAATTGTTTTACAGTATATTTCAGCGGTTGAATTACACAAAATGCAGTCATAAAAACATGGCCGCCACCGCACGCCAAATTGATTGCGAACATAAACAAGAGAATATTATTTAGGTCATGCGTGACACCTTAACCACTTGGGCTGTTTCGTTTCTGTAACCCGATAGGGTTGCCACTCGAATCTATTATAAGAGTAATAGATAAACGTCCTTAAAATAGTATAATAAAATAATATGTATATTTTTAAAATGAAAATAACTTAAATATTTACAAAATAATATAAATTAAAAAGAGTATAGAAAAGCTACAAAAAGTGTAAAAAAAATTGGCCCATGCGGTAGCGTGCCCAAGATACTGGCCGCATTTCCTCGCTGAATAGCCAAAGCTATTCGCTGAGCGAGGAAATACCCAGCCCTTGGGTCGCCTTAAAATTAATTTAAAAAAGCGATATTGATTTTTTTATATTTACGCGTATACTACACATTGAAATAAAACTATGTTTTACGCGTTTATTTTAAAATAAACGTCATAAAATCGGAAATATCGGTCACGGGAGGACTGAGGTGTTTGACGTCCTAGTGTCATAGTTTGAACTGGGGTACCCTCATATTTAATTTTATTTCATTGTGTAGTATTCGCGTAAATATAATAAATCAATAAGTTACATTTAAAAATGAGTTTTAATTTGAACGAAAAGTCGGGAACGTAAAAACATAAAATAAACGCGATAAATTTACTTATACATGAATAATGTATCCTGCCTAATATGGCTAGTTGAAGTTATTACTAAAGTAGTTAAATGACAAAATAATCACAGTAGCAGCGACTAAATATTGTTAAAAAACCCTCAAATATGTTTATATTTTTCTTAGCTTTTATATGATTGATGGCGTAATGTTCCAGACTTTTAAAGCTACTCTCAGACGCTAACTTTATTATAATACATATATCAAATAACGCCAAAGAAAGATTACTGAAATCTGATTTGATAACATCTCTGATATCATAATCTTTTGATTTTAAACTATTAATATAAGACTCGTCTCCCGAGAGCATCCAGTATTAGCATAAATGATGGCGTCTACTCTGAAACGAAGCTCGGTACACACTCTAGAAATGGTTATATTGTCTTTAGAATATATTTTATTATTAGCCTGCGTCTGCTGGCAACTCCGCCTGAGGGTTTGGAATAATTAGCTTAATGCGTTGTCCAGATTAAAAAAAAATGCCTACTCCAGTTTAAAAAAATGTGAACACAATTTCTTAAATTTTTAATATTAATTATAATAATTCCAGCCCTTTTTTTAATGTCCTACTGCTGGGCACGGGCCTCCCCTCAATGCGAGGGGGATTAGGCCATAGTCCACCACGCTGGCCCAGTGCGGATTGGCGGACGTCACACATCTTTAGAGGGGTTCTCTCAGACATGCAGGTTTCCTCACGATGTTTTCCTTCACCGTTTTTTAGCAAGTGATGATAATCATGGTTGAAAATGAGATTCGCACTTGAAAAATCCCAGAGGTGCGAGCCGGGGTTTGAACCTGCAATCCTCGTTACCGAGGCAAGCGTTCTACCAACTTGGCTATCACTGCTTTTAATATAATATTATTAATTACTATAAATTTATTTTGATTATTTTTAAAATATCACGAATTGTACTTGTAAATATTTTATTATTTTATTTCAAGCTTTTGATGTTAAGTGATTATATTGATTTAACTTTAACTTTACAGGTAGTAAAAAAGATAAATGATAAATTGTCTCAATGTTTAGGACACAGTAAAGAGATTCTTTACCAAGAGAAGAGAAATCTTGTTTAAAGTAGAAGACAATTATTTACTCAAATTAGTTTATTTTTTTAAATAACTATATAACAGCACAATTCGTAATTAGTTCGAACTTAGAATAGAGCTTATATTATGTTATTACATCATGTGCATAAATTATTTAAGATTTGATGTAGCCGTGTAATCTAAACAGCCTTAATACAATATGAATTGGTAGAGCCAAGCTGTGTGTATACACATAATTCAAGTAGGTACTAATGGACTATGCTGGAATAGTTAACAAATGGCAATAAGAAAAAATGATAAAGAAATGTTAATGATAATATATTTGGCATCGACAAGAGCTTTTTATATTGATTTCTTATATATACGCGAAAACTACACATTGAAATAAAACTATTTTTAAGGATTGTATCGCGTTTATATTATTTTTTTTATGTTCCCGACGTTTCGGTTGCTTCACAGCAACCATGTTCACGGTAAGACTGAGGTTAATGACGTCCTAGTGTCGTAGTTTGAACTGGGGTACCCTCATATTTAGTTGTCGCTAAACGCGATAAAATCCCTAAAATTGGTTTTGTTTTAACATTTATGAATTTTTTGCTTTTTGACTGTGCCTGTTCCATCGTATCACTGATCGGTCGTTGAAACAAAAAAAAATACAGATCCCTGCGTTCCCATTGGTCGATTGTTTGAATATATGATTGCTAGAATATCTCAAGCTTTCAATGCGGCTGCACTATGCGTCGCTACTCGCCTATAGCACTGGCTTCGTTTGTATTCATAAACGCGAGCCGATGGTCCGCCCGATAGCTGGGCGGGGTGTGGTGCAATTGACAGCGGTTATGAACATATTTTTTATAGCTCACTGTGTGGTACTGTAGAGTCGACGATCATAGCAAAGCTGACTGCTATCTGTGTATTAAAAATATAGCAACATTTCCGAGTCCATAGTTAGTAAATATTTGCTTAATAAACTGTTATGTTATATAAATAAATGCTGGTCGTTGGTAAGCATATCACTTGAGAACAGCTGGACCTATTTAGTACAAACACATTTTTGTAATAAACCGAAATGGTTTTAAGGCAAAGAAAAAAAAATGGTGAAGACATATCTGTTGGGTCGGCTAGTATTAAATAAACCACTCCACACATATAATAGTAATAACTTAAGTGTCTTGTGAATAAAACTCATCACTCTTACTAAAATTATTGGCTATAATGTACTAAGGGAGATTTATACAACAAATTTTGACACGAAGATAAAGGTCTGGTTCGAGTTAATTATTCAATAATGCAACGCCTAGAGTATGCATCTCTCAGAATACCCAGAGCGTAATTCAGTTCATTTATATTCAAAAACATAGTCCAATACCAATGCAATGATTGTGTGCTCGATAGCTAATGGGGTACGGCGCCACCGCTAGCGATTATGTACACATTATCATTGTGAAAACACGAACCCAATTCTGACCGTATAAAATCGATTATGCGTTTAAAAGGAGGACAGCTGCAGAATCCGAATCAGAATATTTCTTATGCATGTAAACTATTGAGTACAGTACTTGTGAATCGTCAAAATAGTTACAAAATGCTAAGCTACAACTTTACCACCCGTTCAGAATGCCGTTCTTCTCATGCCGTTCTTATGGAGAAGAACGGGCAAGAAACTCCATGGTTGCTCTTTTTAAAAAGATCTTTTACATTTTTGAGCAGTACATTGTTATGGGTATGTGAGACAGCTAGGCAGACTTTAGCAGCTGGTTAAATGACTTATCACTATGACTTGACAATATGGAAATGACAATAACAATATGGAATGACGAATTAATGATGAATGGTATATTATTTATTACTAATTAAGTACACTATCCTATAAGGCGTTAACAAAAAAATGCACACGTATATAGTTTATTGTTTTATCCGCTCTCAGTGGCACCGCGACACAAACGCTCGCGGACTGATTTGTTCGTGAAAATAACCCTATATAGCCGTCCATTTTCACGATGATAGAACTATACGTGGTTTGTTTGATGGTCAAAATGCATACCAGTATGTTTTTGTTGTAGTTACAAACTCCTGCGCATGTTATATCTTCTGAAGGTATAGTGTTATATATATATAGCATTAATCATGTTGCAGACTATTTACCTTTGACAGCATCCATATACATCTAAAAAAAATATATTTTAATATGTACAATAATTACAAAGAAAATAACTCAAATATTTACAAACTAATATAAATTTAAAAAAGTATCTTCTAGACCAATATCAATATTTTTTTATTTGTCCGGTATGCGTGCAAAAAACCCACAGAAAACAAATGTTATGTTTCTTTGTTTGTCCTTATACGTTCCAAGACTCTTAAAGCTGATTGCTATGAAACTTTAATAAGTTGTTGAACGCACTCTCGCAAAGGTCACTGTGGCGTTACAGCGCATCGATACATGCTAATTCAAAAGAATATGAAACTAAATTTAAAAAAAAAAGTCATAGACAATAAAACTAAATAAAACTCTAGCAGACGAGATATTAGAAAAGCAATGTCAAACAAGTTCTTAGGGTTAAAGGTTTAGAGACATATAAGTGCATAGTGTAGGTTTGTCAGAAACTAATGTTCGTAGCCGAGTTTCACCGCCGTAAACATATTCGGGTCAAGGTGGGGCGAATAGGTTTGTCATGCCGTATTTTTAGCAACAATGGTTTTTGTTTCGATCGCTAGGGAAGGGTTGACTTTTCACATCACAAATTGCAATCGTTAATTATTATGTAAGCACGTATAAGCACGAATAAGCAGTGATAGCCAAGTTGGTAGAACGCTTGCCTCGGTAACGAGGATGGCAAGTTCAAACCCCGGCTCTCACCCCTGGGATTTCTGGATTTCATGTGCGGATCTCTATTTCAACCATGATTATCACTTCCTGAACGGTGAATGAAAACATCGCGAGGAAACCTGCATGTTTGAGAGGACCCCTTGAAAGACGTGTGAAGTACGCCAACCCGCACTGGGCCAGCGTGGTGGACTATGGCCTGATCCCCCTTGCATTAATGGGAGGCTCGTACCCAACAGTGGGACATTAAAAAGGGCTGGTATTATAATTATTACGTAGCGACCTCTTCAACCGCGCCACAAGCCACACAGATGGCGCAGCAGACGACATTCAGAACAATTGACAATTCTCCATACAATCCTGCAACGCGCTCCGAGAGTTTTTGGAGCACGTAACATATATACAAGATCCCGACAATAACCGCTGGGGCATAGTGGCCGCCCCGCCAGCCATACCTCCCGCCTCGCTGGAAGATCTTCACTTTTCCGCTCATTTGGGTATCCCTGACAACGAACATCCTCCTGTGAAGAGTCAAGCAACACCAACGTCATCACCCATCCATCACAAACGCCACTCAAATATTTAAGACCCCCTGAGCCGTTGAGACGTCTCGTTATCTTGTAACCACGTGCCACGTGGCAGCCCTGAACTTTGAGTAATCGATTGTATGACATATACTTTCCTCCTACCTCCTATAATCATAGATTAAAAATTCATGTGGGTACATTCTTTTTTTTTTGTAAATATCAGATAATTCAACATTAGTAACAGAGCGATTGTGACTATAGTTAATATAGAAAAACTATAATAGCCACAACAATACTTTACAAGATACTAAGGGCCTCTCTCACCTTTTGCAAATAAATCTTATCTTTAACTACTATTGACACTGTGTAAAGAACCCTATTAATATATATTTCTAATATTTACGCGAATACTACACATTGAAATAAAACTTGTTTTGCGGATTTTATCGCGTTTATTTTATGTTCTTTTCGTTACTGACCGCGAAAAACAACTAAATACGAGGGTACAACAGTTCAAACTATGATACTAGGACGTCTAACACATCAGTCCTCCCGTGACTATGGTAGCTGTAAAGCAGCCGAAATATCGGAAACGTAAAAAACCTATAATAAACGCGATAAAATCCGTAAGATAAGTTTTATTTCAATGTGTAGTATTCGCGTAAATATAAGAAATCAATTATAGGTAAGCCCTTTAAACTATTTAGGACATGTTATTTGGCTTTACAGCCTCTAGTAACCCTAAGTAAAGAACCGCCGAACACACACAGTATTAATTACGGAAGGAGACAGTCGGCGGCGCGTGTCAAAGGTGAGACGGCGCCTTTCTAGTTAGACGCGTTTCACGAGATGAAGTCGCCGGAAACTGAAGTTTTCTTGCTTATGTGTAGATACGGTGGATATGTGTACTCTTTAACATAGGATATGATTCTAAATGTAGCTGTACATATAATACCAATGTACATTGTACATATAATACCAGCCCTTTTTAATGTCCCACTGCTGGGCACGGGCCTCCCCTCAATGCGAGGGGGATTAGGCCATAGTCCACCACGCTGGCCCAGTGCGGGTTGGCGGACTTCACTCGTCTTTCGAGGGCTTCTCTCAGACATGCAGGTTTCCTCGCGATGTTTTCCTTCACCGTATAGCAAGTGATAATCATGGTCGAAAATTAGATTTGCACATGAAATCCAGAAATCCCAGAGGTGCGAACCGGGGTATGAACCTGCGATCCTCGTTACTGAGGCAAGTGTTCTACCCACTTGGCTATCACTGCTTTTCATAAGTATCTGCATAAGAACGCCGAAAATAAATTGAGTTCATATTGGACATATAAGAGATGATCTCTAGTGGGTTTCTTATATTTACGCGAATACTACTTATTGAAATAAAACTTTACGACAATGTATAGATATTTGTGTTAAAGTTTGTAACTGAAAGTTAAAAGCTTTCGTAGTATTTGTAGTCACATTTATTTGGGGGTCCATTAGCGTAATCCTAGTAGCTTTGATCTAGCTCAGGGCTCTAGTATTGATTTGCATCCGGAAATAGAGCAGACAGCCAGCATCCAACACCGATTTGCTGACTCAGATTTGATGACACATTTATCGTGCAGCCGACTCTAGGTATTGGTTGGTTATATCCCGCGACCTCATTGGCTAATGTAGAAAGCCTAATACAAAAAAAGGATTATGCGATAGTGAAGAAAGAACACTCTTTTTTTAAATAAGCCTTAGTTCACATGCCGTGTTTAATAATGTGCCGTGACTTGTTGT
The DNA here is from genome assembly GCA_905404115.1 of Pheosia gnoma. Classification (NCBI taxonomy): domain Eukaryota; kingdom Metazoa; phylum Arthropoda; class Insecta; order Lepidoptera; family Notodontidae; genus Pheosia; species Pheosia gnoma. The sequence continues at coordinate 2,975,645 of FR989917.1, read as the reverse complement.
TATGTGAGCGATATTTTTTTATGCAGATTGTGTGGTTATCTTAACCTAAGCTTAAGAATAATGAAAAAAGTATTAAAAGCAAAATGTGTTCTAATTTCAAATCAAACTTTGTTTTTGTTGAAAGTAAAAATATTCATTGTATCTGCTTAATGTGCAATATATCACGTTTTAACCAGATTTTTGGTTAAATTATTTTTAAGTAAGCTCGACGCTCTAGAACATTAGTTCCCAAAATGGTCCAGATGGACCCCAGGCGCCTACGGGAGACTCGACGGGGGTCTACGCTATTTCCATAGTTAGATCGAATCTTCACATATTTTTGTCGAGTTTCTAAATATGGTAGAAACGTAGCTGCAGCCACCGGAACCAGCTAAATTTTGAAAGTGATCTATGAGAAAACAAGTTTGGGGACCTCTGCTCTAGAAGCTTTAAAGTAGTAATTCATTGCTACTATAAACTGTCGGAAAAGCTTCTCAAGAGATTATGGAAAAAGGCAAAGGTCGCTTACCTGCAAGCTTCCCAATACTGTTGGCGATAGGTGGTGTCGTTGGCGCGGCTGCTGTGGTAGCCGTGTTCGGGGGGTAAACGGGGTCGCAGCATTCTCTCTCTGGGAACTCGCTGCCAGCAGCCCACGAGGCCAGGAGCACCACCACTCCAACCACTGACAGTATTCCATTAATACTTGGACACCGACACATCGACGCTAGCTTTAGCCACACACAACCCACTGTTGCAATACCACGGGTTATTGAAATGCTCGATTCAAACGGCGCGTGCGCCGCGTCGATTCTTGCGAGCGAATTTGATATGCGCGCGATGTTTATTAGAATCCGATTCTTAAATGCGCACGGTGAATCGGATTCTTTGTTTGATTCTTCATGTGTTGCACTTATTTTTGCGATTTGTTTGTACACTTGATATTGTGTTTCGGTCTCATTCTCACGCACTTCTTTGATGTCATTTTCATGTCGTCTGTCCTTTTCTTCGGTCATTTGACAATTTATATTACATTACACTTGTTCAAAGTTACATTAATTACTTAATACTTATTTTTTCAATGATATGTATTGGTTACTTTATTTTTGGTATTAGCGACACTTAATACGAAGGTACATAATTGACTTGTATTTTTAAACGGAACTTATATTGTTTTTTTTTATTGTATAATTTGTAATAAATAAGTGTATTTATTAAAATCTGGAATAAGAATCAGAAGATAAATAGAATTAATAGAAATGAATATATCCATTAGATCTATTACATAAGCATAGATAATGATCGATACCTATGTAAAAGATCTATTATAATATAAATATGATGTATACGGAAAATTGTGATGTAAGTTAGATATGATCATATCTTATGATATTTAAACTACGTTAATATCAATATTAAATTGATATCCATTATTACACATATATGTCATAGATATAAGTTGATCTAAAAGATTTAAAGCAACCAAAAAAAGCTCTTGTTTAACAAGATTTAGTTCACTCATCATTAAACTGTCGCATATACTCCCCTCAAGATACCGAAATACGCACTCAATACACACCAACATACCTACATACTCACTCAACATACCCCAACATATCTTAAGGTACACTCTTCTGAACAATCCTATATACTCACTCAACACACATCACCATACCTTAAGGTACACTCCCCTCAACATACCTACATACTCACTCAACATACCCCAACATATCTTAAGGTACACTCTTCTGAACAATCCTATATACTCACTCAACACACATCACCATACCTTAAGGTACACTCCCCTCAACATACCTACATACTCACTCAACATACCCCAACATATCTTAAGGTACACTCTTCTGAACAATCCTATATACTCACTCAACACACATCACCATACCTTAAGGTACACTCCCCTCAACATACCTACATACTCACTCAACATACCCCAACATATCTTAAGGTACACTCTTCTGAACAATCCTATATACTCACTCAACACACATCACCATACCTTAAGGTACACTCCCCTCAACATACCTACATACTCACTCAACATACCCCAACATATCTTAAGGTACACTCTTCTGAACAATCCTATATACTCACTCAACACACATCACCATACCTTAAGGTACACTCCCCTCAACATACCTACATACTCACTCAACACACACCAACATATCTTAAGGTACACTCTTCTGAACAATCCTATATACTCACTCAACACACATCACCATACCTTAAGGTACACTCCCCTCAACATACCTACATACTCACTCAACATACCCCAACATATCTTAAGGTACACTCTTCTGAACAATCCTATATACTCACTCAACACACATCACCATACCTTAAGGTACACTCCCCTCAACATACCTACATACTCACTCAACACACACCAACATATCGTAAGGTACACTCTTCTGAACAATCCTATATACTCACTCAACACACATCACCATACCTTAAGGTACACTCCCCTCAACATACCTACATACTCACTCAACACACACCAACATATCGTAAGGTACACTCTCCTAAACATTCTTATATACGCACTCAACACTCAACAGTCAACACACACCATCATTACAGGTATAAATACAATAGCTCTATGCTAGACACCTATTCAATTAAAATTTCCCTGCTGGCACTCAAACCAAAGAATGCATGGTATTTATCCTGGCCTAGCCTCATCATAAAACTAATTAGAATATTATTTATTAATGTAAACCACCAGGTAAAGTAGGTACTAAATATGACTTAATGATGTTAAGATTGAGTAATTGAACAATTATATATATTATAAATTAGAATACATTTTAGTTGTAATTCGGCATTAACTTATTTTAGGGCTAGGGTTCACATACTCGTTATTGTAATGTATCTCAATAATATTATAAATGTGAAAGTTTTGATGTATGGATGTTTGTTACTCCATCACGCCCAAACGGCTGAACCGATCTGGATGAAATTCGGCACAGAAATTTAATATAGTCCAGAATAGCACATAGGCTACTTTTTATCTTGTGATACATTTGTTTTAATTTGTATACTTTTTAATAGCGGGTAACACCGCGGGGCGCAGGTGGTACTATATAAAAGCATAAAACATTATACATTATATTCGTTCTCATGTATACCCGACTAAATTTAAGAGGGCATTAAAGAAATTATGAATTCAATCATAAGACGCTATTTAACTTTTTGCCGGAAATCCTAACGCATATTACTTTTGTACTCCCGAACTTCTTCTATTTAAGTGCGGCAAATTTCATTAGACAAGGCCAGAGGAAGAGAATCATTCGTTTTTTCCCTACCTACCGGTGATAATTTATTTTAATTGTTATTCTGAAAGAGATTGCTTTCTCGCTAAAACAAAAAGCTATAAAGAAATGGTAATTCGTTTATATTTATTGTTTAGATAACACAAATGATTTATGGTATTGAAACTTTTTAATAAAAAGTGAACGTCATAATGATTGACAGGATTCTTGGGGTCGAGTCACCTTCGTCCGTAGGAGAATTAAGTACCCTCGAGATACCCTACACGTGACCCCGGGTGGTGCCAACCAGGTGACAACTCTACTGGTGGTAGGCTTCGGCCGTGGCTAGTCACCACCCACTGAACAAAGCCGTGTCGCCAAGCGGCCTAGCCGTGTTCCGGCATGATGTTCGGTGTTGCCATTCATGGATGGCGGGTCAGATCAGTTGCGCTGCATGTGCCTAGTGAATGTAGCGTCTCTTATCTACTGCCGCCTTCCTACCTAGGCAAGTATGCTCCATCGTAGATCTCATCGTCACTTACCATCAGGTGAGATCGAGATCAAATACTTGCCAATAATGTAATAAAAAAAAAAAAAACAGAACGGTTTAAATCGGTTGGAACTGTGAAATTTAAATTTTCTCTTTCAAAAATGGAATTCTTACTTCGAAGTACCCACTCAGTGTGAATTGATTTGCCCTTGAAAAATACATTTACTTAAAATCGATTTCAACTTCCAAATCTGAAATTTGGTGCTTAATCACTAATTTAGAATGGCGGCTTCGCCTGGGAGCGACTTAAAAGTCGATGCTTGTCAAAAAGATCTCAAGCCCCTGAACACAGAAACATTTCTTTTGAAGCGTCATCCCAAACTTCGGTAATTAGCTGAACTATCGCGATAAGTGAGTTTTTGATTAGGGTTGCCACGTACTTAATTGGGTACTGTTTAGAATTATGAAATTAATATTAGGTAGGTACATTAACTTACATAATTAACTATCGCTTGTTTACAAGCTTAATAATAAGCTAGGTAGAAATGAAACTCGTAGCAGTAACAATCTATTTACAGTGGTATTGCAAGGTATTTTTTTAAGATTTTTGTTTTTATAACGTTAGTAAATGGATTGAATCTTTTTATGAATTTGTGGTTTTGATATTATGGAATACGATACTACAATGTAGTATCGTATTCCCTATTAAAATAATTCCGGACGGTGTTCTTGCATTTTATTTTGGACTCCGTCTATTATTATCGAAAACATAAATTAAAAAATAAAACACATCTCAGAAATTGCACTGTCGTAAATTTAAATTGATCAGTGACAACCCTGACTCCTAACGCGAACTTACGACTTTTGATTTCAGTTGGGTTTCGCATAAAATTATAATTTGCTTTTCACCAAATTGATAGATTCTAGTCGCCCCGACTATAATAACAAAGTTTACCGACTAAGGACCACTGAACTTGAAATTTGCGTTGATTATAAATCTTTCAGTGCTTCAGGCTATTTATAGAGTCTGAAGTATTCAGTTTGAAATAAAACGAATTTTAAGGATTTTATCGCGTTAATTTTATGTTTTTACGTTCCCGACGTTTCGGGTGCTTTACAGCAACCATGGTCACGGGAGGACTGAGGTGATAGATGTCCTAGTGTCATAGTTTGAACTCGGGTATACACTCATATTCAGTTGTTGTTTGCGGTCCTATCTACGCAGAAAGTGATCAGTGTCTCAAGGTCTTGCAATGGTGCGCTTGGTTTTGTATTTAATTATATTAATTACTGGATCCTAATTCGGTGGTACTACGTACCCAGCCAACTTCCCTATTCAAATTAGGATGTTTTTTAATTTTAATGGCCTCACGTATCATCCATGGTTGGAATCAGTGTTCTTTTGCGTGGTATTGTGGTTGATCAAATCTGATATAATGGCGGGTGCGATCGGGAACGTAAATGCTTAAAATAAACGCAATAAAATCCTGAAAACTAGTTTTATTCCAATGTGTAGTATTCATGAAAATATAAGAAATCTAAATATGCATATTTTATCATAGATATATAACGTCATATTTATATGATAATGTAATATCCCCAAAAATCAATACACATAAAATGTGTTTACGGCTATTCTTCTCGCCGCTGGCCACCGGTACGGCTATAAATAAAATATGGCCGACTTCCGGTCAAGGCACGCATGGCCCACGAACGCGGTTCCCTTAGGGCTAACCGATTACTGATAATAAATACACCGTTCATAATAATTATTGCAATATTGCCAGACAAACAAACCAACAATACGGTCCCACACTAAGCAACGCTTGTATAAAAGGTACCGTACAATGGACTGGGGGCGGACCCAGTATATAATACTTATATAGATATCAAACATCCATGACTTGGATACAAACATTAGTGCTCATCACACAAACTTTGTACCTACCAGGATTCGAAGTTAAGACCCTCGCACAGAAAGCAGGGTCTATAATCAACTGCGGTAATAATAAATCATTACTCATGATTTACTTTTTTTGCGGTTTAAAGAGTTAGAGGACATTGAGGTTAACTAAATCGATTTAATTAGTTGCCTACATAACATGCTCACGTTAGAATAGTACTAGCAATATTATAAGCGCGTCGAATTATTTAAATTATGAACAAGGCGCAGAATAACAATATATGATCATTGCCTCTGTAACTTTTAAATTTACTTTTTTATGTGTCCGCCTTTTTTGTCCGTCACATTTTCATTTCTCTTCTATGGCATCAAAACATGCTACGCCCTACGCCAGGTATTCTTTTCAAATGATGGACTACTGGCGTAGTCTTGACTACGCCTCAATCTGTGTCGCCATTGGTTGACATCTTCAATAGAGTAAACACAGCTCATTGGTCGAAGATTGCCGTTGCCGTAGTACGTCATCGGCGATGGGAATAGCATATGGCGTAGCATTTTTTTATAGGTACTATGTTCTTTCCACAATATATCTGTGGTTCTTTCCTAACCACCGCACGAAATACTAGTATGTTATATTTTTATAAAGTTCGGCATTATTTTTATGCCTATATTCCCCATCATTACAATATTTTTTATGGGTTCTTTAGGAACATCTCGAACATATAGACAGAGTTAAGACATCCACTTAACACCAAAATTTTACAAAGTGGAATCGGATACGTGATTAATGGTGAGACCATTCCACGAACGATTGCAAGCGAGCGAGCGATGAATTCTTCTTCCTGGCAGTTCTCCCGTTTCTTGTTTGTATTAGGCCGGCTTTCCAATCTTGTCTGATTTAACTACCAAATATTTATATTACTGATATGATAGATATTTTCCTGAAGCCCTTACCTACCTTTAGAGACCCAACTATACCAAAATCCGTAATTCTGCGAACAAGTTTCACAGCTCAATCTGCACAAATGTTACTCCATTATGGGGGATGTTATTCGTGGTGATATTGAATAGGCTCCGTGTATATCACCAAGAAACTTTACACGTTGAATCAAGAAGGAACTAACTACTAAGAATACTCAGCACGGAACCTGGGCTTGTTTAGTACACACCTCGTGAAGTCAGAATTTAGAAACGTCGATTTAAAAAAAAACCCTTTCCGAATCAGCCCTGTATAGTTGCCATTTTTTAAACGATGAATACGAAATCTAAAAGTCTATGCGAAAAGAGAACCGGCGTGGACTTAAATGGAAATAACATTATTATTGTTACAAATATTTTTTATCATAAAATATTATGAAGTACAGAATCTGAAAACATTTTAATTGTGACACAGCCCCGTAATATCAAGATGTTGCTGGCGCTTCATAATGACGTCACAGTGTCGTCAACATGACAAATAACAAATTAAGCAAAGCTGCGCCCTCAAATCTTGAGACGGTTCTCTTTCAGTACAGACTCTATGTATTGTTGATCGAAGGCAAAAATAAATCGCTAATATAAAATTCATAGGTATACGTGCAAGTCGCCGGTCTGTCTAGTATTGATCAGGCAGTGCCCTTGCATTGCCCGGGATCGATGATAGCCTTGCGATTATAAATGCCACAGAATACGAAATAAAGCAGAACGGACTACGTCGTCATAAATTAAATAAAATCAATATAAATACCCTCTGATAGAAACTAGTATAAATACTACAACAGTCATTACGGGCAGTACCTAAAAGATTCTGTATGTTTGGAACCATACAGTTGGCGTGTTTTTTTTATTACATTATAGGCAAGTATTTGATCTCGATCTCACCTGATGGTAAGTGACGATGGGATCTACGATGGAGCATACTTGCCTAGAAGGTACCTGTTCACTCTCGATTTGAAAACACCCAGATTGAAGTAAAAAATGTGTTTATTTGACGATACAAAATATATATAAAAGACTGGTCGAACCTTTATGTAATCGGAATTTCTCCTCGTTGGGTCTTCGAGGGTAGACGACAGTCACTCGGCAAATAACATCCCATACATGAGAATACAATCTCAGTCCTTGCGAGCTCAAGACAAAGACGTTATTGATGCAACACCTGATGGAGTTATTTATTTAGATTGTTTGACGTAACTACATATTGGAATGCTCGATAAGGTTTTACCGTTCTGTTTCGATAGTTTTACGTAAGTGACGTAAAAAAAAGGTTTTGTTACGCAGGGAATGTATTATGTAAAAGTAGATAAAGTTGCTGGATGGTCGTGCAATCATTGCTAGTTGGTTGATCTGTGTTAAAATGCAGTGTGCGATTTAAATGATATCTAAATGGATTACTTTCAGACTACTACAAGATCTATTTTATTAATAATTATTTAGGTGTTATAAAAATAAATATCGGCAGACGGGTATGGTCGATAACTAAGCAACGCTTGTATTATGCTCAACTATTATTGCCCTAAAGTAAACTGTGGTAAAACCCAGTAACACCCAGACCAGGCCAAATTACTAAAGGATCATTTCCGAAATTAGCCCAGACGAACTCGTCATAAGACTATGTCGAAAATATTGACAAAATTAAATTTACTTCACATTATATAAACTTAAAAACAATTATATTAATGTTCTTAAAAAAACAACTTTCTTTTTACTTTTCCATTCTTAAGAATCGTTACGCGACCGGTTGCCAGTCGCATTTACGCAATCGATTCATGTAAAAATCTTTGGCAGGTACAATCACTCTCTAGGGCTCAGTTCGGTGAAAATATTCATGCATCTTCCTGAAAAATCTATTTCACGGAGAGATTCAGCTTCCTAGCTTCCTAGGCCCGGCTGCGGTGAGGGAATAAAATTAAGAAGATTCATCTCCCTCGTTTGTTCATTATATAATCTTTTCAGAAGTGGATTATGTTCTCGTGGGTAAGCGTGCTTGTAAATTGGATTTACGTAGAAGCTTGTGTGTTGTAACGCTATTTTTATTAGCTATTTGTTTTCAATGTAGTATGATAATTTTGGTTATAATCCGGTATTTCAGATTCATATTTTTTTATATAAGTACGTAATTCTAATTCAAAATTAAGGACTAAGATTTTTTTTTTATAAAGCTACCGGCTTTGATCGATTTAAAAAGGTACATATTTCAAAATCTATTACATAAACAAATTCTTTAATTGTTTGATATGTATCACTCATTTATTTTCTGTGCTAAAACATTAATGACACTTATTTAAAGTTATATAATCATATTTTTCGTAGCCTCTTGCCAATTAGACTTCGTAGCACTTCGCTACGAACTTTCGTAGACCTTTCCACGTGACATTTTAGTGTGCCAATATCTCAATACTTTACTCGTAAAATGTCGTAGTAAAAAGTTTAAAATAAAAAACTTTTTAACAAAATAAAAACCGTCTTCAAAAAACTAAAAAGCAAAAAATAATCTAATCTTGAAATCTACCTTGTCTAACCACATCAAATATTTAACTAATCTGAAGTCGGTGCCAAACTAACAACTGAGTCGAGTATTGCCGGTCTGCGCCAAAGACTATACCTACAAATTGGTCCGCGCATCTCGTTAGTGACTATACTTTTGTTATTCTTCGTCGGTTGTTTATTTGGCACCGACTTCAGATTAGTTAAATATTTGATGTGGTTAGACAAGGTAGATTTCAAGATTAGATTATTTTTTGCTTTTTAGTTTTTTGAAGACGGTTTTTATTTTGTTAAAAAGTTTTTTATTTTAAACTTTTTAGTGGATATATTTACTATTCTTTGTCACTAAAAAGATTTGTAAATCAATCTTTTTACTGGATAATAGGTATACCAATAATCGAGATTATCTTGGCGCAACCCGTGAAATACGTATCACTGACAAGTTCCGCTGGCCATTTGTGGCCTTCTTCATCACTTCCACTTCAGCAAATGATACTTTCTGAATGCAAATGCTTGACTTCTTGATGAAAATACCAAAATTGCTATCGGTATGCCTATAAAATTTGAGGAGTTCTCTCAATTCCTCATGGATCCCATCATCAGAACATTTTTTTGAAAAAAATGGGACCAATCTGTAAACATATCCTTTCATATAAAAAAATAATTTTCCAAATCGGTTCATAAATGACGGAGATATGAGGTAACAAACATAAAAAAAAAAAATAAAAAAAAAAATAAAAAAATAAAAAAAAAAAATACAACCGAATTGAGAACCTCCTCCTTTTTTTTGAAGTCGGTTAAAAATAATATTTATGCCCCGTCCTGTTTAGGGTTATGAAACGAGAACCTGGTAACCACTAATTCTTGTTATTGCTTAGATGGAGAATGAATATCAGTTGAATATCAGTTCGTATAAACCCTATGGTATGGCCTAAATCCCCCTGGCATTTAGGGGAGGCCCGTGCCCAGTGGATCATTATAAGGGGTAATTATTATAGTATAACGGCTCATTTTTTTGTGTGACATTGTAAAAGGCGACTGGATTTAAAACCTTGGGCTTTTTATGGAAGGAACGACGGGTTTGCGACTCTAGGCTCACCACCTGCCTCAAGGTCCTTCCTGTAACCAAAGTGGATCTTCAAAAGCTGATAAGCTGTCAATCAATCCTGATTACAATCTAGGAATGATGTGTAGGTAGAAGCATGTTTTGAAAACTGTATTTCAAACTTTTACATGAATTTTCAGTGTGCCACCCACCGTGCCAGCACTTTGTTCAGTATCAAAATTCGAATATGAAACATTTAAAGCAAAAATATGAAAATCAAATACAATGAATTTTACATGTCAGGTGCTCGAAAGTCGATATAGATTTTCCGCATCGTTTACGGAACCGTCCGCGCGAATCGCAATCGTGGGTTTGCCACGATCACTTTTATATGTATACCCTATGTATAGCAATTTAAAGATCATTTTATTTTTATATTAATCTCTATATATTTCTCGTGTCACAATGTTAGTTATCATACTCCTCCGAAACGGCTTGACCGATTATTATGAAATTTTATATGCATATTCAGTAGGTCTGAGAATCGGCTACTATCTATTTTTCATACCCCTAAGTGATAAGGGTTGTCCACCCCTAACATTTTTTTTTATTTATTGGACAATTTTTTTTATAATTTGGCATTAAAAATACATACAACCCTAATTGTTCACCCTTCTATCACCAACCCCTATTTTTTAATAGTCATTTTAGTAATGATAACGCGCGAGCGGGCTATTGTTAAATACCACGCGGACGAAGTCGCGGGTAACAGCTAGTATAATATAATATCGCCAGATGAACACACCAACTATACGGTCCCACACTAAGCAACGCTTGTGTTATGGGTACCGTACGGACGAGGGCGAACTCAGTATATAATACTTATATGGATATTAAACATCCATGACTCGGAAACAAACATTCATGCTCATCACACAAAACTTGTCCCAACCAGGATTCGAACCCTCGGCGCAGAAAGCAGGGTCACTACCAAGTGCGCTAACCAGGTCGTCATTTTCGTCGTAAATATTAAGTATTGCATGTAGTAATATTGTACTATGGACACAGTCATGAGGTTGAGTAATAAATAAAATAAAAACATAACATAGCATTTAAGGACCACTCCATATATGGTGTACGTAAGTATTCAAGTACCTACTTATTATTATAACTTTCAAAAATAAAATGCAATTAGCTGCCACATTTTTTTTTCCTTTTATTCTTACAGATAGTATCAAAAATATCTATAACAGAATAAAAATTTAAAGATCCTAAAATCTTGAATATCAGGAGCTGCCTTTAAGATGAAATCTAAGATTCCTTAAACATTCTAGTAACTTATAATATATAGGAGAATAAAAAAAAAGTGTGTCAAAATTAATTACTCTGCTTATTCTATAATGTTGTCGATGATGTTCATGGTTATCAATATTTGACTCATTCAACCTGAAAACGATATTTCTGAATATCATACATTTTCTTAACATTACATAAACATGATTATATATTGAAGTCTCGTAATTAAGTATCTCATCTTCATCATAGACTTAACAATAACAGCGCCTCTTTAATATTTTAATTCCCAATTTCCCTTCACCGTGATTCAGGAGCTTACAGTACAATTTCCATTTTAAATTCTACTTGAAATTTTAATAAGTGAGCGTTGTGTACGCACACACAGTTCCCGCCATTTTGCCGGGCCGCGTTCCCGCGCTTTCGCTAGACAGATATTTTCCAATTCGAGCGTACTCCAAACGTTCCATTCACCCATACTTTTTTCTCTAATACGATCCGTGCACGTTTCCATAATCAACTTAAGTAGGTCATACATTCCGTGTACCCATCACACCATCCACAACGTGGCACAATGCACTGCACAATACGCAAACCGTTTATAAAGTTTGATACTTAATAAAAAAAAGAATAGTGGTTAGACAAGGAGGGAATGAGAATTACGTTTTAAAAAAATCGTAAAGCGCAAGCGCGTCCCGGTGCGCGCCATCCGTGCGTGCGATTCGGCGGACGCGGCGGTACTAACGTACTAGACCTGGAAAGGCTTTAGCTGCCCCTACACCCTCCTCCCCGCGCCCGCTGACACCCCTTTCAGCCCTCGGCCGTGGCTACTAGCCCCACATTCAGAACATTATATTTTCCCGCAATCAACCACTGAAAATGGCACTCTAAACTGAATACGATAAAGTTTTATTTTATTTGCCGCAAGATGTTGTACTAGAGGTGGTGAGTAAGTAAATCGAATGCACGCCGTTCCACGAGTCAATAGGTTGTATATTTTATATAAATCTTAATTGATTTCCAACTTAATTACTAATAGCTTAAGGGCGACATTTAATTACTGAGAAGACATTGTAGTAAAACGCCGTGTGTACATGTGTGCAGAACACAAAAGTCCGAATTCGATTATAATGTAATTGTGTTATGTAACAATGGTTCTTACAGGTAAAACATTAAAGATGAATTTTCGTATTTATTAGGAAAATTTTAATGTTTGCTTCCCTCGGTTCATATTAGTTAGCTAGCTAGCTTTAGGGTATGCCGCGCGATTTTGTGACTTATTAATGTGGTATAAAAGTGAAAATGGTTAGTATTTTGTTGACAAGGAAAATCGAAATTTAACACCACAGGACTGATATTAATGTCGACGTCGATTCTCTCAAATGAGTTTCTTATGCATTATCTTTGGAGATGCACTTTGTTAGAGCTTTTTGAGGATTAGTTAGAGCTTTATAGCCGCGAACAGACTCGTCGCGTAAATAAAATTACATACAATTTCCATTCCAATGAAACACTATTGATGATGACGACTGAGATAAATTAGCAATTCTGCTAAAACATTCATGTCGTCTCGATGGAGTCTAATTTCAGTGTCAATGGTTGTGTGTCGACTGCTAGAAACGTCAGATAACCAGTACAATAACATTACTTAGCTACATTATATTCATACACGAAAACTACAGAATACGAAATAGTTCTGTGGCAGTTGGAGTGGAAAGCCGCTGGTCTTAAAAAAACTAGTAGACTACCGAATGTCTAAAATCATTCAATCGACACGCTATCGATACCACTGCTACGTTTGTTAATTAGCAGAATTGAACCCCCTGGGCCCCAAGTCTGCTAACACAATCGGTTCATAATCGTACAACAACCGCATAGCCGCCTTTCGGCACAGCTCACACTGAGATCCACAATACCTACTAACTGCAACCTAACCTTTTATATTATAGTATATATCTACTTTATGTTCCTTACTTTTTAATGTATGTGCCTATTTGTGTATCTTTGTGTGTTCTTTACTTTTACTTTTTCATGTAAATGTACCCATTTGTGTATCTTCGTGTCTGTGTCGAATAAACTTTTTTCATTTCATTTCATTTTTCATAGTAACTGTCACTTTTGACAGATACTGTATGGGATATCTGTCAAAAGTGACAGTTGCTATGCGGTTGCTGTTCGATTATGAATCGATTGTGTTAGCAGACTTGGGGCCCTGGACGCCTAATCGTCATTAAGCTGAATATCACGCATGTAACCTTACAGAGTATATTAAAATTGCATGACCCAGACACTGTGACCCAATTCTGATTTCACACTTGGGCATCTATAGCCTCTCGATAACCTTTTGTTCAACCAGTTTGTTATAAATACTTTTCCACGGAACGGCTGCACAGATACGAATGAAACTTGTTATTTAAAATGGTCAGAATATCTGATCAATGTACAGTGTAGATATACCTACGGATGATTGACAGATTAATTTTCTGAAAAGAGTTTGACGGCCTGATTACTATGCCGAGGGTCCCAGGTTCGGATCCTAGTAGGGACAAACTTTGTGTGATGAGCACGAATGTTTATATCCAAGTCATGGGGTGTTTAATATCTATATAAGTAATATATACTGGATTCGCCCTCAGTCCATTGTACGGTACCCATAATACAAGCGTTGCTTAGTGTGGGACCATTTAGTTAGTGAGTTCGTTTGTCGATATTTATTTATTTAGTAACACTTTCACTATTATAATAATATCGCCAGACGAACACACCAACTGTGCGGTTCTAAACTAAGCAACGCTTGTATTATGAGTATAAATCCAGTGTATAAGTATTTCTATAGATATTTAACATTAATATGACTCGTGTACGAATATTCATGCTTATCACACAATATTTATCCCGACAGAGATTCGAACTCAGGACTGTCGGTGCAGAAAGCGGACTCACTACCAACTATGCTAGTCATCAAACATAGTTTAGGCCTCGCAGATTATTCATGATGATGTTGTTGACTTACTCATAAAGAAGACAATGTAAAAAAAAAAAAATCTAGCAGTCTAAACGTCTGCGTTGTCTAGGGCCCTAGAGACTATTATCCTCTGTATGTGAAGTTGAGACCTAGGTCGTTGCCCTGAGCCTGAAATTAATAAAACAAACGACCCAGACAAAGTCGAAACACAACTAGTCATAAGTGAAATAATAAATGATGCAAGGCATTTTCGCACCAGAACATTGGGTTAAGTTTAACTTTAGCTCGTAATCTGTAACCAATTAAACCCTAAGTTATAGGTATATTGATTTAGGTTACATTTTAAGTAAGTACTTAGTAATTTCAGAGCGTTTAATAGGGTTAAATAGGAGCTTGGCCATTTACAGTAGCTTACATAAAATAATTTCATTAATTTTATAAATAAGTTAAAACTAACATCAAAAACCTTGTACTCCAAAGCTAGAAATTTATATCTATTCTTTAATCCAAATCAAAATACTTAGGTGTTTCAGATTTCAGTTCAACATGAATCGGCGCCGACTCTTATTATTATTATTATCTTCGTGTTTCTAGCTTCTTAGTGGTCGAAGATTTTATAAGTCAGTCTTTAGGTTTTAAAAAAAATTGATTGTACTTTTCTCGGTGTTTTAAAGAGCTCTACATTTATTTGCAGATCGCTTTAAAAATACTGAAGAAAATATTTAATTTTAACTCTAGAATAAGTGTTTTTTTTTTGGAATGGCTAGTGGCTAATTTTAACGGGACCGCACTCAAGTTAACCTCTAACAAACCAAAAAAAATCTCACAAACAATTCATTTTACAAATCCGGTTATCATCTCATCTCATCATCTATTAACAGATTAATTTACCTGTACATAAAAATAAAAAAATCCTCTCACCTACCACTCTAACCTCTATCTTATCATCTCCTATTAGGAAAAACTAACGGGCCTAAAACTGAACGCTAGGTACATACGTGAATACATAAAGAGTGCTAAAAATATAATATTCCAGCCATTAGGTCCGATGTGGGCAGCCGCGGGGTGACGTGCCCACCAGCCAATGCACCTTCGACACGCATAGCCAAGGCGCCCCACGACAACCTTGGGACCAATGCGTCTATAAACCTAATGCTGTGCTATACACTTCGGACATAATTTGCTACAATTTTATTATATGTATATTAAGTCACCAATTTGCGACGTTTAATAAGAATTTTCATCTCACTAGCTCGGCAAGGCCTTATGTGTTGTTTGATATCTGTTTTTTTTTCAAATATATGTCATACTAGCTGCGCCTCGCGGTGTTACCCGCGATTAAAAAGTATGTCCTATTTACCGGGATAAAAAGTTTCCTATGTGCTATTCCAGACTATAATCTATCTCTGTGCCAAATTTCATCCAGATCCGTTCAGCCGTTCTGGCGTGATTGAGTAACAAACATCCATCCATCCAAACTTTCACATTTATATTATTACTGTGACTGTGATAGTTTGTAGGTAGTCATAATTTATTTAATAATTAAAAGCTCACCTTAACAAATAACTATTTCAATATTCTATGAATGCAGTTTTTATTGTTCCAAAAATGAAAAACCTATTATTTCTATTTTAAATAAACTTTGCTTTAATAATTATATGGTGATTTTCCTTCAGGGGCCGCTAGTTTGACTCACTATATACAACGTTACCATAAAACAATTCTATCCCTCATTTCTAAAGTAGCCTTCAACCATATAGGTAGTATTTTTTGCCCATAGCGTGCATGGAGAAAGCCTCATTATAACAACGCCAACATTAAAAAATATATCGCTGAAGGCATAAGTTTTAAGGTTAATTACAGACTATACTATAAATAATATACTAATACATAAATATATAGATATTAAACATTCATGACTCGGTTACAAACACTCGTGCTCATCACACAAAGTTTGCCCTTACCGGGAATATAACCCGGGAACCTCGGTACAGAAATCAGGGTCACTACCTACTGCTGATCGGGTTGTCACTCAATATAGTCAGTCCGGCAGTTCTTAATCATCAATTTGTTTGAGACCAAATTCAGTCGCAATATCGCAACTGTAACTCTACCCTTAGACATCACAACACTAGCTTACTACAGCGCCCATGATGGCGGCGAGCCTACAGAGAATCTCAGATAAATTCGCGTTTAAATAGTTAATTCGTTTTGCCTAAAATTGGCCGAAACTATGATGAGAGATACTGTTTCATTTGTGAGAGTTATATTTCCTTTTTCTTGTTTATCTGGGCTTAACAATAATAGTGTACAATATTTTAGGGGGTCTCACAGTAGGCTATAAGGTTCACATTCCCGAAAACAATTATTAAGATCTTTGAAATTATAGAAATAACACTGCATCCTACGTCCGGTACTGTCTCGCTTTCTCACGGAAAAATCAAAACCTGTACACACATATATTTTATACATAAACGTGATCGTTATCACCTACTTGTTAACCCCTTAAAATATTTATCACTATATTTGTTAGACCTTATATACATAACAAATTAAATGTTCGCATCCCTTGAGAACGACTGAAGCGGTTGGACTATTGTTTTTTTGTTTAAATAGTCGTAGCAACGATTTTAAGGAACGAAAACATGAAAACGTTGCCCGGCAAATTGGAACCGGACAGCGACTGTCGAGTCAGCTAGTAAATAATAACAAACAAAACCCTTAGGCCAACCAAAATACTTAATAGTCTTACATAGGTTTCGTATCATTTAAGATTAACATAAACATTTCCTCCGGAAACTGTTGGGTCATTCGAATGGGCACATCGGGAATCGAACGCGGAACCTTGGAGTCGCGCCAAATTGCGGCCGGTCAATTGGCTATGGTTGGGAATAATCTAGGGTGCTTTGTGCGCTTCGAACTGCCCGGCCTTAGTGTTATGTTAGTCTTAGGGTTTTGGGGTCAGTTGAAGTTCCAAGTTGGTATAGATATTCGACACTGTAAATACTACTGGACTGCCGATAAACATCGTCGTTAGGTGCCTATTTGATTTATGCCATTTTGGCGCTGATTGTAGTAGTAGCAGGTAGTGAGTGTCCACGGAACTAATGATAGAGATGAGGCATGTGACAACTATGTCGGTAAAACATAAAATGCAAAATGAATAACTTTTTATCATATAACAATAATATAAATATCGTCTTATATGACGGCACCTAAAGAGCGGCGAATCACGACCTGCCAATAGTAATTAGATAAAAGTTGATAATGACAGGTGTCCGCAACCCTTCCAATATTCCCATCACATATCCATCCAATCCTCAATCCATTGTCCCAATTATCTTACCATATTCCTGCAATAGTTCCTCCGCCTGCTGACGTCAATTCGCTGTTTATGCTATCATTTTCAGCAGTTGACCCCACCAGGTGGCTAAAATAACATTAAAATTCTCAAAAAGGGCCTCTACGTGTTGGACCCATGTCCCCGCGCAAGCCTTCCAAAAATCCGGGTATAGCCCGTGTGGAGAGAGATATAAATATATTTAAAAAAAATGTAAATATTTTTGAGCGAAAAACCCCGATAAATACATCTAAGTAAGTTCCAAGCAACGCGACGGCCGTTTGCATTAAATGTCAAATTTAGTTCCGGAGACGCTCGAAGAGGCGCTGCAAATCGGCACAAAAAAGGGTTACCATTTTCTGCTGTAAATCAAGCCTAGCAGTAATATACTATATATAATATACTATGATGTCTATGATTTAAGTGTGTATAGCCTGACCCAGAAAGGGTATAAGTTCTTACTGCCATTTGAAACTATAACCATGTAAATAAAAATGCTAGTTTTAAGGTTAACTGGTAACTGTGATTTATTAACACAAGCATTAACTTTGTAAAAGCTTCATGAATTTAATGTGGTATAAAACATTTTTGTGGTTGGGAACGTAAAAAACATAAAATAAACGCGATAAAGTCAGCAAAATTAGTTTTATTTCAATATTGTTGAAGGAGTTAACAAACTTGAACATAATGTTTTTACATGAGTACCATATATTAAGGGGGAAGCTCAGGTCAGGGCGCGAAATTCAAAATTTCAATGGTTTTTATTTTTTTACGAAAGATTTGGACATCTTTACGATGTAATTCAGTTTTTTGCGATATTAGCATTCTGCATTGGATGTCTCGATGCATTAAGTTTGCATAAAAAAATACCTAATCCGATACAATACCATAAGGTTTGTAAAAACCACTCTTTATGGTGTTGTATCGCTTTCAAAATAAGGACACGACTTAACTTCTACATCACGTACACAAGAAATTGACTAGAATATAAATGTAACTATTAAAT
The DNA here is from genome assembly GCA_905404115.1 of Pheosia gnoma. Classification (NCBI taxonomy): domain Eukaryota; kingdom Metazoa; phylum Arthropoda; class Insecta; order Lepidoptera; family Notodontidae; genus Pheosia; species Pheosia gnoma. The sequence goes on along the minus strand of FR989917.1, from coordinate 2,956,887 downwards.
ACAACACTTTTTGTAACGAGATTATTACAACCTAACTATACAATTGTAACCAACATCATATCAACTTAAATTACATTCTACCTACATGTTACCCTCAAAATTATTAATACCCACATTACTATCACCAACCAGCAAAGGACATTCCTCAAATTCATTACGTTTATCGTCCACTTTCCCATAATTATTCTTAGAAAGATTATTCTTAAAAGAAAGAAAATCTCCGTCGCATACGAAATCATTTCTCCCATCTTCCATTATTGAATCTTCAAAACCGTGCTCCCTATATCTCTTGTCGTTATCATTCTCATAATTCTGATACCGTTGTATTTCAAAATCTGGTGAAATAGTTTGCCCTTCATTCATTGCTTCTTTACCTATTATATCTTCAGTTTCAATAGCTTGTACTGTATGTACTTCATTGAAATTAACTCTGTTCTCATTTTTGACCTCGTATTTTAATTCCATAGCATTTTCTCGTGTATCTATAAGTGGTTTGATATTCATTAGATTAAAATTTGGTATCATTCTTGGATCCCAATTATTTTGTTCTGTAGTATCTAGATCTATGTGTACATCATCGTCGATCTTTTTGAAGGTTCCAAGGTTATATTGAAGAGGTATGGAAAATGATGGGAGGTCGGCTTGAGGGTTTTGTCTCGTTGGTAAGGCTGATATGTGAATGGCTGGCGGCGATGGTTTGGATTTCGTCACGTAGACTTGACTCGGTGATTCAGATATGTTTATCATTTGTGTTGATGATACTAGAAATAATGATAAGAGATGATCAATTATTGTGGATAGTAGATTCCAAGGGTTTAAATGAAATAAGCAAGGTGAAATCTCCAGGATCTGACTTCCGAGGAGTTTGAACGTTAGAACGTTCATGAAGTAGAAGGATCCAGGCTGAAAGACGTATAGTAATATGCTGTGTCAGACTTTTTAGATTGCTTGGACAAAAAATGAGGCAGTTTTTTTTTAACTTGTCACCTATATCTACAAGTTATGATCACTTATGACAGGTTCTGACACAAAGCCTGTCAAATGTAACATTTAATATGTAATTGCCATTTTATTAATGCGTCGATTGAGTTATCAGTTTTTTTTTAAAATTAAGTTGTAATACAAAACTTTGCAGATAAAAAAATGTTTTGTGATGCCATATAGTTTGGATGCAGCCTAAATACAGAGAAATGATACATGAGGTATTCTTACCGGGTATAGTGATGAAGTCCCTCATCTCATGCGCAAGAGCAGACTGGGAGCGCTCATCGGGGGAGCGAGCTCCTCCGGCAGCCGGATATGGTTCGCAACCCGCCTTCTGCTGCTTACGCCATTTCGCTCGACGGTTTTGGAACCAAACCTGTGGGGCAAGCGCGAGTTTATTCGTAAGCTAAGGTCTACTTTAGAGTCTGCGTATGAACTTTTCATCAAAGTCAAATTATTTATTTCGTATAGGCCTACGGAGGCACTCACAACTTGTGCTTTTGTATTGTTTTATCTTAAATCTACAAGTGGTTCGGAACGTCTCCTCAACTGAGAAACTGAGAAACTCAGCGAGCTTGTAATTTTCTACAGATTTTTTGTTTTTTAATTACATAAGTTTATAGGTAGGTTCTTATTTTTTTAGCTCCAGTGTGTTGCCTGCGAAGCCTACACTTTGAAAATTTTAATAATCCAATGTTCCGTAAAAGCTCTTTTGACAGGGTTTACTTTTGACAATCATTTTAAACTTACTAATAGGTTAATCTCGGATTTCTTTGGGATGTTATTATTACAATGAACTTTATGAATATCACTATGAATGGCAACGCTGCTGTTAATTTATAGGACTTTTTGAATGAACATTTTTATTTGCCATAAAAGGGAATATACCTGAACCCTGGCTTCAGTCAGTTCTATCCTCATAGCGAGCTCTTCTCTGAAGAATACGTCCGGATAGTGAGTTTTGTGAAAGGCTGATTCTAGCTGCTCCAATTGGACGTTGGAGAAGGTGGTCCTGGAAAGCGTATAATATTTATTTATACCAATACTACTAATAATTTCTAAAACTAGTGTTCCTGCGAGTTATATTGAGTGATATAAGTAAGTGTAATATTAACCATCATGGGTTCGGTAAAGTGCACGAGTGTAGGTAATTGAAACAGAGTGACGAAACTTGGCTTTTCAATTTCTCACAAAAAATGCATAAACAATCTTAAAGTATCCATCACTTAACTGATTGAGGGATGGGGGGGGGGGGGGTATTTTACTTGGGCCTGGCCTTTGGGCCGTGCATATGCTCAAAAACAGTAATAATTTATATTACTTGACACTGGCAACATACATATGGTGATGCCAAATAAAAAAAATGCCCTACCTCTGTCAGTACAGCTGTGGATACTTTACTGAAAATTTGCCGGACATCTTGGGTGAACATGAAAAGTCAAGTTATATAGTATTTTATCTTAATATCCTTAACTTGTGCACATATATATCAACACATAATGGTTAACATCCCACTTATAACACATTATTTATCAAACAAACACATTTTTTGGAAAATAACACAAAAATTACAACTTCACTATTCAACTTCTCGGCAAAAAGCCCTAGTTTAAGTTTGTACCTCGTTTAAGATGATGTTTACGCTACCTGTATCTACGTTGTTTGCGTTTTGGGACGTCGCCTTTTGTATCTGTAAGGGAGGTAATTATAAAATCAGTAAACATCACCTAACTGCAGATGGAAATATATTAGCCATTATTAATTATTATTTTAAGCTGAAAGACTTATTAAGTAAACGAAACTCCCAACCCTACAGGCTTATGTGGATACTTACGAGATTTTGGTGAATATGCCTCATCTTCTTCATATTGGTGCTGTTCACCAGTTTCTTCAGTGGCTTCCGGGTTTGGGGTGTAAGTTTCAGTAGTTTCCGTTTCAGGTCGCTCACACAACACTGACACTGGACCAAGACTGAAAATTTACAGAATACTTTTTAGCGGAATAGGGAAGATTTTCCAGCTAGGCGGGTGGTATGCTTGGCGAGGATGGCTGCTATGCTCCGACGGTTAAGGGTCTTTTCATATATTATGTTACGTAGTCCTTCATTCCTCCTACAATCCTGAAACTCACTATGAGAGTTTTCGAAGAATGTAACATATGTACAAGACTCCGACAATAACTGTTTGGAAGATCTTTTCTTTACCGCTAAAGTGAATTGGCATGGGATTCTCACAGAAAAGTCATTTTTAAACTCACCCATTGAATAAGTTAGGTATGCTGTAGCAGAAGCTGGTCGTGGGTGAGACGTCGTCGTTCAAAATGGCGGCCGAATCGAAACCAGCTGCGCCTGCGCCACTCTCGCGACCGTCCAATGATTCCTCCATCTGAACAAGTACATAGAACCTGTAATCTTCGACCCAACGTCGTGAGATTGGCACAGTTGGCAATGGGTGACCCTGCTTTCTACATCGAGGGTTCGCGGGTTCAAATCCATGTAGGAGCTTACTTAGTGTGATGAGCACACATGTACCCGAGTCGTGAAAGTTTAGTAAGTACCTACATATATTGATAAATAATAACTATTGCAGAATGTTGGCATTGGGACTGAAATACCATTGGTGAAATGTGGGTGCCCTGTAGTGCACCTCTGCCTACCCCTTCGGGGGTTGCAGGCGTGATGGTGCATTATTATAATACTATCGCATCAATATCTGGTAATACAACACCCCGCGGAGGTGGATGACCGCGCGCCCGAGACCCCGCCGTCTCCACATAAATTGAATTAAATGACTATAATTTAGTTAAGTTTATTAAATTACCACTAAATGAACATAATTTGTGTAGTGTTTCTATAGACTTGTTACAACCTGGACGGGTTTTTTATGTTAGTTTAGTGCTTCTAGTTTCGCGCGCTCTCTTTAATCGTTGGCGCTTGGCGTGGCAGCGAGACTCCCGTTCGGAAACACTAGTAACCTATCGTAGTGAAAACGTATCAGTAACTGTTGAAATTTCAAAATAATGTATGCAGGTAATAAAAAAAAATAGATTTTCATGATTTTATTTTCAATGAAAAGTGTTTGTTTCTTAATTATTTTCATTCACGGACGCTTAAATACTCAAGTAAGTACCTACTCAATTTCTTACTCTGTTATATGTACCAAGCACCATTTCATAATTTGACAATCGACTATACATACCAAAAATATAAATTCAGGTTATACCAGTTATTGACTATAGATACTACTCATAATATCTTTTGGTGTAGTCAAAATGATACTAAATACAATACTGAAAAGTATATACTTACACACACTTCCCCCCGATTTTTTTTTTTTTATTTTTTTTTATTACATTATAGGCAAGTATTTGATCTCAATCTCACCTGATGGTAAGTGACGATGAGATCTACGATGGAGCATACTTGCCTAGGTAGGAAGGCGGCAGTAGATCGAGACGCTACATTCACTAGGCACATGCAGCGCAACTGATCTGACCCGCCGCTATAATAAATAAACGCTATATGACGTTTGATAAAGTTATAACACGTCTATAAATTTGGGGGTTAATGTACAAACCTGGATCCTATCATTTCAAATTCATTCAACATCCAACTTAGCTATAATATCACTTAGAACTTAGAAAATAGGTTGGAAGTCTTATTTTCGATAAAGATTATTATTCGGTGTGCGGTGAAGGCAAGAAAACATGCACGTATGTCGAAATACGTGTGAAGTTCACCAACCCACATAGTGTGATGGTCCGAATCCATCCCAGATTTTTTTTAATAATATCAGAATCAGAATATTTTTTATTCACGTAAACCATTAAGTACAGTACTAATGAATCGCATAAAGTAAAATATGCTTCTAATTTACCACCCGTTCGGGGAGTTCGTCATTGGGGAGGGTGCCTGGTAAAATCGCTATTACATCGGGATCTCATAGTGAAATGTGGGTACTCTGCAGTACACCTCGACCTACCCATTCGGGAATTAAAGAAGAGTGATTTTTTAAAATAAATTATAAACTATACATACCTTCAGATACCAATCAAGACGGATACATCTTCACTTCAGTTATAAATTTCAAGTAGATATTTTATAATAAAATAAAATCCAAAATGGATACGAAGCACTCTGTGGGCTGTAGTTGTTGTCACGTGGCTACCACTACTGGACTAACGCAACGGACTTAGTAGGCGGCTATAGAAATGAGTGGAGCCGACATTATTGTTATATATATATATTTTTATGTCCATTATGACTGTTTCGCTGTATCCAAGTATCTAATCTTCCAACCCTGACAATTATGGTCGCGCACCGATTAAGTACTAGCTTTACTCACATTGATAAGTAGGTATACGGCTGAAATTGGGATAACGATACAATAATAACATTAGCGCAAGAAGTTGCCTATTTGTTTTCAAATTAGCAGCTTCACCGCGATTCCGTCAGTGTGCGCAGACCCTTACAATGTCATTGCGATTCGATTGTAATATCAGACTTGAGCCCCAGTTCTGTCACCTCTATAAAATGATAAAATTACAATGTCCACTCCGCATATTTTTGTCCGCCCAGCAAACTCATGACGTTTCTATCACCGCGCTCAGGTATGTTGCGCGGGTCGCAGGTTCATTCCGGAGCTAAGCACAGCTTAGCGAAGCCGTAGCAGTGCTGCTGTGTCGCTGTCAGATATATTGCGGCTTTTAGAAGCCTAGTTCGGCATTCCGATATTATACTTCGTTTTAGGAGGTAGCCATCGATTTTGTTCTGAAGCTTGACCCCCGACGGTTATAGCTTGATATGTTCCCCGTCTTTTGAGTCTAACCAAGGCTACTTAATAGTGGAAAACCAGTTGGAATTAGTCAAATAGTCTGTAGAAATTGGTCTGATAGTGATAGTGGTACAAAGTCGTATTAGTAACACCATTTATAACTCAAGAACGGGTGGGCCGATTTTTATGATATTTTTTTTTACTTTGTCTCCGCCCCGAATAGCAGAATAACTGTAAAAACAGCAAAAATTCACAAAAATATTAATAATAATAAAGATAATTTATTTTCTCATACATTTGATTCTGAGGCGGTACGAAGTTCGCCGGGACAGCTAGTAGGTTTTAAATACATATTTTTTATTTATTTTGGTGATATCCAAATATCCTTGTGTACTATGTTAAAATATATATATATATTTTTTTTTGGAATTTGGGCCTTTTTTTAAATAGGCCACAATCTCATTAAAATTGTTCAGTGCACCGTTGAGTCGTGATTAGTAGACATTTCTATTAAATCCCACTAACCCAATAAGTTTGGATGGATGGATGGATGTTTGTTACTCAATCACGCCAGAACAGCTGAACGGATCTGGATAAAATTTGGCACAGAGATAGATTATAGTCTGGAATAGCACATAGGCTACTTTTTATCCCGGTAAAATTTATGGTTCCCGTGGGATAGATTAATATGGTAGCGTACATTTTTGACGGCCTGATTAGCGCAGTGGTAGTGACTCTGCTTTCTGCGCCGAGGGTCCCGGGTTCGAATCCTGGTAGGGACACAAGCTTTGTGCGATGAGCACGGATGTTTGTACCCGAGTCATGGATGTTTAATATGTATATAAGTATTATATACTGAGTTCGCCCTCAGTCCATTGTACGGTACCCACAACACAAACGTTAAGCTTAAAGTGGGACCGTATACTTAGTTGGTGTGTTCGTATGGCGATATTTATTATTTATTTATACATACTTTTTAATCGCAGGTAGCACCGCGGGGCGCAGCTAGTATGATATATATTTAAACTGCCTACATTATTATACTTTAACTTGTATGGATTACAAGCCAAAAAGCACCTACATGATGTGTATTTACGGTCGTAATTTTTTTTTCCAATTACCTCCATATAAATTAAGTATATATTTTATTAGTTAGTTTAGTTTAATGGAACAATGGAAACAGTTTGGTGCTAAAGTAAAATAAAACAACCAACATACTCATGAATGTTAATTCATATTTAATAAATAAATACATTCTCATTTTTTTTTTATGTATTAAATAAAACTATTACAAGTGACTTAGTTGTAGCAACTCCCAACAAACTTATTATACAACATGCCGTTGACGAATTATTGCTTAACACCTAGTTTACATAACAATTGTCAACTAAAGGATATATATTAGACAGAACTCTTTAATATACATACATAGAATAAGTTAGTAAGTAGGTATTATGTTACAGAAAAAAAACCTATTAAAGCATCACTTTAACTTAAGCGAGCGAGCGAGCGACCCGCTCGCGACAAACGTGTCTAGAAATTAACCCTTTTGAGTTCTGAAATGTCGACCGAATAATCCAATGCTTTCATACATTTACCACGGTGCTTAGTACGAGTTTTGACACCATTAATTATACCATAGACTCGTCGACTTGCAGCTTTCCTGGCTGCTGTATCCAAATATTCGATCAATCAGCCCTCCAGGAAATATTTCAAAATGGCTTGAACGAAATATACAGATGAGCGATATCGTTCGCTCGCTCGCTTCAGCCAGTAATCCAATGCTCAACTTAAAATTATTTCAACTAAATACAATTAAATTGCTACTTTTATTCAGATGAGCTGTTTAAATTATTAAATGCTACTTAACATGAGTTAAGAACACAAGTTTAATATGTTTTCTTCTTTGCACCCGGCTCATACCGTCGTTATAAACGTACGTGAGTACATACATACGGCATGAGGAAATTTGGTGAAAATATCTATAATATAATATTATAATAACGAGATTTATTGACCATTAAAAACATAATTATTGTATGACAAATCAATGTTAGATTTATTTAAACAGCTATCATGGATATAAAGTGCAAACATTCAGCGCGGACGCTTGGAAACCCCGAAATCTAAACGACACGAGGCTTTCGAACACCATCTCGATAATAGTTAGACTGTACCTATTACGGTTAACTTTAAAGTTCGTGAAACATTGAACACAAGAGATAGTTACATCTTTGGCTTCAAGCGACATCTACAAAAAGCTTTCGAATATACCTTTGCCTTTTCACACTGGAGCGGTGGTGTGTTTGTATAGAAGTATGTACTTATATTTTACTTAAGTGGCTATGGATATTTTACATAATATATATGATGTAATACACCAACTGTACGGTCCCACACTAAGCAACGCTTTTATTATGGGTACCGTACAATGGACTGAGGGCGAGCTCGGTATATAATACTTGTATAGATATTAAACATCCATGACTTGGGTACAAACATTCATGCACATCACACGAAGTTGTCCCTACCATTATTCGAACCCAGGACCCTCGGCGCAGAAAGATGGGTCACTACCGACTGTACTAATCAGGTCGTCGAAATTATTTTCGTGGACTTTTGACAAAATTAATTTACCTACTTAAAATAAAATCTGCAGGTTTAAACGATTTTTTCATGAGAGAAAATAAGTAATTTTTGATACTTTTCGAGTTGCCTTGCAAGACCCGCCAGTCCCTGAAAGCACATTAATACAAACACACCACATCGTCACAACATTCATTCATATCCCCATTAAAATAAAGACGCATCTCGCTTGAAATACGCTTATAAACACGTTATATTCGAGTCCCATCAAGAAACTTTATGGAATAATATTTATTTAGTATAATACACATAAGAATCAAAATCCGATGAAGATTTTTCTTTTTATATCAATTCCTTTCATTTTGTCATGCATTACATGTTATTTTTTTTAATAACTAGATAAGATGTAATTGAGAGAACACCTTCTAATACATTCGACCACATACATCTTGAAATTAGACGTTTAAGTCCAATAATCAATGGTCGATCATACCATGGACCAAATAAGAGAGGACTGACAATCGCCATAAAAAACTGCGTAGCTTCGTTTTTTAGTTCTCAATGCCACCATATAGGTCGCTGTGAGTCTCAAATTCATATTTTATGTATGGAAACGTCAACTTGTAATTTTTAAATAGACTACGTTTTTAATAGTACATTATACTGGCGTAAGAAGGCGCTGTTACACAATATCCTGCAGCTCGGATGTTATGTAACTTTTGTTGCTATAATTTCTCGTTCGGAATCTAACTCTACGCGAGAAGAGCAGAACAACAATATACACCTATATCTTTCATCGACCCTCGTTAATTGTTAATACATACATGATGTATTAGCTATTAACGAGGACAATGATATCTCCGCCCAACCAGCATACGCGGCTTTTCTGATATTAATATATTTTTAAGACACCATCTATTGTGTGGTCTGATTGTCAGTTACTACCAGCGCCTCGCGGAATATGTTTGCAACTTATAAAGAGCTTGCTCTGTGGCGAACACTGGAGCTAGCGAGCTATTTGGCGAATTATCGAGATACGCTGTAATGTATGGAGGTTGTCAATCTTGTATTTAATTAATAATAAACTAAAAATATTTAAGATTGTACGTATCAATAATTGAATAAATATTTGTAAGTAGAGATTCAGGATTATTGTATTGGACAGATTTGTTTAAGTTCAATAGATAACTTGAATATTTATATTACAACATATTTCAATTAATTTACTTGAAAAAAATATGTTATAACATGAGTACTAGAGTTCATATTTGTTTATCATGTTACAATAATTTACGTAATTATTATTTTCTTGTCTTAAGTAGCATGGACAAATAATATAACTGGCAATCGCAAAAGCATTACGCAAAAAAATCGATTTTATTTCCACTGACAACACTAGATGTCACTACATAGAGAAAGCATGATATACAAGGCAATTTAAATTGCTTTTGTTCGTTGATCCATCTCAATGAAAAAGTACTAATTTCCATATGAATTTCTCCAGCTGATTTGATTTGAGTAAAAATACTTGTATGCTAGGCATGTTTATTTTAATCGACTTAAAAACAGGAGGAGGTTCTCGATTCGATTGTATTTTGTTTTTTTTAATGTCAGTGTGAAGTTATTCGATCAATCGTCTTCGAGCTAAAAGTACATAGGTACTCGTAACACCTCAAAACTGTCGTAATACTTTGAACGTATGTTCTGTGTTCAGAATAAGGCTCCATAAAAATAAAGTTAGTGCAATAAATTTCAGGGAGAATCAATATAAATTACTTGTAATCTATACATATAAATAAAATTGGAGTGTCTGTTTGTAATATTAAAATAACCGCTTTTTACTAAGTGCATTTGGATGTATACACGTTACCTATACCGAAACAACATTTTATAAAATTTTTGTGTCTGTCTGTCCGTCTGTCTGTCTATTTGTTTCGGCTAATCTCTGAAATGGCTGGACCGATTTTGACGGGACTTTGACTGGCAGATAGCTGATGTAACAAACGAAGTCGCGGGCAACAGCTAGTTGTATAATAAGTGTAGGACGGCCCCCCACAAGGTGGACCGATGATATCACACGCGTAGTAGCAAGCCGATGGATGCGAGTGGCGGAGGACCGTGATGTGTGGAAATCATTGGGGGAGGCCTATGTCCAGAAGTAGACGCCTTTCGGCTGATATATAGATAGATATCATAAAATACTTTCTATCACGATTGCGATCGCCAGTTGATCATTCATCCACAATAAATCTTTCAAATCAAAGAAAACTAGATCACTCCAATAATTTACTCTCCACCACCAATCCGCTTATAATTCAATAAGTCGTTTATTTATTATTCACTATCTACACACATCTATATATTTAGCGGAACATATAATAGCTTAGTTACCTTTGAAAATTCGGAAAATACATTTTTGTTTACAAACTATTTTTTTACTTTTGTGATTTGTACTTAACGAAATATTCTTTAATTTTAAATTATGAGATTGTATATAGATAATGAAAAGGTATTTTTGTTTCTATTTAATATTTAAATCTTTCTTTTTTAAATTCCGCTAAATATGCCAGTGTGTTTACCTATCCTCGTATCAAATAGTAGAAACAACAAGTCTAAGTAACCGGTACAAAGTCAACAGTTAGCTAAATTAGATTAGTCAACATTTTTTTTATTCAACCCGGGCCAGTCCGTGTGGTAGTTTGACCGTTAAAGGTTAACACACACTTGGGCGGGGCGCATCGGAGTTGCAATAAAAATGTACGCGATGTAGACCGCTCAAGTGTGCGCCAGCCTTAACAGATGTGCGATAGCAGGGACGAAGGTTGTAATTATACTCGTACACAAACTAAACCAAATGTACTGCCGTACTCTTCATGGTCGTAATGCATGAGCGAGACTGTTATATTTGCAGTTTTGCCTTAAGCCACGATCTCATCAACTCTGTGTGAATTACATGAGTCTTAAGTAGCCATATCAAGGTAGTCTGAAAGTCGAACACGCTGATATTGGTAATGAAAAATAATATTAGCAGATCCTTATATAAAATTGAGTGTTGGTAACTCCTGCAAGGAGACCCACGGTATACAAAGATAAATATGCATGTATATAAAATACCAATTAGTAGGTAGTGAACGAGACTGTAAAAACAAAAGAATGTACGACTTATGTCTTAAAATCATTCATTCATCTTTTAGTCGCGTGTCGTACGCTCACCTGCTAACGTGGGTGCGTGCGCGCACGCTTGCGTAGGCGCACGCATTCAGACTGGCCACAAATTACCTTACACTCTTATCCCTATTCAGTTATAAGTTATGGGTAAAGTCCAAGGACAAGTCGACACGGTAACGTTCCAATTATATATACGTATATAATTAAAATTATACAAAAAGCAGCCTTTATGTATATGGGAATAGAGAACATCGTACATACTTTTTGGAAGATACAGTTATACTTAACATCGTTATAATTTATAAATAGTAATATTATTTAAAAATTATGGACACGCGAAAAATGCACCAACATTTTGACGACTAGGCGTCTCAGCATAATCACGCCGGGAAAAGGGGGGTACTAGCTTATATTAAAAATTTCTCAAATCACCTATTCTAATAAAGGTCATCAACGATAGTGAATAAATTCGTATTTTTTTTTTATTCATTTAATCATAAATATACTTTTTTTTAGAACTGTGATGTCTATGTTATTGCTTTGTGCTCAAATTGTATTGTTTGTGGTGGTACTTGTTGTCTATTGCTCTTCACTATTCCAAACGTATGTACAATTATTCTAAAGAAAATACAATGAGCTCTATGATATAAATTCATAGATTAATTACACTACTAGATGGACAATTATCTGCTTATTAAAAAAAATATTGAAACCATTCAATTAAAGGTCTTTTCTATTATATTACAAAGAGTTGTAACATAGGTTAGAGTTCCTTGGCGCTTATACGTAACACATCATCGTTGCGCAGTGCGTTATCGCACCGAATAAATAAACGGTGCGCATGCGCATGTTGATGTTTTCCGTTTCTCCGAATAAGTATACAATAATATCTAAGTATATATTGTTAACATATGCATATATAACGCATTTTTAAGTGCACAAAACAGATAATTGAATCAAATGTTCCAAGATTTTTTTATAAGAAGTAAAAAGTGTATCCAGTAATATAACAATCTATGGATAAAATTATTTTTATCTTAATAATTTATTAATGTAATCTTTATAATACTTTCTGATTGGTAACATGCAATGGAAAATCATTTAAACATTGTATCTAATAAGCGAATATTATAATGACGCAATTTAATTTTTCAAAAAAATTGTCTTGACAATAGTAATTTTATATATCTCAAGTCGATATTTAAACCGCCGTTAATCTAACAAAGTTTGAAAACGCTGACACTAATCCTGATTGGTCAACCAACTGGCTTAGTATTGCCAGGAAAGAAATAATTGTAATTAAATTTAACTTGCCAGCATATAGTATTTCGTTGCTTTACTAATATTACAAATTAAGCGTTAGAAGGTCTGACAACAGGAAAATTGAAAAAGCAATACTCAAATTTTACAAGATTTAATATTATCTCCAAACTATATTCAACATCTTCATCATCTGCCCGAGATGATGGGAGAAGGTGATTTCTCATCATCTAGGAACGAACCCGTGTATTTTTCTTAAATTTTCTATCTCACTCACGCTCCCTCATATGACTAAAATTCGTCCACCCAAAACTATAATGGATTAATGTCAGCGGTTTCAACCAGAACTTACCAACAAACGTATCTACATCCAATACGTGGACCCAGTTTTCGATTCGAACGCGAATTCAATTCGTTCTCGTCATAACACCTCGTTAATTCGCGACTCCACTCTAGCGCATGTTGTGCTCTATACACTACACAAAAACATCGATACACATTTTTCCCCGCGCGGGTAGAGAGGGCAGGACACAATCGTCGTGTGTATCTAAACAAAATGTTTTCTTTTTGTTGAATGTTTCGAACATTTAGCACGAGTTTGAGGTTTAAAGTTGAGTACTTTATCAACAAAGTAAATGTATAAATGCGACGTCTTTAACGAGTAGTCCTCGACATTACTGTCTGGTATCCTTAAGATCATTTTCGCTTAGCAATTCTTAGCTCTAGCGCTACGGCCCGTGTGCGAACTATTCAAACGAAATTGGTTTTTAAGTGGGCGGAGTAAAATATATGATTAGAACCCAATACATATGATTAATATTAATTTTCGTATATATTAAGGCATAAGATGTTCTGTATTTTTAAATCGGTTGGGTCTACGTTGGCACATTTTGATATCAATCAAAATTCTGTCCAGAAAACACTGGTTGCATGCTGTATTTTAAGAGGCCGCCTATATTCTCAGTAGCGTGAAAGGGATGACATAATTTACTTTTTCGTGAATTCATACATAGCATGATGCGCCAAATCACACAAAATAATAATTAAAGCAAAAGTAACATTAAAATATCAAATGCAATTTCGAATTAAGAAATATATGTTATCTATTTTAACCCGTTAAATATTTTAGATAAGTTTTATATATTTTTGTTATTTTCTGAAAATAAACAATAACAATATGTAATTAATCAGTAATTATTACATTATTATAATATTTCATAAATCATTTTAGTTTTCATTTAATTTTTCATTATATATTATCATTACAACAGATATCATGACAATATTTATTCTTCCGGGATTACTGACGCAGACAATATATACCTTATTCAATTCCATGCTTAACAACGTGTATTTCGATAATAGAGATGGCACTAGAGATTAAAGTACCCGACCTTAATATTCAACCCTTTTATGTAACTGCATAAAGCAGATTTTCCCTCATCCACAATAAATCAAATCAACCAAAAATACCCGAAGCTTCCCGAATACACTGCCGAAAAAGTTCGAAATTTGAATCCATCCAATCAGCGCTGAGGATTTCAAATGCCATAAACTCGGTGTTCGTTATTTGAATTTACCGAAGTTAAGTTACCATTGGATTAGACTTCGGTGCTCTTGCCGACTTGCCCGTGCTTGTCCGGAATCCCGGAGGCGCTTAGCTTGCGAATACGTCCGGGAAATATGCCGCTGATGCCGCCGAATAGACGACCTGAGGGAAACAATAACATTAATAAATAATTGATTTCTTATATTTACGCGAACACATTGAAATAAAACTATTTTTGCGGATTTTATCGCTGTGAGCACTTTCTGTGTAGATCGGACCGCGAGCAACAACAAAATATGAGGGTACCCTAGTTCAAACTATGACACTAGGACGTCAACCACCTCAGTCCTCCCGTGACCATAGTTGCTGTAAAGCAGCCGAAACGTCGCTAACGTAAAAATATAAAATAAACGCCGTAAATTCCGAAAGTTTTATTTCAATATAATAAATAATCATTAATAATGGCGGGTGTAACCATGACCACACAATAATGCAACAAACACCATAATCATGTGAACCTTCGGTAGATGATTTATCATCCAAATAATCCGAACTTCTGTAAAAACACTTTCAACAGAGATTACATTTTGATAACAGTTTAAAATGTATTAATAACCAAACCTCGGATATAATTGGAAAGTTGATTGTAGTAGCGTGTACATTGTCTCAAGAAAGACTTATTTATTCTGTGGCGACGAGTTATCCTATTTGTAGAAAGCAGGTGACTGACACGGTGACGGAAAACATCGTGAGGAAACCTGCATGTCTGAGAGAACCCCTCGAAAGATGTGTGAAGTCCGCCAACCCGCACTGGGCCAGCGTGGTGGACTATGGCCTAATCCCCCTGTGCCCAGTAGTGGGACTTCAAATAGGGCTGGTATTATATAGATGACTGACCCGGCGAGCGCTGGTCCGCGGGGTGTCGCGGGGAGGTGGCGTGCAGCGCGGTGCGGCTGCCCTGCTGGAACGACACCGACATGCCGCTGTCCAGCGAGCCCACCGACCCGCGCCGCTGCAGCCGCTCCGCCGCCAGCGCCACTGGACACGCACACTTTATCATCATCATCTTCTCCGAACGCCAATGCACTTATTATCCTAACAGTCGCACGCCGAGCAAAGAGTATCATCGAGACTCGATTTGAATTAGTATACAAAATATTGCAGACAATATATCCTTTATTCAATTAATCCTTTATCAAATAGAGATTAAAGTACCCGAACTTAATATACAACCCTTTTTGTAATAGCATAAAGCTGATTTTCCATCGCCTCGGCACAGAAAGCGGGATCACTAGCAATTGTGCAAATCGTTTAAGAATACTCAGTGAGGGATGTAAGGTAAGCTGTACTCACCAGGGTCATTGATGTCGACCAGGGAGTTGCTGAGCACGTTCCTCTTGATGATGCTGGTGGGCGGCGGGTTGTGCGGGCGGGCGGGCGCGCTGGGCGCCGGGCACGTCGGCGGCGGCGGCAGCGCCACGCTGGCCGAGTACAACAACAACTCAACAACCATGGCATAAAGAGTTTAGAAGCATCGGAGCTTGCGAGCTGTACAGGCTGGTTCAGAAAGGGTGTACTAACCTTTGAATCTGTGTTTTTTTTAGCGCATTTGTAATCATTAGGTGAAGTCATATTTTTTTCTTTATTTGTAGAGTAATTTAAAAATGTATAAAACATAACTTTGTTTTATATATAAAGATTAAAATTGACATTGAAATAAAAATAATCTTACGGATTTTATCGCGTTTATTATATGATTTTTACGTTCCCGACGTTTCGGCTGCTTTACAGCAACCATGGTCACGGGAGGACTGATGTGGATGACGTCCTTATTGTCATAGTTAGAACTGGGGTGACTCCATATTTAGTTGCTGCTTGCGGTCCGATCTACGCAGAAAGTGCTCACAGTGTCTTCAGTGCGATAAAATCCATAAGATTAGTTTTATTTCAATGTGTAGTATTCGCGTAAATAAAAGAAATCAATATATTAAAATTGACACTTTAAAACAAGCTTACCCATGCAAATGTACGTGATCCATGCACTGCTGGTGGTCGATTTCAACGTCTGCTACGCCACTGTCGCGGTTTTCCATCACTGTAACAAAGGATTTTTTTTATACGTACACATCAACTATACGGTCCCACTTTAAGCAACGCTTGTGTTATGGGTACCGTACAATGGATCGAGGGCGAACTCAGTATATAATACTTATATACATATTAAACATCCATGACTCGGGTACAAACATTTGTGCTCATCACACAAAGCTTGTGTGATGAGCACAAATGATTCGAACCCGGGACCCTCGGTGCAGAAAGCAGAGTCACTACCACAGCGCTAATCAGGCTGTATATACATAGATGTGTGGGTATAGCTTGACGCAAAAAGACAAAATACCTCTAAACGAATTTGCCGCGTTTTATCTACACAAGTTTGTTGACATTGTTAAATTGAACACAAAAAGATAGGTGATCAGTTGAGTAAGCAAGTAGTTACTCCTAATGTAATCGAGAAAGCACGATCATGATGCCACTTCATACTTACTTATAATATCGCAGGTGTGAGCGGGATAGAAGACGCCTACATTATCGTTACGCTAATTAAAGAGATTGGACTTGAGCCGGTCCCAGATTAAGCCAGCGTGGGGCCTGTAGCAAATACTTGGGGTCTGTATAGCTATAAAGTCTTGCAATTGGACGGTAGGTGGTAAATACCATACATTGTATATTGCACACAGCCGCTGGGCCCGTTTTTTATTATTATACTAGCTGTTGCCCGCGACTTCGTCCGCGTGGTATTTAACAAAGACAACCGTTGGCAACAGCCTGCTCGCGCTTTCTGAGCCCGCGGGACGCATTGCAGGTTGTTGCTATCAAACTTAATATGGCGCAACGCTGCAACATTGGTTTTAAATTTTTTTCGTGAGATCCTATGTTTTTTTCTAAAATAAAAGTAGCCTAAGTTACTCCTTGTTACATCAGCTATCTCCCAGTGAAAGTCCCGTCAAAATCGGTCCAGCCATTTCAGAGATTACCCGGAACAAACAGACAGACAGACAGACAGACAAAAATTTTAAAAAAAATTGTTTTGGTATAGGTACCGTGTATACATCCAAATGCACTTAGTAAAAGCGGTTATTTTAATATTACAAACAGACACTCCAATTTTATTTATATGTATACATATTATTATTATTAGAGCAACACACTAGCAGTTTTAGGAAGCTGATGCGTGTGCATCGTTGCGAGTCTTGGAGATGTTGAATTTATCTAATCTGTTCTTAAATGCGTTTACTGTTCGTGCTTCTATTACAACCTCAAGTAGCTTGTTCCAGTCAGAAACAACACGGTTTGGCAGAAAATACTTCATGGGTTGAAATAAAACTAATCTTAAGGATTTTATCGCGGTTTATTTTTTATTTTACGTTCCCGACGTTTCGGTTGCTTTGCAGCAACCATGGTCACGGGAGGACTGAGGTGGTTCACGTCCTAGTGTCAAACTATGACACTTTCAATGTGTAGTATTCGCGTAAATATAAGAAATCAATATACTTCATGGGGTTCCCATTTGATCTTTTTATTTCTATTTGTTAACTCTTGCTATATTAATGAGCCGACACTGACCGTTCCTCCCGCTGTTCCCGCCGCCCCTCCCCTTGCCGCGGTTGAGCTCGGCCTCGATCCTCATGGCCTCCATCTCGTCCATCTCGGCGATGCTCTCGCGCAGGTCCTCGGCGAACTTGCACCGGTCGTGCTCGTTGCGCGCGTTGAACGTGGCGAGTCGGCGCCCGTCCACGCGACGGGAGAGCCGAATGCCGAATGGGTAGTCTGAAATATTACAGATCATGGTTTGTGATGGAGGTCGCTGCTATGCAACTTATGCGTATTATAATAAGGGTTATAAAAATTGCAAATGGTTGGATTTTTTTTATTACATTATATGCAAGTCCATAGCTGACCAACACCGTGAAACGTAATCTATACTAATATTATAAACGTGAAAGTTTGGATGGATGGATAGATGGATGGATGGATGTTTGTTACTCAATCACGCCAGAACGGCTGAACGAATCTGGATGAAATTTGGCACAGAGATAGATTATAGTCTGAAATAGCACATAGGCTACTTTTTATCCCGGTGAAATGTATGGTTCCCGTGGGATAGATTTCTTTTAATTTTTCATAGCACAAAGGATCGACATGATTTTTTGCGCGGGTAACACCGCAGGGCGCAGCTAGTTTATATATATTAAGATGGCATAACAATGTACTCCTCTTCAGATAAACTGAATGTATACTCACGTGGCACAGAGAACAGGTTGACGAGCATGGCACATAGCGGGAACGATTGCCGGAATGTATACGTCACTGACGACTTCTTCTTGCTGAAGATCTTCGTTATCACTAGCAGATCGTTGAACAGGAATACCTGGTGATCAATATTATAGTTATAATAATAATACCACCCCTTTTTTTATGTCCCACTGATGGGCACGGGCCTCCCATCAATGCGAGGGGGATTAGGCCATAGTCCACCACGCCGGCCCAGTGCGGGTTGGCGGACTTCACACATCTTTCGAGGGGTTCTCTCAGACATGCAGGTTTCCTCGCGATGTTTTCCTTCACCGTTAATATTACAATTATTAGAACTCAAATACACGTGAGCGGTCCCGCGATTGGACGTTGATTGTCAGATCATGTTCACTTGTTATGTTGCTTGACAAGACCAATGAAACCAGACCTCCTCGCCGATAATAATAGTAATAATCTACCTGGCCGTATGTCGATAACGGCGGCCAATCTTAAACGGAGACTATCCAACTGCGCAGGAGATATTATAGTTCACAATTGTGTGCGCACACGCAGGTGTACTCTCTCTTCCCTCACTCTCACAGTCCGATGGGACGGCAATCCGACACTGGAGAGATCAAGCGCAGGACCGACGGCTTTACATATTTTCCGAGCAACGACCAAGTCATAATCTTGGTTGAATACTATATTCGACCTTGAAATCCAGAAAACAGAGATACTAGCCGGAGTTTATGATGCTCGTTACCATGACTTGCGTTCTACCAACTTGTTTAATAAGCCTCTCCGATAGCGGAGTGGAGTCTGACGACAGTTTGAGTCATGCTCGGTTTTTTATCCAGTCATACTTAAAAAAAGTTTTGTGTTGGTACCTCCCGCTGATGCACGCCGGGACGCTCCTTCTTGTGGATATCTGGTATCTCGTAGAGTCGGCAATAGCACACCAGCCTCCGGTGAGGCAGTGCGAGGTGCGGCTTCTTCCCCACTATCGTCGCTTGCACCTTCATCACCTGAGACAGATCAGATACAGGTTTCAGTTTGTCCATCCATTCAGAAGAACGGGCAAGAATCTCCAAGGTTGCTCCTATTATAAGGATGTTACACATTTTTGTGTAGTAAATTGTTATGGGTATGTGAGAACAATGTAGGAACGTGAAAAAGTACTATTAATTTATGGATACATTGTTCCTACATAAAAATAATTTAAATATATAAATCAAGATCGTCGAAGGATGAGGCGGTGCTTGCCCGAACGGCATTAGGAGGCAGCAATAAAGGCTTAGCTGGAGTTATATTCGTTATCAGAGAAGAATACTAAGACTCGAGTGCATACTAATCAACGGTTAATTTAAATACAGACAAGTCGAGACTAATGACATAGGCACTGAGACGTAGTCGCTTATTATAGACCTCATAAGGAAGCTCAACGTCGCTCAACATGTAATGGAGCGAGGTACGCGATAGAATCAGAAATGAGCAGATCCCATAGGCAAACTAGAGAAACCGATATAGCTCAAAGTTGAAGTGGCAGTGGGCGGGGCGTATAGCTAGAATAAGCAATGGGGAAGTACTAAGCCCGAGAATGGACGTCTTTGGGCGGATGGAAGGAAATCTACAGAGAATTTTGAAAAAATCCGTAGATTTGACGGTATTTAAATTGAACCATGGATCCACCCTAGGATGGGGTTTTAAGCTCACCTGCGTCACATGATCGCTCCCTGGCCTGAATTCGCTGGACTTGACCCGGTCGTAGATCCCGGAGAGCATGTCCCGGTCGATGTCGCCGCAGTCGTCGATGCCGCGTAGGTTGCGCACGAAGTCGTCCAGCGACATCCGCGCCTCCGGCTTCAGGTTCGGCGTGTGCAGGTCCGTGTTCAGCATTATTATGGCGAATGCTAGCACGAATATCTGAAAAATATAATCACAAGTGTTTATATTCTCGTTTACTTTATTAATTCTTTGCAAAGCAGTTGACAAAGCAGTGGTCAAAGTATTTTTGACAATTTGTCGCCATTGATTTTTTTGCGTGCGGTTTCCCCTGCCCTGGCCATTAGGAGTACCTAATGGCCATAGCGTGATAATATATACATTAGAATCCAACTATAAGCTATCGAATAGTGAACACCCTTATTAAATTGGTGAAGCAACTTTTTCTAGATCAGCATTTTAAAAATACTTGTTTCCACAAATAACCAATAACTTCAATGTGAGTGAGTAACACAGAGTTAATATAAAATAATTTTATAATATCCATCGTCCAATGATAATGATTATATACACTCAACAGTTTATAATACTCATAGTATGGACTATCAATGTCAAACCACATCTCACCGTGTCCTGCGTCCTCAGACGTTGCACAAAGTCGGTGTTGCACACGCAGTATCGCCTGGCGAACGCCTCGACCAGGCGCTCGATCTTCTGCGCCTCGCCTGGCAGGCGGAAGTGCGCCTGGTAGCGGCGCAATGCCACGTCCACCGCCATGCCGGAGAGGTCCAGCTCGTTGACGAAGCACCTATAGTTAGAAAATGACATTTAATTTAAAATATGGTAATATGGACAGGATGGACGAAGAAGACTGACATAAGGGCGCCCAAGGAGAACCAGATAAACAGTTTATTCCAGAAAAAATATCTTTATAACCCCACATAAATGCTCAAGCAAACAACAATCATAATATTACTAGTAGTAAAGTTGAAACTCACTCGAGCACCGCCATATTGAACGGGTTCTGCAGATTCCCAAGGTACTCTCCGATCATCTGCTTGCTGAGCCCCTTCCTGGTGATGAGGAACCTGGCCACCCCTCGCGGGGAGTTCTCCAGGAAGCCGCGGGAGATGAGGTAGGCGATGCCACGCTCCGGCTTCTTGTTGAAAAGATTGAGGCCCACACGGTATTGTCGTTTGCGGACCGTTTCAGAGATCTGGAAGAGGATTATATAATTAGAATATTACATAAGATTATAATAACCGTTTGATGAAGGTAAGCATCATGAGGAAACTCTCATGTCTAAGAGGACCTAAAAATCTTCGAAAGACGTGGGAAGATCTATTTCCTATGTTCAGCAGTTGACGTCTTTCGGCGGTTAATGGGAAGTCCGCCAAACTTCACTGGGCTAGCGTGGTGGATTGTGGCCGGAATTTCTCTCGCATTGACTTTGCATTCTTTGCGGCTTAAAAGACGACTAATTAGCTTTTCTTCGGGTCTAGGTCAAATTTAGTATATTCATTGGTGACCACTGTAGATCCTGGCTTATACAAGTGAAGTCTTTGGGGACACTTACGATCAGTATCATCTTCTAATCCATCTGATGATGATAAGGACAGACAAGGGTCAATTATGCTTTGACATAGACAGTGTTAAGAGCACCGGTGAGTGTGAAAGATAGATACCTTGGTGGTCTGGTGGTTGTGGTGGTCGTGCTGCGGGCGGCAGCAGGGCGCGGGGGCGGGCGGCGCCTCGTAGTAGGGCGGCGCGTCCTGCCGCTTCCACACCGGCGCGAACCCGCCCGCCGCCGCCGCCGCCCCCGCCGCCCCACCGCCGCGCTGCTGCAGCAGTGGCGGCTCCACCAGGTGCGCATGCGCCTCCTGCCGACAGACCGACCAATAGGACGTATGCTTCGGGGTACCGTTGCCAAATTAATATCGGACCTATTACCTAAATATGTTCTAAGACACTTATAATGCAACAGGGACTTAGAGGGCCATTACATTGTGACCTAATTATTTGTGATCAAATACAAAATGTATGAAACTACGATCGTCCATAGTCATATTTCTTAATTACATTATCATCTACATAGGCTGTCCTAGATATATGTCATACATAATAATATGCCTTATATATGTGTGAGACTAAGGATAAAAATAAAAGGATACGCGAGCGATCTGGGTCCGGCCTACCACGGTTAATCAGTGTACTGACCGGTTGGCGAGGCTGGTAGGGCTGGTGGTAGTGGTGGCGGTGCTCCTGGCTGGAGGAGGAGGAGGAGGACTGCACGGAGGACATGGACCCCCCGCGCACCACGCCCCCCGCACCGCACTCCGCGCGACGCAGCGATACAGGACTCTCCGCGCTGCCGATATCAATATAAGGCCATAAAATTATATTCCCTAAATTTATAGAGTTCAATTTACAATGGTATCATAAAGCGTTTTTAGAAGGAAAGTGCTTTGTTATGCCATTATTAATGGACGATAATTGATGACGATATAGTTTCTATAAAGCAAAATGCTCGATCTTGGTACTAATTTATCTCTTGCATTAAAATCAAAGTTACATAGAAAGTGCTCTAGAGTATCACAGTGACAATTGTCCGGAATAAATTTTCATACATTCCCAAGTTGTCTACTTATTAATTCCGTACTGTTTTCGCGTAAATCGAGAATAAGAGTAGGAGGGCTGTCAACATTTCAAACTAAGAGTTACTTTATTTCATAGTCATTAGTTCTCACTTTAGAGTGATGCGTTGTCAACTTATAGCGGACTAAAATCAACCTACTCGCCAGGTGATAGAGTTGGTTATCACCTGAGCGTGTTTGTACAGATTGTAGATTATCACGGATTCTGCCTGCCATCAGCAGCTTTTGGCGATCTTTCCCCAAAAATGAACCCTAACAACTAGATGATAGAATTAGTTCTCACTTGAGCGCGATGCTGCTGGTTCTCTTGGGCACATCAGGCGGGTGCCGCCTCGCGTTGGCAGCTTGTATCGCCGCAAGCTGTTGCTGCTGTCGAGCTGTCGGCGACGACAGTGGCTTGCCACCAGACGACAGTAGGTTGCCATAAATTGGACCTGCATGATTTAATACATTTTGTTAAATATATAATAAATATCACGAGACAAACACACCGACTGCAACGGTCCCAAACTAAGTACCGTACAATGGACTGGGGCGATCCCAGTAAAACCCAAAGAACGCCAGGACACAGAATAAAGAAGTACAAACCTGACATATTATATATTATTTAGGAACATTGGTGTCTGTCTACCACATTTTCTTACATTAAACAGTCGCGTATTATAGGTATATCATTTATCCATCAAAGTACCTACTTCTACTACTATTTTATTTACTATTTTGATAGGTACAAAAACATGTATCTATCAAAATACCAGCACACAGTGAGTAGGTAAGATAACATTCTCAAACGCTGACGTGATGCCTAATATTTATTTAATACGCGGAAAAACCATAAATTACTAAATATACTCACTTCTCATGAAGATAAAAGCTATTTCACGGTAAAATATATTGCTTTTCATACGACCATACGAAGTAAGAGATGAGAGCGAGTGAGACGCACCTGTGTTGTTGAGCATCTGATGGTTGTGTAGAGATTCATTGTGCGACGAAGACGTCGATATGTTTGTCACGGACCCGCTCACGGAACAACTGCACACCTGTAGACATGGATCATCACATTATTACGAGACGCTACATCTGCGCACGCTCATATGATCACCAGGGTGACCTGATCCTAGGTACATTATGTATATTCCACAACATACATTGTACTTCCCAGTATACCTCCACAATCTCAATCTCCTCCTCAACTTGGTCACATTTTTACTCTTAATTATACTGTTCAAAATATCTTCAGTTCTGTACCGGTCCATGATATTATGATAAGAATCTGTTTGTCAGTACGTTGCCCCGTGCGAACGTCGCGAGATACACTGATAAGATACGTATGATGTTATCTTGTATATAATTAGTGATTACATTTGACAGATATTGGTGCTAATACTGTGCCTTAAGCACAAGCTTTTAGCGTAACGTTGACGTAATCGCGTTCTGTTTCTCTTACACTACATATTACATACTTAAAAAGATTTACAGTGACAGCATGTTTCTCGATAACTTTACGGTTAGAGTAGAAGTTTTTGCTTACCTTACTGTTGGTGATTACCCTACTGTTAACTTGATTAAAGAAAATGTATCACCGTCCTACTTAGTTTCTGATACTCGTTGTAATGTGTGCAGGCAGTAATCTTTAAGTAGGAGTTTCAACAGCATACCGATCGAACGTTCGAATATTGTCATACATTTTAAAACAGCGCGGCCCGAACGGAAACGCACTTCACTTTCACCATTACATGTAAATATATAGAACCGTTCGATCATTCGATCGGTGTTTGAATACGTTCAAAACTCCTACTGTGTGCTCAGGATAAGGATGGAAGAATGGACTCTTAGTGTGGAATTAAGAAACAATCTTACCCCGCTGTCGGCGTCTCCTCGATGGTGCGGCGGCATGTCAGCCGCGATCATGTGTATCTGATGAGCTGAATGCTGCACCCTCGCTACCATGGCTTCCACCTCGCTCTGCGGGTCGCATTGCATGTGGTTGCTGAGAAAAAACAAATATGGTGAGATGACGTCACACACACAGATGTTTTGATGACTTTATGTGACATGATTGGCATTGCCACTGGTAGGTTATCTCTAAAATCGTCTTTTTTTTCATCTTGGGTACATAAAGCTGGCTGCGGTTAAGACAAGAAAAGCACATCAAGTATGAGTTAAGATCTGGGTTGCAGCTCGAAGCTTATATGTATACACGTTTCTATTATCTCAATCCATATGTGAATCTCATGATAATAGCAAACCTTCAAACACCTCTGAAGGAAACTTATGTATAACCTCAGTAAATATAAATGAAACACTATTACTTAAGACCTCGTAACAAAAAAGGGTAGGTATATATCTATGTATGTACCCACTTTAAACCTCTATAAGTATAAGTTCTATTAGGTCACATTCCCTCAAGCAAACCAGTATATCGAAATACTGAATAAGTATAGAATGGGCTGTGAATAAACGTTATACGCGCATAAAACCCGAACCATTTGCTTAAAGGACCATAGACATTCTGGGGCGGCTTTTATTTACTCGATCCTCAATACGTTAGGATTGTGAAAGGCGATATGAACTATGTTACGTGAGTTTTAAAGTTTAAATTGAATTTTAGTAGGTACTAGTCGTAGTATGCCTAGACTATTCTATGGTTGGATTGTCACCTCATGTCGATGTCGTGTCGTTCCCGCAGCGACATGGATCGCATCGGCCTGGTGAGACCGAGCATCTTCTCCGCGCCGCCGGGACTCTTCTGCAGTAACGAGTTCGCGTAGATATCTGTGCCTGGAAGATATAAAACACTGTGAGATGAGAGAGAAAAATAGATTAAACATAAGTGTTGCCATAATTTATAAAAATGCATTCGACGACTTGGTCCCGGGCTCGAATCCCGATAGCGGCAAATTTTGTGTGATGAGCACCATTGATTATATCCTAGTCATGGAAATTTTACCCATAGTACAGTAGCTATTATTATCTATTTATAAATGTGATCACAATATAGTCCTACCGTTGATTAGCTGTCCATGATCTGGCCCATCCTGCAGCCTCCTTGCGTTAGAATCAGCTGCCTTCGCCATCGCAGTGATCGCGCTGAACTTCTTCAGCAGCTGGCGTCTCCTGAACGCCCTCTGTATGATGACCGCAGCCCTCCGAGCCCGGGGCCCCCCGTATCTTCGCTCTAGGATCTCAACTTGCTTGTCGAGTAGGTCTTGTGACATCTCATAACGGCTGGAAGGTTGTTATGTAACGTTAACATAAGAGGAATTGATTAGAGCGTGGTTTAGTTTTGGTATTTATTTATTTTAACGAAAAACTGACTTTTGAGGCTTATATTCATCTATTGTGCTTAAAGAAAAAATGTGTTAAAGATCGATAAGCTAAGCTTATATCAGTAAAAAGTGCCTTTTGAGTCATATTAGACGAATACAGACTGGTGTAGCTTAGGTATAATTTATATGTCAATGTTATTTTTTAAATATTTTTGATGGGTTAATATCATATTGTTTTTAATCGATTTTTTGATATTATGCAAAAACTCAAAGCAACAATGGTACTTAGTAAGTTAGTTTAAATATCAGAGCTCAGATAACATATATAATTTATTTGTAGGTAATACATTTTAATACTATCTTGGATAGGTATTGTTTTAGAAAAAGGTTTATTTAATAAATTATAAGTACTTATGTTATAATGTAAACTAGAACTACAGAAGGAATCGTTCAACGAAGAAAGACAGTGCTCTAAGTACTCCTTGGTTGCAATTAATTAGTTCCAAAAGTTCATAAGTAGATGTTGTCACTGAATTCAAACCTATGACGACATGCGGTTATAAAAGTTTTAGTAGGTAAGTAATAAGTAGGTATTTTTGTTTTATTTAAAGTTAATGGAATTTATTTAGGATTTGGTCCACATTCACTGCATATGTGTTTTAAATATTCTAATACTTTTTTCAGTTTAGTCCATAATGTCAGTTATATTTTTTAAATTTAACTCGCGGCAACGGATGAATGCACTTGTGTGTAAGAGGTTATAATTCTTTGATTTTTTTTTTCATTTCATTGTTTTCGTTAAAGGGCAAAAGCAACAATTCGTAAAAGACAAAAAATATTTACAATAGCATTTTTTTTTTAAATATTTTTTTTCAATAGGCATAAGTGTTTATCTTGAATTGTCTAATGCATGTAACTTTGACATGACGTTAAAGTTTGAAAAACTATACATTATTAAAATCACTTCAGTATTTATTTTTCAATACGAGTCAAATACAGCTTGAAATAGCTTTGAACATAATTAAATGTTTTAAAAACGACATTATCAGTCCTACAGAATTAATAAGTAATAGATATTATCGATAAATATACATTGTTATCGGAATCCTTTAATAGACCTTCAGCCAGGTACTTTTAACGAGTGAAAGTGGACCAGGGTCTTTGGTGATATTCTTGAATCATGCCTCAAATGAACGCAGGTGATATGCACTCAGAACTTGTAAAACTGTTGCAAATTACGCTTTGACAAGGCTATATCAACATTAACAGGGTGATAAGTCACATTTTACGTTTTAAAAAATAATGAAATTAAATGGACTAAACATGTAGAAGAAAAACATTGGTTGAATGTTGTCACGTTCAAATAGATAAAGTGATTTGCAATCTAGATAAAGTAGTATTAGCTTGGGCCAAGATAAAGTTAGCAGAAGAGGATTTATATTAGGATCCCACCTGTAGGTGCATCGCACTGCGAGCAAACTAGATAGACAAAGTTGGAGAGTGCTTGCGTGCTTAGATAGAAGCACCCAATCAAATAAAGATATTATATTAAGATTTTATAAGAAAACCACAATAAAATATTAAAACAATAGCTAATCAACCAAAGTCGAAAATGAAACATCATCATAACTTAACTATTAAAGCTACATTCATCTTAAATATCTTAGGGTATCCTGTGGTAGAGCAAAATTGACAGTGGCGCACGGGCGAAGCCACGGGCCAAATTTAATATTAAAATAAATTTATAGAAAATTATCGTTGCTGATTTTAACTTTTGGGATATGAATATTCAATTATATTTAGGTATAGGAATATAGAATGAGTACTAGGACTTATTCCTATTTTAATTCATTTTCAATTTCCGAAAGACGTACATTTTAATAATCTTTTTGCAATCTACCTCAGACTGGATGTTACTTGGGTGCCCCCACTCACTCCATTGTATGTTGACATAATCATTTAATTGACCATGAATGAATTATTATCAACATTTATCTTAATCCCTTATTGTGAATACAGCTTTCAATTGTATTTACGTAATTTGCAACAGCTATGAATAAGGTAATCTTTCATTGTTATGATACTTAATGAAATATTAGAGGACAGTTAGATGTTACTAGATTAAGGAGGCACAATACACATTCCGAGGTTAGGGACATACCCTCTAGTCAATTTACCCCTTTTTTGGGGTAACGTTGGATCTTTTTGTGTTATCCTTGTAGTACCAATGATGGAAACGTCTGTGCCACGCCTATGAAAGGAATTAAAAAAATAAAGAAATATATTTTCATGTTAGTCACACCGAAGATGCAAATTAATTACTCACATACTCGTATATAGTAATACACAAAATTTCACAGACAAATTAGCCTGTCCCATGGTGTAATCTTCAGCCAAAGCCATGGGCATTGGTCATGAGCGTTACATAAAACTAGTGACTTGTGTGTAGGTTTTTATTAGTATGTGTGTATATACATGATTTTATATTGCAACAATGTGCACGCATACTTAGTTGAGTGATGTATGTGTTTACCGCACCCCCGTCATGAAAGGGTAGCAAAAAAAAATTTTTCTGCAGTATTTTTACCAATCCATTTTTTGACAACTCCATTATTAGATATTGTATGCTGTGTATTAGTGCTGATTTTTTGCCCTTCATGAGGTAGGGGTATCAACAAAAATATAGCTCCGCCGTTTGACCGATAAAGCAAGACTGCGCCCTGGATGGGACTGGCGTAGGGGGATGGAGTACAGGATTTACGTTCATATTCACACGAAGCGGAGCATTCTCAACCCCACCCACACCCAAGGCACGGCCTAGCAGGCCCCCTTCACACGACCCTGACCTGACACTGAAGTGAGAGGGAAAAACCTTAAGGAAGACAGTGCGTCTTGTGTCTTTGTATCAGATCAGGTTTTGGGAGCTTAAAACGGGATTAATATTGGGATGTTGTGCCAGTGGCTACACTTTATTTTTATTCTACAAGGTGTATCAGCTGACCTGTTGGTATGCACTGCGAGGCCGAAGCCCTCTGGCGGCGCGGCGATGTACAGCGGCGGCGTCGGTTCCTGTGCGCCCGCGCACAGCCCGGCGCCTGTTGACGCGTTGGAAGCGGACGAGCATGACGAGTTCGAGTGGTTTAGTGCTGGAAATGAGAGGATAGATCTTATCACATGTTTCGGAAACATTTACGAATAAGAACACCTTAAGATATCTCAAGGAACCTGTCATATTCCATCGCAGACTGAGCGTAAACTATGGGATGGGAAACAAAGCAATGGTAATTTTCAGCAAAATTAGTAAGAAATCCGCCCAATGACAGAGTGAGGCTATCACCGCAAACGTAAGAAAAATACCACAATCCCATACAGAAGCAAAGTTAACAGCGCCATGCCTATGAAGCAAAGGTATTTGTTTTGCCAAGTAGGCTTAGAAGTATTGAATATTTGCGTCATGGTTACAGTTGTGGTGTCTTAAATTAACGTGTGCTAGGAGGGTATAAGGGGTGATGGTAACATGCAGTTCCTATTATTGAAACCATGGTGCTAATTCATAAAAAGACAGAGAAGGGTTTCTAGAAGATTCTCTCACCAGGTAGTGGTCGGTGGACTGCGGTGCAATATCTGTTGCCCTCCATGTAGCCCCGGTCTGGTTCCTGGTGGTTTGCATGGTGGCTGTGTATCGAGTGCTGATGGGTGTAGAAGCTGTCAGGCGGGTGAAGAGCAACCCCACCGCCCCCTTCTTCTTCATCCACCTTCTGCGAGAAGCTGAGGGCAAAGACAATTTCAACATTAACGACGTTCAACCATATACCAGGCAAGATGTGAGCTAAGATGACACAAATGTTTCGACCATCCATTAGCCGGACTTGTCATCAGTAGCTTAACCTTTACAATTGTTCCGATTTAACCTTAATCTACGTACTCATTAGTGTGGCAACTTTACACACCAAATGAAAACTTTGACCCTCAAAATGTATGGCATACTTAATCGTCCTTTAGTAAAACTGCCATCGGAGATGTCAAAACACACCGTTGCGATATCGTCTCTGTATCGTTAAGCTACAGTTTAATCTCAATGGCTGTAAAAACCAATGACATCCCCGTTTATACACGGATGAAGGCACAAAAGCAACAAATATTGGCCGTAAGGTCAACACTTTTCCTGCTCGCCTGTATCCAGGCTTTGTAGCACGAAAATATTTTCACTATCTTGCTCAAATGTTTGTGCAAACAAAGGTTCTGGGTCGCCATTGTAACTCTTGTAAATACACCCTGGTTTTACACGTCAGGAAAAGAGATAACGCGACATCTATCTCGGTCGTTGGTTAGGTAGGTCTACGTTTATGGAATACAATGCGGTTACGAAATCTGCCTTTTGTAGGAGCCGTACACCAGATTTACGGTAATGTTTAAGTGTTACAGATTATTTATAAGCCACAATGAACACAAGCTTTTACGAAACAAAAATAGTGTTTAGTCATATTGACACGATCACTGAAAATATTTCCTAGAAAAGTCATCAAGATCATTTCCATATCTGCAGGAGATTTTTTTAAGGTCATAAAAAACAATGAACAATATTGAATATGTTAAAAAATATTTCCTCAAATAAAAGCTCTTGAGTTTTAAAGCAAAAGACTCAGGAAACTAGAGCATGTTAATTAGGCTTTAGGCTCACGAGAAGCGACACGGAGGCATAATTAAATATTTAATTAGAGAGAAGATGAAGTTTCCATTGCAAACTCTTGACTGAGTTAGCCAATTCGTGTTACAAAACCTTGTTGAGATGAAAACTGGAGTTGTTTGGAGGGCAAACAATTTATCTTAGGTATAAAATTAGGTTTGTGTTAGCGAAGACAACTGCACAAGAAGTAGGATAGATTTTAATGGAAGATGTTTGTTTGCGAGTACTAGGAAGATTGACGCTATATGAGTATGTGCTAAGAGACACTATTATATTCAATACGTAGAGCAACTTTGCAGACTATTTTGCGTAAAAAAAACTTACTTTAACTTTTACTTAATCAAGAATACTTAGGACCGTTGGAATAAAACAAATTTTACGGATTGTATCACGTTTATTTTATGTTTTTTACCAAAAATGAGGGTACCCCAGTTCTAACTAGGACGTCGAACCTCTCAGTCCTCACGTAGCCATGGTTGCTATAAAGCAGCCGAAACGTCGGAAACGTAAATAACATAAAATAAATGCAATAAAATCCGTAAAATTCGTTTTATTTCAATATATAGTATTGTCGAAAATATAAGAAATCAGTATACTTTGGACCGGTTTATCAAATGCCGCTGATAAAACCCTATCCATAACCTATGTGACAGAATTTGTATGGGCAATGTGTCAAATACAAGATAATTACAGGATAGAGTTTATAAGCGTGCTAAAAGGCGACAGTTTTCTCATCGTATTAACCTATTGTTACATCAGTTGTAACTGCCATAGATTGTTTCTTTAGTACAATAATATCCTTTCAAAAGTATTGAGTGTTGCCGATATCAATATAGTGTCATTTCCGGCAATTCAATGACTCCAACGTAATAAAAGTAGTGTATACTTTCTAAACTGACTACTTTTTGGTGTCGCGTGAACCCAATTGCATATTATTAGAGTACTGAGTGCGATAATAAACTTGTTGTATCATTGCCCCCACGTGTCGTCAACCCGTAGCAAAATTTGACTATCAAAATGCTGTAACCTGCCACCTGTTCGTCGATTTAATTAGCGACATTTACCGAAACAGTATTCAAACAGTAATTCATGTAACGGGCAGAGGCATTTTACTCCTATTGAAGAAACTCGCCGGTGGATGCGAGTGGCGCAGGACCGTGCTGTGTGGAAACCATTGGGGGAGGCCTATGTCCAGCAGTAGACGTGTTTCGGCTGATAGAATAGAGTAGAAGAAACTCGAGGATCTCTGTCAAGTTTGATGGAGTCCTTTATATTTTAATTTTGGCGTTTTGATGAAGAATTATTCACCAATCACAATGGTGAGTATAAATAAAAGCAACTAATACATGTGCAGTCTCTATAACAATATTAAAATAAGGAATTCGCACAACGAAAAAATCGTGCTTTAAAATTTAACGCAAGTAAATAATACATCAATCAATGGCAGTCACGCCGACGGAGTTCTGGAGAAAGTGCGCGAAACACCACAATTTAGTATAGCTAGCGATTCTCGAGCCACATCGAGGAAAACTAAATGATAGCTGTACAGAACTCGTGTTTAGAAATCCGGAACACGAGATTCGGGATTGCAGTAATCTGATGTTTAGTTAAAGAAATCAATTCCAAGTACTTTTCCCGATCACATGTATTTTGGGAAGTCAATCCAACCTTGGTTGAAGCTAAAATAATAAATTGACGATATAGATGGCACACTATGACGATTTTTTTTATATCATAACCTCACAATTTTAAAACTGGATTCACTGAAGTCGTTAAGCCATCTCAGTCTATTATAAATTCAGCTGAAGGTCCATTTTGCTAAGCTACATCTCAAAAGATGAAATGGCACAATCGTCAAGTTACAATAATAATAAACCTTGGCGAAGAAGACGAGACTGCGATACGCCTGTTGTATATGATTCAGCTTTGTATTATGAATCCTAATGAGGTTGGGTCACGGTCGGTAATGCTATTTATTATGAGGATAGTAACGGACAACTTGATTAGTTTAAATCTAAGGTTATCGAAAAGGCACATCACACGCTCCTGCAGAAAAAATAAATTATACCAAACCGCAGCTTGTAATGTGCGACTACCTGCGCGTTTAAACTAACCAGAGCATTGAAATCAAGTCTTATAACAATAAGCTCCGGGATTAATTTCAAATGATCAATAGTATGGAACTACAGCACATGGCAATCATTATGAAGTTTCTGATGGCAACTTGTTCACAATTAACTAAGGAGATATTGAAATTATTTTGCCTACATAGCAATAAAGTATAATGGGAAATATTAATAAATAAAAACGCCTAAATACTCTAATCTACGCACGAGCGATAGGAAAGTATCCTGAAAGGCAGCAAGCAAATCGCAAGCAAACATGATTACATAACGCGAAACAGCAAATCCGATAGAAATCCTATTTCAGCTTGAGAATGACACGTAAACTAAACGCTCTCTCAGTGATATCGATAAATAAATATCGCCAATATACGGTCCCACACTAAGCAACGCTTGTATTATGAGTAAGTAGGAAGATAATATGGAGATTTATAAAGCTAATGTAAAACATTAAGATGCACTAGCTAATGTTTAAATAATTAAAACTGAGAATGGCCTTAATGTTTTTATTGCCAACATAATAAAATATCACATAGTTACTTCGTAGCATATCGCCAATGTTCACATCACTATCTGTACATAAATGGAAATACATATAAATTTTGAATTCAGGCAACACGCTTAGCGCGTTCTGGATTTAAACTTCCTCACTGAAAATTATACTGAACGTGGGATTTCCAGCGAATGTAGCGAAGCGTTTTTAAATTGAAATTCTTGCAAATCCAACATGTCCGGATAAACTTTTATTGCGTTAAATCCGAGATTTTGCACTCCACAGGAGGTATCGTTGAAATGCGGATCAATAAGTTTCCCAATCATACAATACATCTTTAAGTCGTTAGGAACAGTCAGAAGCCTGAAATCTTTTGAAAAATGGTCAAAAGCTTACGAGTCAAAGTCAAATCATTTATTTCGTATAGGCCTACGGGGGCACTTACAAATTGTCATTACATTTTTTCCTTAATACTACAACCGGATCGGAACGCGACCTCAACTGAGAAGATCCGGCAAGAAACTCAGCGGGCTTGTCTTTTTTTTTATCCATTATATTTACAAAAAAAATAATAATAAAAAGTAAGCTCCAGTGTGTTGCCATGCGAGGCGCACACACGCTACACTTTAACATTATAAATATTGATATTAGAGCGATCAGTCCCAGGCTGCTTTATCATCCAAATAAGTATTCCACATAGCTTAGGGTTACATTGCAATAACCAAATAATAATAATAACAGCCCTTTAATGTCCCACAGTTGGGCACGGGCCTCCCCTCAATGCGTGGGGATCAAGCCATAGTCCATCACGCTGACTCAGTGCAGGTTGGCGGACTTCACACATATTTTAAGCCGTTCTTTCAGACATGCAGGTTTCCTCACGTTAGTTACCTTCACCGTTTAGCAAGTGATAATCATTGTTGAAAATGAGATTCACACATGAAATCCAGAAATCCTAGAGTTGCAAGTTTGAACCTGCGACCCTCGCTACCGAGGCAAGCGTTCTACCAACATGACTATCACTGCTTGTAAATTGCAATATTTGGTGTAAATATCAGTGATCAGCGAAATAAAAGTATACAACCGACCCCAATACAAAAAAAATGTTTGTAGGAAGATGAAGCTTACAATCATACCTTTCAAAAATCGATAAACTTATTACATCATACAAATAAACTATTTTTTATGGCAAAAAAACAAAACAAATTTGCACGATCAACCTCATCTTTATTACATGTTTGCTTTCAAGCTTAGTTACGTCAGAGCAGATCCGTGTGTCGTTCGTTCTGAGACTGTTTGTGTCGGTAATAACAATCTATGTCAATACTTTGGATCAATAACCAGTTTCCTTATTCGCGATCTGAAATATCTTAATGCTCGCTCTCAATATGATCCGACAAACAGCCAACTAATATAATAGCCGCTAATGTTAACAGTGCTACTTTGGAGGAAGCAAATAATTCATAGCAGATGTTAATTATTTTTCGCAATCTTTGACAGGAAAATGTATATATTTGTTACATTATAAGCGTCGATAATTTTATGAAATGCAGTGAAATATTTTTTTAATACTATTCAAAAATTATTTCGCTTACATAATTTGAAATAGATTCGCTCTTAAAGTTAAATAAAATCAAACCAAGCGCTGGGCTATGTTCTTTCGCTTCGCACCCGTGCTCATTGTAGTGACTTCATTTGAAATTGCAATTTGTAACGTTATACTAAAACTATATAGAAGTACCTAAATTATATAATATTGCATATTCCTTATGAATGCTGTACTAAAATAGGATTGCGAAACAAACAGTTAAAACCGTGAAACATTTTTTTGGCTTGGTATTGCCCAAAAATGGTCAGATAGTTTTGTTGTTTGTTTATATGAATCTGCCAATTAGTCCGTTAGGCTTGTTTAATTGGCGTAATTCCATGCCAGACTCTGGTGGACCAATCTGTGGAGCAAGTTACAACAATGCTTATGAAGCTATATTAAACGCTATAACAGCATTATTTGTAACATCAATTCAGTAGCTTTGTTCGCTGCATTACAACGAATAAAAGAAAGTATGAATAAACAAAGACTGCACTGATTTCATGACATTATTCTCAAACTACCTACAAAGTCTTCAAAGTACAAAAGCACTGAAACAACAATATTACAAAACCCTCGGCAACATCGGCTTCGGGAGAACTAAGTATCTCAAGAGCAGTTTATACGTCAAATGGGGCGCAACATTCCCATTGTTACTGATGGGGGGAATAGAGGGGGTTCAGTTGCACTGACTTGATTAATACGCCTGAATGCGCCCGCCCGTTGCAGTAGCGACCCAGATTCTGGGACCAGCGAAGAATTGTAGGTTATTAGACCGGCATTGCCTGTGCCTGCGGGAGGCAGAGATTGCACAGCTTTTAAAACAAAATGAGAGCTATCACTTTCATCAGCTGCTTTTTTGCCGTTTATAACATGGGGAGTGTGAATTTTAAATGCCGTCGTGTTTGTTCTTGACAGTATATTTCATTCAACAACGACTACGGTGACTTAAAATTGAGATTCTGACACATCGGATGGGCGTATTTTGGATGTTATTCATACGCTTACAAAGCCACCTGGTTACACAAGGACCTTGAAATTGCTTTTGTATGCAAAGCATGATGAGAACAAAGTTATTAGTAAACTAATTAAAATAAATAACAATCTGAGCACGCGGACGTAAAATACTCATTTTGGTCTCGGTATTTGGAATGATTTATCGAATTTTGATTTTCATTACTTAAGTGGAATTAATTATTAACTACTCAAAGCAATTTTGTGAAATTTTCAGCAGTGTTTTGTTGGTACATTTCCAGATTTCATCCCTTTAAGCCGTGTTTATTTAGCCAGGCATAGAATTCTAGATCAAGCCGAGAGTTACATGTTAGTAAACTGGGTCATGTCAGCAATAAAGTGAATGATAACGAAACATCATATTCCAAACCACAGAAGATATTTCGGACTTGGTTGAATATTCGATGTTTTTGTGTTTCTTGAATATTGATGTTTAGATGCGACGTATTTATTCAAGTGTTCCAATAGGAAACAATTGCTTAAGCGTGTATCAAGCATGTGTGCACAAATGAGTAATATTCGTATATACTATACTTAATAATATTGCTAACAGTATAATTGATGCCAAGTAGTTAGTACAACTTGTAAAGGCATCCCAACGACTTAAAACGAGGAAATAGCAAAATATTATTTTTCCTTTGACACTTTAGTGCCGCCACAAAGTTGCAGAGGTTTAATTAAAGTAGACAAAAGTAGAGGCGAAGCGCGATGGTGGCAATATTGTTGCTGATGAAGCAAATTTTTGGGAATCTTACCCGAGCTTGAAAACTTTAATCATTATCCTTTTACGAAATATGCATAGGTAATGTTGGGCACAGTTAAACACAAAATATGTATTAGTTCTGGTAACTATTTACATTAAACTTCGAGTTACTTATATATACGTGCGCTTAGTAGGATTTTCAACAGATTTGAATCTTTATACAATAGCAATAAATTCTAATTTAATAACACAATTGTAAACAATTTCACTTGGTAGCAACAACTCACCCGTAACCAGGCTTCTGGCAGAACCACGATCTGGTGAGCTTTGCAGCTTCGAGCAGCACGCCTCCAAGGTCACCGATCCTCATGCCAGAACAGGAACAGCATCCATCACCTTCCCCATCACCCACTAACACAACACGCGACTCTGACTTCGCCACTTTGGACTGTTTCACGTCAAACATACATTATCCACGAATATTAGCTTTGTCACTTTACTTTTTGTCATTCAGACCACTTCCATTAGTAGTTTCAACCGCTAATTGTTTTCAGTCATTAGTGTAACTATTCCACTTCGTAATATGTCTTGGTTTCTAATTTGTAATATTTTTTAAGTTATCTTTTATTCACAAATTGCTCACTGACGTCGGAGGCATTGAACCGAGTCTATTCCATATAATTAACAATGAATCTATCGAAAAATAAAAACACATCAATAAAAAGATAATTAACGCCATCGTCACGACGAGGCCGTAACTCGACATTGCGAGTAATAAACACGATTTTATTTGTAATGAGCTTCGATACGAACGAGCAAATAATCTGGCCGAACCATTAGTGGCAACGGCGTAACGATGTAAATTACCATATTTGGATTTACGCACCGTTGGCTGTTAACAGGGAAGCCAATGATAATTATTTCTAGAATTTATAGAAACTTAATACTTACTTAACTTAATTTATAGAAATTTATAAATCTTATAAGCGTCAGACCTGAGAATAACGACGAATATTTTGACAGAAACGAAAACCCTAAAAAGGTGAATAAAAAATAATCAATTAGTAAAAGATAAATAATTGAGACCATGATGATCACGGAGCGGCACACGAGTTAGCATGATACAGAAATTGAATATCATTTATCAACGTCTTACATTTCGGCATACAACAAATATGACTGGCACGAAATACTGACCAACTCTATCATAATGGCATACGTCTGACTGGAGCTATAGAAATAAGATTTACCAAGGCAGTATTAAGTGTAAAGTTGAAATTGCAAATAGTTGTACACACTATCCAACTAAAATATTAATGTCATCAAAGAAAAACACTGTCGTGGAGCAACTAAACGCAATTCTAAACCCTGCTACCATTGGCGCAAAGGCAGCGAGACGTCACCGGAGGACTCCAGCAATCAGCTGTCAACTAAAACATTTTTTTTTATCTACGCCAAAAAAAAAACAAATCTCTGCACCAGTACGTTAATAGTTATACACCACCGTGTAACTTTCGCATTCCGCAAGAAAGACAAGTCGTTTACATCTACGCCAACCCTGATGAGTCTTCAAACATAAAACCCTCGTGTCCACATCGACAAACATTATCATAAGTCTGAAACCAGAGCGAATTCATGATATGCTATCCCTAAATGTCGACACAAAATGACGCACACACTACAAACCAGTCTGCATTGCAGATCCAACAAACATTCTGGTTTTCAAAACGAGTCTCAGATAAGAAGAACACAAGTTTACTTCCAAAAATGTTCAAACACAAAATGACACAAATTGGTAAGTAGACGAGACAATAATCTGACCACAGATCACGAGAGATATGCCGTGCGGTTCAAAATGTATGGGAACTCGCTGTCTCCGTTTTGTCCCCACCACTCGCTACAAAACACATGCAATTACATAAAACCAACCAATACGAAGTCTCACACACACACGCGTGCCAATAATTCGGTGCGTGCTGCGTCGTCGCCGCATGCAGCGGCCGTACCACTAGACGCACAAGTTTATTCAAAGTATCGTTAGACGATCTATCCATTGCCTCGTACATTCACTCAGTAGCGAACATAGGTGGTACTTAAAGAGCCATGTATTTTGTACAAAAATAAAAAAGTCGTTGTGCTACATGAAAACTAAAATAACATAATAAAGGCATTAAATATTTTTTGATTTGTTGTTTTTAATGATTTTAAAGACGAATAAATAAAATACTTAATACTGGCTGGTGAAATGAGATTTCATCTTTCGCGTAGTTCACTTTGCTGCTAGTATTTTAGCACACAACCACGGAATAACACGGCATTTAAAAAAAAGTTAGAGCTCCGATACCGTCGTGCAGTTGCAGTCGACTGACGGCGAAAACTCTATGTTAGCGTAATTTTGGCTAAAGGTGAGCGCAAGCCCACCGCTTTCATAACATATCTCCTCTAATATATCTGTGAATCTGACCCACAACAGCCTAGCAAATTTCACGGAGCCTCAACAAGTTTCTGAAATGGGTAACACGTAAATAAAATTACCAATATATCTGTCTGCTGGGATTACCGAGCAAACCTTTCGGGTCAATTAGCCCCGTAAGGATTC
The DNA here is from genome assembly GCA_905404115.1 of Pheosia gnoma. NCBI lineage: Eukaryota > Metazoa > Arthropoda > Insecta > Lepidoptera > Notodontidae > Pheosia > Pheosia gnoma. Next base: position 2,917,420 of record FR989917.1, on the reverse strand, counting down.
GCGGGTCCAGCGATACGTGTATCGAGATATTATTATCCTCAGGAATGAGGGAATCTCGTTTGGTTCAGGGACGAAGTTGAGCATTTTTTTTATTAATCTGCAATAGCAAATTGATATCGGTACCAACATAATGGTTTACCCAAAATATCCATCTAATGTTTAAGTATATTCTGATTATAATTTAACTTGACAAATATTAAAATCAAATAAACCTAACGCGGAAGGTTTAGGGCGGGTCTCAAAGGAATACGCACAAAATACTCCATTTTGCGAACCCCACCAACGTATATTACGACCTCATATCGATATTGGGCGAAATAAATTCCGAATTTCTCGTTCAATAACAAAAAAATATAAATGGTACCAATTGCGGAATAAGTAAACCAATCTTTACAGTACTTATTTATTGGACATCTATAGGAATATAAAATTGGAGTGTACCTTTTGTTTATAGATTAGCTGATTAGCTCAGTCGGTAGTGACCCTACTTTATGCGACGAGGGTCCCGGGTTCGAGACCTGATTATTGATCCTTAATGACGTCGGGGACCGCTAAATGAGTCATTCTATTTTATTGACAGCGCGGTCCTCAACGCCTAATAGGGATGTAGCTGGCACGATACAATATTACACGATTGATTTTTCTTCGTACAATTCATTCGAAACAGCCAGTTATCGCGGTGGGAATCAAAACTGGCACGGTGACTATAAACTTTTAGAGGAATTCGTGGTGCGTATCGACGCATGAACTGACATGTATCACAATGGGTCGCATCTCGTGCGCCAGACTTGAAAGGGAAACTGACTAGCCGTTTGTTTACGTTCGTATAACCATCATTTTTTTCATGTATTTCAGCTTAGCTTTATTATGATGACGTCCGTAAGAATCATCATTATTTTGCATATCTTTTGTTTTTATTTTTTTCCCGTCGCGTTGTTACGTCAATTAACAATTTAATTAATTAATTGTCTGTTTTAATAATCCATTATTTATCATCAACCACCACCACCACCACTTTGCTACTGCTTTGTAAACTATATCTAATCCCATTTTAAAACGATGCCAGCAATTGAGAACATAAGTGCTCTACAATTCGCTACAAACGATAGCTTTAATAGGCCAAATCAAATTTGCTACAACTAATAAATTGAATGCGTCCACGCAAGCGGTTTGCGCAGTTCATAAAACTGAATCGTACAGTTCACCGGGCCCCAGCAATGGGGTAAATAACTTTTCACCAGGCTCCAAATCAATTTGTACTTTATCGCTGTGCATGTAAATCTTAAAATGACATTGAACAGTGTTTAAAATGTGAATAGTTCGGGACAGACCGATTTGCGATTGGAATTGTAGCCATTCGCTTCGAGTATAACCATTATTGATCGACTTCTTTCTGGTTAGTGCTGATTGTTCGTTTCCCAATTTTTACAGGTCACTTAAGAATAAATACTAAAGGATGCTTTCTATTTCAACGAGAAAGTAAGCTAACGAAGCCTTTTATATTTGAAATAATGTAGTTTCAATTAAAACCGAACATAGTCATAAGAATATTTCCATATTTTATTGTATATATCTACCAATAAACATTCAGCGGAAGTGAAAGTAATTAAAATGTTAACTATATTATAGATAGCGATGATTGAAAAACATCCAGAAATATTAAAATTGTTAACGCCAAAGATATAACAAAAAAATATACGACCAAAATTCTCAATAGCAATGAACATCTGACGGATGTTGTAGCAACTCTAACTAAAGGAGTTTGAAATTGAACCGCGGAAAAATGAGAAGTAAAATGGCGTGACAATTATGCCAATGGTTATGTAATCGAATTTAATGTTCTCGTGTTTAGATTCGGGTCGATGAGGCCGGAGTGAAACGGGGAAGTGTTGGTGCAAGGTCGCTCGCTGGATTATGTCAATTGTTTTGTCCGCGAGTCAGCTGATCGCTGATCGCATTTGAGTATTTTTTTTTTATTTCATTGTCAACGTCATATACGAGCGGTCTCGGTGTCCGATGTAAACGAGATTGTGGGAAAGTCAGGGTTAATAAATGTGAACGTATGGCGGATCAGATATAAAATAAGCGGTTTGTTATTTTAACTTATGAATTTCAAGGTTTAATTTCCAGTAATGGTAACGAAACTTATGGGTGATCAACAAAATTATTTTGAAGGTCGTTCAATAGTCGTTCGATTTAAAGTTTTGTAAAACATTCGATGTGAAAAGAGAAGGAATTATAGAAAATTATACTAGTACAGTGAAGTTTAGACTTGACTAAAAAGTGTTTGTTAATATCAAACCAAAAGTATTATTGTAAAAGTTTGTAAAGCACCGTTTTAGGGGATATCAATTATGCATCGTTTGAAAGGCATTTATCCTACAGCAATAATGGTAAAGAAAGTTTTATCTGACAATAACAAGATGCAGCGTCTCTCAATGTTGCTAGATACATCGCTGACCCCACTACGCGGAGGCTGACTTTCAAGCTAAACGATCGCGAACTGACCTCTAACACACGAACTATAGAAACAAACTTCATCTTTTTAGCACTCTACGAAAGAAAAATACTAAATTGACTATGGTAAAGACGAAACAGATTCATCATATTTTATTTATTTACGGGATTGGAGTTAAAACAAAAGGTAATACAGTACACCAGCTACAACTCGTGACCTATCTTTAAGAGTCTGACATTGGACCATTTAAGTTCGACTGTGATCACTAATCGTTATGATAAAGATGTTGATGTATCAAATATTTTTCAAGGATATATTTAGTTTCTCACTAAATTGCATTCCTTAATTTGCAAGAAGTTTCTATCCACCTAGACAAGTATCAAATGAATCAGATATAGACTTGGTAGCAATGGTAAAACAAACCCAACTATTACCGACAGTTCATGATCTTCAAACGTAATTATTTGTGCACAATTTCCTAAGGCAATCACTAAAACACTGTTTAACATGTAACTGAAAGGTTAAGGAGTACTAAAGGCTCGCTGATAGCCTTGGTAAGCAATCAAGGCTTGTTTATTAAATGGTCTGAGTTAAAAACCGAAAGCGTGTAATGTGAAATCTAATGGATATTAACCCAATTGAAGGGGTTTGCCCTAAAATATTCCCATACTGTGCGAGTTACTGTTCAATTGTCCTTCCATTTATTACAACTTTCTGTCACAGTCACATCCACGCCAACCTTGTTCACATTACTTTTTAATAAAATCCATACTTCTTCTTAATCTTCATAGAAATCTTTTTTTTGGATCTTCATTTCAGTCTCCATCTTCGCACATTAATGCTCATCACCCTTTTATTTCCATGATTCTAATCACTAAGCTGCAAATTTTTCAATCTTCTTTCACTTTGAAAGATACAAAATAAAAAATAAAACTAATTATTCCTATTTCATAATCGGATTTACTGGTCGCTCTAATCTTATTGCTTATTCTGTATCACGGTAAGCGTAATCAGGCGCCGATACTGGCCGGTGCGGAGATGTCGCCGCCTTACACAGCCCACGTGTGGCTCAAAACAAACCTAATTCCATGGCGAATAAAATTTAAAATCAAATATCTCTTTATACAACAGGTGTAAAGGATATCAAACTTACGGAATCACTGATAAAATTAGCTTTCGTTCTTGATATGCTGTGTAATATTGAACAATGTTTATGGCTGACAGGTGTTCTGATAAACTATAACAATATACCGAATGAGTTCCTTGGTCGTACGAGTATTGCTACGGTCCAACTCTACCATTTTCTAACGTTGCCCACAAACAGCGAAGCTGATCAAGGACCTACTTTGCAGAGAGCCAACATCTATTTACATAAAACAAAAGCGCGTTAGAGCTAGACCATTTATCCATTTATAACTCATGAACGGGGGGGGGGGGGGTTTAATGATCATTGCTTTTTTTTAATATAGCAGAATAACTATTAAATAATGGGAAAATTTTACAAAAAAAAATTCAAAGATAATTGAAATAAAACTAATCTTAAGGATTTTATCGCGGTTTTATTTTTATTTTACGTTCCCCACGTTTCGGCTGCTTTGCAGCAACCATGGTCACGGGAGGACTGAGGTGGTTGACGTCCTCTTTCCTCAAGATCCTTAAGATTAGTTTTATTTCAATGTGTAGTATTCGCGTAAATATAAGAAATCAATATAACAAAGATAATTCATTGTCTCATACATTTGATACTGAGGCGGTACGTAAGTTCGCCGAGACAGTTTTAAATATATGCAAAAACAAGCTCACCTCATTTATTAACTGTATGTATTGTAATCAAAACAATTCACCGTCTGACATATCGAGATCAATATCGTATGTCTCGACACGCGACACGACACAAACAACTCGATACCCAAAGTAAAGCAGGTGAAGGTGTAAAATTACTTATCGCTTGATCAAACACTGCAATGTAGTGTTTGCCAGTGATGTGGCTTTACTTGTGGGGTTGTTGAAATGATTGTCTATTTGAGTCCTGTTATCTATTCCAAAAGGTCTCGTTTCAATCGATTTAATATATTTGCTGTCTTAATCAATTTTAAGATTCAAATTATAATAAATAGGATTTTTTTTATTACATTATAGGCAAGTATTTGATCTCGATCTCACCTGATGGTAAGTGACGATGAGATCTACGATGGAGCATACTTGCCTAGGTAGGAAGGCGGCAGTAGATAGAGACGCTACATTCACTAGGCGCATGCAGCGCAACTGATCTGACCCGCCATCCATGAATGGCAACACCGAACATCATGCCGGAACACGGCTAGGCCGCTTGGCGACATGGCTTTGTTCAGTGGGTGGTGACTAGCCACGGCCGAAGCCTACCACCAGTAGAGTTGTCACCTGGTTGGCACCACCCAGGGTCACGTGTAGGTTATCTCGAGGGTAACTTAATTCTCCTACGGACGAAGGTGACTCGACCCCAAAAAATTCCTTTCATGGATTGGTGATAGCTACTGTACTTTACTCGTACCGTGGCTTGATTCAGAGTACAATCCCCAAAGTCAGTGGTAGATCATATATTTCTAATGTTACTTTCTCTTCAATTTCACAATTCGTATCTCCTCGTACTTGAATCAAATACATCTGGTTCGAGTATCATCTTCAGCAATTCCATAAGAGTACTTGCCCACAATACTGTTACAAAAATCGCATCTAATCAGACTGAAACCAATTGAGTTGTACGCTCGATCATATATCTTCATTCATTCTGATTCATTCAATCAACACCTTAAATCATCAGTGCTAATTAAATGTTTCACAACACTACTTGACTCTATTTGCACAGATCATGCGAGCTACATTTATATCGGTTATAATGTGTTTTCTGATGCTTGAAAAATGCCACCATCAACAATGTGTTAAGCAAAGTTGGCATCAGACTTGTAATATGGCCGACTGTTTAATCTATGGGTTGTCGCTAGTTTGTTTTCAACGTTATCTTGTTTCTAGCTGTGTAATCTTAAGCATTATCGACGTAGATGAAGAGGCATTTTAAGTATATTATTTTATGTCCTCCTTTTTTATATCTTCATATACAGCTATTGTCCATAGTTAATAAAAAGCGACCGAACTAGAAACAAATATACACTTCGACGACAAAAATAAACTGCTGCATACTCGAAGATTGGAGCTTAGTGAATAAAAACATAATTTTGCTTCTAACAGCTAAAGAAACGCAGGTCAATATACCCTTTCTGATTTACGCTGTAGACGATGGTAAGTAAGTCAATATACAAAACGTATATATATTTTACAAAGCCCGCTAGGCTGTGAAGATTGAGGTGTTTCTACAAGGCAGTGCTTCAAGAATCAAACGGAGAAAATTGTGTTTAATAGCCCATCGCGTTGAAAGTTTAAAATCATTATTTGTTTATCAATCGGCAGCAGTAAATAATATCAACATGGCAATATAAAAAGACAATAAAATCGTATCGGTCGGTTACAAAGACATAATGGTGCGCAGGGAGTCACTAGCCGTGATTTTCAATTACTTTTATCTTAAAGATATAATTAATATGAAATACAATGTATTCTCGAGTCATAAAACACATTATTTATCAGTGGAATTTATTAATAGGCATCGGTGCAACTGCACCTATTAATATAGTTACCTGGCGCCGTTAAAACAACGTTTAGATGCTATTAAATCATTTCATTAGGTACATTATGTTGCACCCAACATACTGCAACTAATTTTGCATTAATCAAATTATTAAAAATTGGTACCTATAATTCCTTCAAGTTATCACCATCAATTTGTATTCCTAACAAGTTTCTTTTAGATAATTAATTAGTAATCCATAAGTCCGCCAACCCGCACTAGGCCAGCATGGTGTACTATGGCCTAATCCCCCCCTCGCAATTAGGGGAAGTCCGTGCCCAGCAGTGGGACATAAAAAAAGGGCTGGAATTATTATAATCCATAAATCACGGCATCGTCAACACATCCCAGCGCATCTAAGGTGGTAAACAAACGAACGTCACAAGCAGACCGCGTCGTCGGAACTCTTTCTTGCTCGCCATTAGGGTTGCCAACATATTATGTTAGAAAAGTTTAGGTTCAGACCTAATGTAGGTTACAAAAATTTTTTTTTCAACAAATTCAAGAACCCCAGGCCTTTTATTCTGAATAAGAAGGTTCAAAGAGTAACTGAAGAAATCATGCCTTTCTGGCTTATAAACTGTTTGTCCTTCCACGCAAAGAAGGTTGCGGAAGTAGGTGATGAATACACTCTATTCATTAATTTAGGATGTCTGTTTCTATACAAGAAAATTAATTTAATTTAATCTCGATAAAATGTGCATGGATCTGGCTACAACACTAAACACACGCGACGGAACACGCGCGACTATTTTATGCCCATACCCTGCGCACGCGCGGTGAAAACGTGCACTGTAATTATGGTGCCGTGTGAAACAACACTTGAAACGATTACTGTTACAAACCATTATTATTATCGAGTTATGAATAAAAAAATGCGCAAAGAATTTTTTAACCAGAATGGAATTAACCGGAATAGAGTATTATCTAAAAACACGTATCATTTCAATCAAAAATATACTTTATGAAGTATATAACAAATCCTTGTCTTGTCTTATTATGGTTTAGGTAGGCATAATAAATTAAACGTACAATGAGAATTACTTGACTCACTATCTAATATATAAAACATTATGTTAAATAGACAACAAACAGACAAAATCAGAGAGCTACTGCTTGTCAGTCCACATGGTGAAGAAATTATTCAACCAATTAGCTCATCCATTGTCGTGGTCGGTGTCTTATAAGCATAAGCTAGCTGACCGCCATGCATATTAATAAAGCTTTACAATAACATGATTGCTGAGACGTTACCAATTGATTATAATATACTGCCCCGAGCAATGGATGACGATTGGGAAATACCAGACACTAAAGATGAAGGTTCTAGAAAAATAGCGTTTAAAAATTTCGATACTTTAGATTCGGTTCTACATCTATTCTTACACCTTCAATGCGATCACTACAATAGCTCCAAAACAAATTTGACTAGATCCCTAACTTCAGTTACACACAATTCTTTCAAAATTTTTGAAGTATTCGTTGCAGGATAAGCTTAGGCCATTGATGCCAAACACGAAGAAACAAATATTTTAGGAGTAGTCTCACGAGTATATTGCATAGAAGTTGTAGCTCAATTCACAATCCCTAGAACCTAATGTGTGTGTACTTGACCTGGTAATAGGTTTGTAACAATTTTGGAGAGAACATTTGTACATCATTGGTGTTAATGATAATATGTTAGCTTAAATGTCAAGGATTATAATATAACCATCTTTAGATGTGTAGTTTGTCGTTGCGTGGCTCGATTAGCCATACAGCAATGAAAACATTTCGTTACGGAATCTGCTGTTGCGATTCTTGCGGAGGAATGGAATTTATATGAAGCGTGACTTCATAAGAAATTAAACTCTTTCCATTTACGGTGTTTTTGTAGTGCATTGTTTAATGGCCCATATTATACTGTTATCAGCTTGTCTATTTCAGCCTTCTAGCCAAATCAGCCATCATCCTCAATTCCTTTCTGTACTGGTCATACGGTTCTAAACAAATTTGCTCTAGGAACATGCAACAAACTGAACATTTCAAATCGTTTCACAATAAAGAAAGACTGGTACAGATACAAACAAACAAAGTCATCGACATAATCTTAGTGTTACTTTTAATGAGTCTATTTGCAAGAGCAAAGACAATTATTAATGTAAGTATGCAAAATAAAAACTAATGACCCGTTCACACGTAACTATTCGTCATTGTTTTCACACTTGACGCTGGCAATGTAATGCAAGAGGATCGCGTAACAACCATGGGAAGCTCGCGTTACAGATATTGCGTAAGAAATATGAACAAGTTGCCATTAAATTTGGCAATATAGTACCCGAATTGTCTATTGTAGTGTGACGTAAGCGATATTGTATGGGTCAGTTTGATGGTTGTGCAAGAGATATAAATGTTGCTTAGCGGAAAGTGGTCGATATTGAATTAAGAAATCCACCGAAGGCAGGACGTCACGTAATATCGCTACGAGTTACAAACTGGACAATGGATACTTGACAGGTCGTGAAATTTTAATATTTTATGCTCTCATTATAAATGAAGAAAATATATTGAATAGAGAAAGAAATCCATAAATTAATACCTCACACTGGTTACATATTTTTTATCGACTACAAGTGGTAGCTATAAATATGATTGAGGTAACAACGACAAAATACCACTATTATTTCAAACACAAGTAAAAAAACGCACTCATGTTTTAAATATAGATCTTTTTGAGGCTCATTCAAAATAATCTTAGTATATTAAGGGCAAGTATATAATTAATGAGCTGCTTATTAATCATACGTAAATAGGTGCAAGTCATATTTTTACTTAAATATAGTATGGTAAGTAAAAGTTATAATGCAGCGAAGTTTACAAATCGTGTTAACACCTAGCACTATATTAAATAACACTTTCATACGGGTTACGGTGAAAATCTAAATAAACCGTGCACAACTTAACATGGCACGTCCGCACCCGATGAGCGCTGGAACAGAAATAGCAGCCTATTAACCCCAATCTCACGCAGGCTCCGTATCGCGGGCACCCGCGCGCACGCAACCAAGGGTGCTAAGACGATGACGTGTTTTGGTTTTCGGATTAAGGTAAAATTAACTAACGCCTTGTTTGTGTATTTAAGATAATTATAAAGGTATTAGCCGCATAGTGGAGTTAATTTGGTTTTGTTCTTACATCACGCGCTGAAGCAACGCGTGGCGCGTTTGTTTACTAAACATTTGCGGAACGTGCAGCGTTATGAAAACACGTTTGTTTCGTGTTTTTTGTTCGCATCTGCCTGCGTTTCTGCTTCCTCTTTTGGGATATTAAAGGTCCTATCACCGACATAAAAAAAGGTACCGCCTTGTACTTATTTTTGAAGATCGTTGGTTTTGATGACATTAAGAACACGGTATGATTTTTTGGGTATGGATAAGAACAACATATAAGAATTTTCCTACGAACATAAACTATCGTACAAAACCGAGATAAGACACGTTTTACTGATTCAACAAGGTTTTACCATTGGATTTATAGTTTGTCCACTAACAACGTGCTAAATACTTTTTGGGGTAAACATAGACGGATACAAAACATAATCTGAATGAAAAAAACTGTAGCATAGACGAATAAACTATTATGAAATGGTGGTAGGTATCATAAAATGTGCAGACATTAAAAAGTGGGCGATAAACACAACCGAAACTAGGACACGAGACCAAAATAATAATTGGGAGAACATCAAAGACAGATATTTTCGTTGTTAACATAATAATAAAAGCAAGTGGAGTGGTTTTGATACGGCAATGATCTCCTAAGAAAGCTCGACAAAGTTAATGTTAATGATTAGGAGGCAAAACACCAATTTACCGAAAATCTAGAACAATAACAAAAAATTTATCGATATTCAGATATCCAAAAGATCTGAGTATTAACCTCGTTGTCCTTATTATTTTGTAGATAATATTACTTCCATTCTTTGAAAACTGTATAGTTACTTCTTTAAGACGACTTTTTGTGAAAGCGTTATTGTAAAAACACTTACGCCATTATCTAGCATAAATATATTTAGACAGTAATGAACTCTATCGAAATAATATACCCGATAAGGAAGGATCAAAATTAATTATAGTTACGTAACAATTAATATGGCTAAGGTTGGATCAATATCCGAGGTATAGATGCAATCGGACTTAAATGCCACTTTAAGTGGAATCTCAATTTATTGACAATTTCGGGATAGAAACATGGTAATAAAACGATCTTTGGAGCCCTGCTTGATCAGTTTAAGGCCAATATATTCCATAGATGTAAGTAAACCTTGGCATAGGTACGAAAAAACAAAGAGTAGGCAGAAATTCACGTAAACTTAAGTTATCTTAAGTGAGCTTATTGGAAACCTGTTAAGGTCAAGCTAGGACATAAATTGTTGCATGAACATCTTTAGAAATCATTTTTGAATACTTGCTATCGATGTTAATTTGTTGAAACTGCATTATCGTGCAGGCAGCCTCACGACACTACACAGAAACCTGTTTTGAATTCGCCGAGGTCGAGCAAGGTCAATGATGTTTATTCTTATGATAGTCGTCTTCAGATAAAATATGAAAAAAATCGATGCAAAAAGTTGGTGAAGTACAAACGAGTAATTTGCAAACGTGTGCAAACATTGTATGAAGCTGCTTTTGGCGTATGTAGTGACGTGTATCGTGACGTCAATTTGAGTAGGCGCACTGTACATCCATTTCCAACAACTAACCTCCCAAGTGCCTTCAAATATTGCGTAGGTACTGTGTTTGTTTTACGCGAAGCATAGGCAATTGGCAATTCTGTAGTTAATGGTTTATTTCCACTAAAGTTGGATGAAACAATTCTAGTACCAACAATGCAATCAGGAGAATATTCCTCGGATTTGAGGTCACAGACCACAGGTCTCCAAGGTTCTGAACAGACACATGTAGTGAAAGTAGATCCAGTATGTACAAGACGTGGGCCGTAAACAAATCGAATGGCAACAATGCTACCGGACTGCATCGCTTCATGAACCTGTTCCTAACTTCAGCGAGATGCCCAGGTCGTTTAAGGTCGTCTTGACAATGACCTCGTAAGGTCGTGACGATTCCGTGGTATGGGACGTGCTGTGCACGTGATAAAGATTAGCGTGACAATTCGCCGAAGTACCAAAAGTTAATACACCGTATTTTTTTTTCAATGTCAAATTGGATGATACTGATTGTGGAATAGGAGGGTCTGGTGATTTTCAGTGTCAAGCAAATGGTTGGTATTCGGACAAAAGTTAAAGAAACATTACTACAACCTTAATTCGAACTAAGTCGCTTTGCACATCAGGCCACGCATTTAAAACAACGCCACCAAATATTTATTAGCTTGTTGCATCTAGAACATCCTTGATAAAATGTCTTTTAAAGATTGCAAGGTGACATTACAGTAAACAAGATTCATTCACGACCACCAACCGCTAAGGTCGATTCGTGTTGATTTGACCTCTTGCGAATAAAAACATCTGATGAGGAAATGATGAGACTTCCTTTAGCTGCCAACGGAATACTTAGTTAGGTAATTATGTTTAGGGGTTTTTACGATCACGATGTGATAAATGTCAAGGGTTCGAATGACCACATAGCATTTTAAATTATTAAATTATAACACGCATTCAGTGCACGCCATGATAAAAGTGTAATAAGGTAGCCTAAGGAAGAACAATATTCGTAAATGAGCATGACAAGCCATAAAAGGCACATTCATTAAATACATGTAGGTAATTGACTGAAATTTAATGCACCAATTAATAGAACGTCGTATGGTTTTTATTCATTAATCTTGGAAGTGAATGTCAAACTAGTATACCTAGATGATTTTATTTCGTTTTTTTTCGATGCCAAGTTATCGGTGAAATTGTTTTTCAGCACATAAAAAATCCGTAAATTCTGCGCGAGAACGGATTCCAAACTATAATCCAATAAAACCATTGAACCGATGAAATCTGTAATTTAAAATTTATTAAAAAGTAAGTATTAGAAAATTGGAATATCCAAACTTTTCCCTCTATTAAAAAAAATGCAGAAAGACTTCTGATTTAAAAAAGAAATGTTTTAAACGCGGCCCGATCACGGCCTGCTATTGGCCCGGTGAAAGTGAGAGCGCCATCTATGCGACTAGCTATGACGTAACGTGGCAAATCGGCCATTGTCCGTTTGTCTGTAGGTTACAACAACCGGTGATTGGCTAATGAGTGTCTTAGGATTGCAGTCGAAGACATAGTATCTTTGTGTGTGATTAATAGGCCTTAACTAACATCGTTGTGATGATTACATTGTCATTTAACACAATTGCGATGCAGAACGTAAGTGGCCTCGCGACCTTTGCATATGGCTCATTCGATTGGGATTGGATTGGTATCTGGATCATAAAGTCATTGATCTTAACCATCAGACTCCTTTTTGAAGCTTTAAAAATAATGATTAGAATAGTTGATTTATTAAAGCCAGCGTTTCTTTACTCCTAGATAAGCTTATTTCTGAAACTATTGAACTGATTGTTTGTTCCGGTGATTACCACTACAGGTTATTTCCTTCCATATGTTAACCCATGCGGAGCTAGGACAGGTCGGTGGTTATAAATATTAATCGAGATATATATTTTTAAGAACGTTCAAAGTGTTCTTAAGTATGTCACAGCAAGTGTCCCCGTTTGCTATATCTGATATAGGTTATCTATAAAAAAAATGACATGTTAATTATAAGAAACTGCGCAACAGGTTATATTACAATATAATGTGAGTAGCTTAATTATAAAAAAATCAATGACATGCTTGAACTACATACATTTTGTAACTGCTAGGGACACAAAGTGAGTGAAAGTATCGGAAGGAAGCGTCGTAGGAGAACCTTCGATAACCAGATTAATGGTCTTTTCAGAAAGTTCAAGTGATTAACACCTTCAATGCACTTAAGTTCATGACAATATGTATAATTGCGTGTAAAGCGGAAGAGATGTGTCTGACTACGTACACGGCAAAATAGCGGTCTCAGGCCTTTCGTCCTCATCCTCCTAACAATACTCAAAAATGGCAACCGAATTATGAATTAAATTATTAATGCTAATAATAATATATCTTGTTGAGCAAGGCCGAAAATGAATGAAAATGCTTGGTAGAATATACCTTAAAGTTAACAGATATATTCAGTTAAGCTACTTGGCACGTAAATGTGCCCCAATAAACGATACAAAATCGATTTGATCGCCACAATTGTATCGCTAAAAAGCTCCGTTGCGAATAAAGTATTCCCTTCACACGCTCGCCGGCCGCTTTTATTGTCTTCCGTCTACTCAGGACTTTGAACTGTCTGAAAATTTTACGCACGCTACACTCTGAATAATAATACAATTTGCATGGTTAAAGCGAGATAGATGACTGGATATGTAGCTGTCACTTTCACGGGTAAGTGTACATACTATTTTGACATAACGATACCTACGTATTTTTTTTATAATAAGAAACTCGTGTGATTCGCTGAACGTGTTTTTTGTTCTGAAGTTATTAAACTAACTCACATTCCACGGTTACAGCATCACTTCATTCAGGGTCTAGAACCGACATATTTACAATAGCAATATCAAACAATAATTTAGATATACTATGAACTAAGTAATAGAGATTTTGGTCGTTAGATTCCGATTGGGAAGGTTTGCTCACTATTGGATTAAGAACAGACGAATAATCAGATGTACTATTAATGAATTGGACATAATATCATCTGAAGGGTATTTACTCTACATCTCGAGAATTGTTTTTATTCCTGTACATTACTAGTATCCCCAAGGCGTTGGGTAAATGTCATCGAGTCATAGGGGATGCCCACGCCGCGCTGTGGGTGAGTGGGCGAAACGATTCCTTACCGTTTGTGAGTGGGTTGTATCCGTAAATTGCCTGAAAACAGAGTCCGTAGTACGCCCCCAGAGCATTATCAGGATGATATTTTATTTATGGTCACGTCAATAAGCGCAGTTGGTAGTTCCGTGCCGAGGGACCCGGTTTCGAATCCTGTTAGCGACAAACTTTGTGTGATGAGCATGAGTGTTTGTAGCAGAGTCCTATGGGATCGCCCCCAGTTCATTTTACGGTACCCATAATACAAGCATTACTTAGTGTGGGACCCTATAGTTAGTGTTCGTTTGGCGACAATTTTTTTTTTTTAAAGATGATAAACATTTTTGAACTTGTCTGTACTAATAGTGCCATACACAATGCTGTATTAAAAATGTACAGCTGCTGTCGGTTTTTTCCATTCACTGGATTGATATTTTCACCTGTATTTGGACAAGACAAATCGCCTGTAATACTGTTATGCAATCACATTAATATTTTATGTATTATTTTGATTTTTTTAACTACTTAATTCCTTTTATGTGATGGTAAACTATCCTGAGAACCGAGGCAAATTCTGTTAAAATATCAGCCCTAAAAATCAAACTTTCTATGTTTGTCGATCAATCGTTAATTACTTAGGTAAGTACTTACTTTGTAAAGAAATATTATTGTCTTAAATAATAATCTTTAAAAAAGATATTATGAAAGTGTATATTGGTGATAACGATCGATTAGATCTATTTTAATTACTGGTAATATTGTTAAAAATTGTATCATTTGATCGTTCGATAAGTTGAGAGTTAATGGATTTGTGTGAGCCAGCACATCAAAAACAGCGACAAACGCTGAATTTTCCTCAATTAATCTACATCGCTAATTTCCAACAGTCTTGATTAAGGTGGCATAATGTTCCAATTGAGATCTTGATTTGAGTCGCACTAGTTCATAAGGTAAGTGGGCAGGATACGACTTTAAAACGGCTTATTACATTAAATGTCTGACGCCAGACTTCCTTTCCCACGTTATATACTTTCAAGTCTTTTACCACTCATAATAAAAATAATTTGCTTAATACACAATTGTCATTTAATCACACTAATATTATAAATGTGATAGTTTGGATGTATGTTACTCAGTCACGCCAGAGCGGCTGAACGGATCTGGATGTAATTTGGCACAGAGATAGATTATAGTATGGAATAGCACATAGGCTACTTTTTATCCCGGTAAAAAAGACATACTTTTTAATCGCGGGTAACACCGCGCAGCTAGTACTCAAATAAATGGTTTACCGTTCTCTTCTTCTTCTTTCTTTACGAAATGAAATGCGATGAAATAAAATGGATATGAATATGGCCTCACCCACAACTTGGCGGGTATTTTGCCAATGTCAAGTAATTAATAGCAATAAAACATTCAATAAATACATATTATAAATAAAATAATGGATGTGACATGATGATATGATACTGGCGTCGTTTACCGTTCTCGCTAGGGTTGCTATATTTCAGGCATTGTAACGACAGTCACGTAACCGTTTCAGGGACTACCCATATTTTGAACACCGTGGAGGCCATCGAGGCGGTGGCAAAGGGATATGATCATTTAACAATTATTTTTCTTACTCATAGATTCCAGCTGTCAAGTAATTTTGCTCACACAGTCACTTGCACTTTTATTGGAATCGTAAGCTTTCCCAGGAAACAAGTAAGTATTATACTGTATCCGTTTCACGTTAAAATAAGTTTGAATGGACAAGAGCTTTCTTGATATTAACAGTTTTGTTCTGATGGTAAAAAAACACGAATAATTAATTTTCGTGAAAGAGAATCTGGAAAAATGGCTGCCGCTCGTCCCTTAATTAACAGAGGGGCTGTCTTTGTGATAAACCCAACGAAAACACCATCTTGATAGTCATGTCTTGAGTGAAAACGACTCAAAATGGACTTTACCATTTCGAGAAAACAAGGTTGATAATAGAACAATAGACGAACAGAACACAAAAAAGGTAATCGTGCAAGTAGATATGATTCTACGCCTACATTATTAGATATGAAATAAGCAAACAACATTATGAATGACTAGTTGCGCCCGGCGGTGTTACCCGCGATAAAAAGTATGAAAAATTAAAACATCTATCCCACGGGAACCATACATTTTACCGGGATAAAAAGTAGCCTATGTGCTATTCCAGACTATAATCTATCTCTGTGCCAAATTTCATCCAGATCCGTTCAGCCATTCGGGCGTGAAAGAGGAACAAACATCCATCCATCTATCCATCCATCCAAACTTTCACATTTATAATATTAGTATAGAGTATAGATAGACACGAATGAACGTGCACAAAACATAAACATTATTTATGCTTGAGATATTCGAAATAGTTTCACAGATAACACGAGGAAAACAATTATGTACTTCGATGCGACATTATAAGAGCGATGTGAAACGATGTGAAGCGATGTTTTTACTGGTGGTAGGCTTCGGCCGTGGCTAGTCACCACCCACTGAACAAAGCCATGTCGCCAAGCGGCCTAGCCGTGTTCCGGCATGATGTTCGGTGCTGCCATTCATGGATGGCGGGTCAGATCAGTTGCGCTGCATGTGCCTAGTGAATGTAGCGTCTCGATCTACTGCCGCCTTCCTACCTAGGCAAGTATGCTCCATCGTAGATCTCATCGTCACTTACCATCAGGTGAGATTGAGATCAAATACTTGCCTATAATGTAATAAAAAAAAAAAAAAAAAAAAAAACTCCCAATCTGTGGGTTTGATAAAAATAATTGATCAGTATTCCCGCTTCTTCTACATTAATAAAAATAAAAGACCTTCGTAGACAATTATTGGAAAGGTACCGGAGCAGCAACAGCAAAGTTCAGAAATTCAGGACACAATATCTATAGGTACATCGTATCTATACAAATAAATAAAATTGGAGTATCTGTTTGTAATATTAAAATAACCGCTTTTTAAAAAGTGCATTAGGATGTATACACGGTACATGTACCAAAACATTTTTTTTTCAATTTTGGTCTATCTGTTTCGGGTTATCTCTGAAATGGCTGGGCCGATTTAGACGGGACTTTCACTGGCAGATAGCTGATGTAACAAGGAGTAACTGAGGCTTTTATTTTAGACAAACATTTCTGTTAAATACCACGCGGACGAAATCGTGGGTAACAGCTAGTTTAGAATAAGAGTACCTACCTAGTTAGTCTGTTCATTTAAGTCCGAAGTAAAATACTAAATACGATGTAAAATCATCCAGTTTCATTATTACTAAAGAATAGTAAGAATAATTACAGGCACAGACAAAAGAATATAATTAGCCGTTATGAGATATTTCTTGTCCAGTTTATCTGGTTTATTTGTAGCATAGACGACAGCATCTTACCGAGTGGACTTTTATAATAATCTTGCGTCATTCGTGGTGACGCACTTTGAAGCTATACTAAGGAGTTTGACGTTGTACACGGATATACACACATAGGATTTAGAGGAGGACGAAGAGTACGAGATATAAGAAGATAAGCTAACTAAAGTACTGGGGTTTTAATACAGTGAAGCTGAAGTAAACAAAATTGTGTCAACATCTAACGCTACGTATAAAACAGCTGGGAACTCTATAAATAGAGACACCTAATATGAAAACAAATAGTCGCTTAATAGTAGACATTTAATTTCTCATTAGGCAAGTCAATTGGGAAATAATTCTTTGAACGATGCGGTAAATGTTATAGTTTGCATCCATCGCGTCGTTCAAAGAAGGATTTCATCCACAACGATCCATTTGAAATAACACCCACAGAGCGAGACGACACTGTATTATTATAAACTAGCTACAAACAAATGAACAAAAACAGTTTCCGTCTGAGCCAAAGCGGGTTTTTGTCAGTGTTTCCTTCGTTATGGACTTGGCGACGGGTGACGAAGATTATTCTAGAAAAGCAGATTCATTGTATACAAATCATTGGGCAAAATATACTCCAGAAAATACAATGATTGAAGTTGGCTATAACGTTTTATAGATTACAGAAGATATTTAAGACAAAGTACAAAAATAAATAGAGGTTGTGTTCTGGTCCGATCGTAGCGGTAGGCAAAGAAAAAAGACCGCGTAGGTCTTTACAAAATGGACTTTACGGTGTTAGAAAACACATCAGTTAAGACAAAGCATGAGCACTCTCTGTCTTAGTACAAAATTCAGTCTAAAAGCAATTTACGTTTGCACAGCATATACAATAAAAAATATTATAAAAACAAAATGCTAAATGTCTTGTTATTATGTCATAACAAGCTTCTTTCAACCGTAAGATCATGACAAAAAGTCGGAAATCTAAAAAATAAATTCAATGTGACACCTCTAAACAATAATGACCTAGACATTGGTTAGGACGGAACTACAGTAAGACTATAATAAGACCCTAAAATAATTGGTGATGAATACAACTGGGGTTCAAGGAAGAATTACAAGTTACTTCATTGTGGGATAATACAAGGCAGACAGGTTGAGATAGTGCCCAATTGTAATCTAATACTCAAAAAATACTCACTAACAACACATTTTCGTACGAAACGTTAATGTTTAGATAAGAATTCATTACTGAAGGACTTGCTTTCGAGAAACACCGAGAAAGTAAGTATCTACATGTGTACACGTACAACAATAGCAATTAGATAAAAAAAAATGTTGAAAGTAAGCATGTACATGTATTCGGAAGTGAATTTTCGCTTAAGTCCTAAGGCACCCTGACATATAAAGCAACTTAAAAGGTTAAACGATTTTAAGCTTCCAACCTACTCAAAATCAACAGTCTACAAACGATTTGTTTGCGAAACAGACATTACAGACATTAATATTTAAGGTCCTTGTTAGCTATGTATTTTTAATAGTTACTTGTAAATCCAATAACTTGGAAGTCTTTCAATTATATTATCATTTTCGTTTCAACATTATTTACGCCTTCTAGAGCACAATCCTTTTAGGTAATTGTATTAATATCATTTTTTTATGATTTTTCGAGGAAATTAAAATTGTAAATCTTTTATTTCCTTGAATGATAAACAGGCCGTGATGTATCACCCGCAGTAGTCAAAAGCACGTTTAGCTCCTTTTGCAACATATCAAAGAGGATGATAATTTAAAGTTGTTTAGTTATGTTTACATTATCTGTGGCCTAATAATGTAACATCTAGAAGCATACATTCTTTCTTCAGACTTTCTGACCTATATAGCTTCGTAGTTTTATTTATCTTCTCACCGATTCTTATCATCAGTGTGACAATTTTTTGGATAAGTCGTGAGAAACTATATGTTATCTTTTAGATAAATATGTGGTTATGATGACTTATATGATACAGAGATAAAAGTACGAAATCGTCTTGTTATGAATTAAATAGTGCCTATGGCCGTGCGTCGTTCGTCAAAACAATTCCGATTTATTATTCTAGTAACGTTTATTTTATAAACTATCATTTTAAATATTAATGCAGCGGCTGAGTTAACAATTTCGATAATTATTGAGTAGGGATTCAAAATGTGAAAAGTCAATTTACTTAGTGCATGAGAATTATAGTGTTATAGAATTGATCCCAATGCCAGTTCTTTATCTTTGATATCGTCAGTTTTTCCAACGCAATCGGTGAGATTAATATTCAGATTTATACATATAAAGTTTCACTTTCAACTCCGACTTTATGCGATGCCGGATCTCAAGGTGGTTTAGCGCGGAGATACAGCTTCCTACTCAAATCTCGTTTCATCCAGGTAAGTGTTTCATGTAATCCTCTAAGCTGAGCTTAGATTTGGAAGACTACGTTGAAAATGCTTCTCGAAAACGAATTAATGATATGGAACCGGAAGACAAACATTACTTCTGTCAAGAATAATGACAACTACAATTACAGGTGCAAAAGTAATATAAAGACGGTCAAAGCGCGTGACGATGGCTGTGAGCGAAAAAAAGAATACACTCGAGATCCTCCAATTTTTGCATCACACAACACTGCTAACCTTGGCAAGTCCAAGTGTTTGATCACAAAATATTTGTTTTTGCACTGTGAACACTTTGACACGATAAGTGACGTAAACACTATGACGAAGGCTTATTGGCTTCGCAAAATTCTAACGAACGGACGCGTGCGGCCACACCAAAAGGCCGTGAGCGACTGGCTTAGCGCATACGTATACAGCGACGCGTCGCTGCAGAGAAAGCTACACTCTTGCGCATACAACAATAAGGAATAACATTTTAAAGCGCTGTTTATGCTGAAAAACGGATGAAATGCTTTCTAAGAGACGGCAAGTTTCTTTGGCGGATGGACAGTAAACACGTACATATTGATAGGGGAAAAGCCTGATGCATCTGACAGTTAATCGACGAGGCCGCTGTAAGTAGTAACCAGATATTTAATGTCAGATATTTATGCTCGCAGTATTGCGTCCTAGTGACGTATACCATCTGGTCTTCCTGTTTAACCTGTGAAGCCTTATTACTGGACGGTGGCGCTGACGACCACCTGTCATGTCAACAAGTGTTATAGTTCGTCATTGAATTCAAACAGGCTGAAACAGCTGTAGCTTGGCTACAATAGAGTTTCAAGGTGATTTGCGTGCTCACGAAGGTCAATGGCACAGCGATAATACAAATGATGACACTCAGCTATTGACTATCATTTTACATGTTCAACATGTTTTAAAGCAAGTATATAAATCGAAAGCCTTTATATAAATACTAACTTTGTTGAGAATAATGGTTACTATCCATATTGGTACTAAACGACCAATAAACAAATATTACGAAGCCTCAATCTATAGATCAGTAAGTGAACGTGCGCGGGCGCAAGGTCGTTTGTGAACCGGTCCCGCAGTGTCCGAATGCGATTATTCTGTATCTGTTCAAGAAACATGTTACCGACCAATATAGAACGCGCCATGTGACATTTTTGATTATGTTTTTGGTACTCTTTTGTTAGTATGTACCTCTTTGTGTAATGACTTATTTTAATGTTAAGTATATATACACACACCTACGTGTCGTTTGAAGTAATATATTTTATCATTAAACAGTTTTAGTCATTATCAATTATAATTAAGTCATTTGGATACAGAACAGCACAATGAATTAGTATTGCATTTCGATTCTGCTAAATTTCAAAATAGGTATCGGAATTGTCAATTTAGTTTATAATTAACACAGTTTTCTACCTTGAACAGCTGGTATGCTTTCATTTGTATATTAGCAATAGGATCGTAAATATCGAGGTCTAAGACGCACTCAATTAATTATTCATCTGCTTAAATGTACAGTTTTTCAAAATCATCTACAAGCGTCTACAACTAGTAAAGGATAGCTACCAATCTCCATACGTATCTTCAATCATACCACACAAGACAAGCACATTATCGCGCACATAGATGCGTAAGCACTGCCGAGTACCGGCGCCAGCGCACTGGACTGCGGTCGACCTACTGCAACAGTTACCTGTTTGATATGACCAACAACCGTGGAGAGCGGTCCGTGACTGGAGCAAGTGGTACGGCTAGACAGGTGGAAAACGCTCTTTGCTCTTGCAATAGGATCGCTTCCAAGGAACTAAGCTTAGAAGGTAAACGTTCATGTACTATGTTGCACAAAGAACTGGAATTGATACTAATAATAGTATCCACTTTTCAAAATTAAAATATGTTGCTCTATTATAATTGTTTGCATCTATAATCGTGATAGCCAAGACTCAGTCCAATTGGCAGTTCCCTTGAAAAAGTCCAAATTGGAGAGCGAGATGATTTTAACAACTTTGCGAGCGCATCGTGTGAAGGATAGATAGACAGAGAAAAAGAGATGTGGAGAATCAAAGTGAGAATTTATCGTCAAGGAGGCTATAAAAGTAATTTGACCGTCTACTATATTCACGGTATAAGATAAGCAATAAATCAACCCTTTCTAAGTACTGAATTGGAGAAAACAGTGATAACACAAAGTAGGAATTTGCAAATTCCAACTAGAAATTATATCTTTAGCTATCAAATTGTCAACTCGAGATCCATTATGATGCAATTTTGCAGCTTATTTTAATCTCTCATACACACAAGTGGGTCGTAATTAATGCTGGTCTCGATCTAGGGTACTGGACTGGTTAGTGTAACGGCTGCATATTAACGGACCTGCGGTGCTTTGATCGTCTGTTTGCTCGCTCTGAGCTAGTCGCTCTACTGTTTAATTTGTTATTGTTTGTGATGTTGCTGTTTTCTTATCGTAATTTATTGAAAATTCCCCATTTATAGCGTAGATTCTTCGGATTTGTTTGGCGATAATGGCAACGTACTCTGCTAGGTAGGAACTCTACTTCTCGTTATTTGGAACTGAACGACGGTTACGTTTCTAAACAGGTTATATTGAATAAAAACAAAAAAAAAACTCTGTCCATGGCTCTTACCCTTCTTAAACACCTGATTTCTCTTTAAGCAAAGATGACATAGATATTAAAATAAAGTGCGCAAATTCCAAATGTCTCTCAATCCCTCGAAACTGGCTAAGCTTTCAGGCATACAGTTTCATTACCCTCATATTCCCTTTTGACCTGTCCTGCCATTGGAGCCAATCGTAAGCCGTATTTTATAGAATTTTCTCGATGCTAGATGCAACACTGCTATTAAATTGTAGCACTACCACAAACGCATGTTAGATAACGGCCGGTAACAGTTGTAAGTGGGTAAACGTGCTGCGCAGTATATCCTATTCTAATCGTGCCATTCGCACGAGTCGCTAGCGATTGTGTGTGGTGATGGACATGCGAACATAGATTTGTGAATTTACTCAGCTTCACCAAAGTTAGGTACAGGTACAGGAGAACAGCATACGTGAAGAATGGTAGGCCTATATTGCCGAAAATATTCCTTCCTATTGATCAGGGATCCCAAAGTGGTCCCAGGAGTCGACATAAACGAAGTGATTTTAGGGGTCGACAAATTCTAAAAATTGACCCCTATTAATTAACACAAGTTCTTATTGGAATCTTTCAAGATACTGTATAAGTTGTGTCACGTGTGATATTTTAGTAGGAAGTATCATTGATGTACTTTAATAAACTCAACAAGTCGATAAACGTGCACAAGATCGTAAAGATGAAATGATTATTTTGTATCAATACGAAAAAAACTAGAGATAGGATTTTCAAAGCAATTTGGCTATGGGAGTCTGAGGTATCAGTTCATTTTGGAAAAGGGGTCTCTTGCCCAAAATAGTTTGGGGAATCTCTGTATTAGATAGTCTATACTAGATTGACTTTAAATGGAAACGAAAGGGTGTAGAAAAGTATTATACCTGATCAATCTTAATTAATTCAATATTCGAAGAAGGATGCTAGAATTTAGGCACTAAATGTACGCATATATATCTTACCTATTTTATATAGAATTTGCTAGGTTAACACCTCTTATAACTAAGAATTATCACTTGGATGCGAAGACATTTGACATGGTTTTCAATTTGAAAGTAACTATGGGTGTTTGCAAAAGTAGGATCGTATATTCAGCAAATTAGATACTTATCTAAAGGATGTCAAGAAAAGTGTTGAAAAAACAAATGAACATTTTCTGTAATCTTATTTGATGTGAAAAGATTTAAAAAGTAAGGCTTCCAATATTTAATCCTCTCAACCAGGGAACGGAAAAGCATATGAATAAATTACTAGGAGATTTGATATAAGCTTGTAACTATTGTACTAAACGTAACGTAAATGGCTTAACTGCTTTAATATTCGGGATTAATCTCAAAAATTACTTTCGATTAACCTTTACCTACAATCTATTATGTTATTATCTATTCAGAAGGTACTCAACATTTTATAGGCATGTGATATCACACACATTCTGATACCAACCTTTCCTTCAAAGCAATCAAACCAGCGATAACATCCACTCAAAACAGTATAATAATCACGTAGAGATCTCCAAGTAAGTATCTAACATCGACTAGGCTACATAACCGAATCTTCAAATCAACGATCGCACAAAAGAAACAGACGGTGTATGTACGAGGACCCATTCACATAAGGGGCCATCCATAAATTACGTCACACTTTAAGGGGAAGGGAAGGGGTGGACGAAGTGTGAAATTGTGTGACAAGGGGCGGGGAGGGGTCCCAAATTTTGTGACATCACATTTTTTCAAAATATAATATTTTATATCTAAGTATTACAACTATTGATTTTATTGAAAAATAATTTAAATGGAAATAAACACAATTTCGGAACACTGCTGTTTTAATTTCATATATTTCTAAATGTAAAATTGCAAAATATGTGACATCAAACTAGGTAGGGGGGGTCTCACAAATGTGACCAGTTGTGACAAGGACGGGGGAGGGGTCAAAAATTCATGAAATTCGTGTGACGTAATTTATGGATGGCCCCTAACAGCATACGGGTATTGATGGGGTTTTCGTGACGCCACACAATCGGCATTCGGTCCGCGCGGCACGGTGCATTAATTATTGCACAACGGTCGTTGCAAACATTATTTTCGTATTCTTTGGTATTTTTCGTGAATGCAATCGTGGACGATCACGAATTGTGGAGAAGAATATTGCAGAGAACGTGGTGCGTATAACGAAATTAATGTAGGTGTTGTAATAGTACTGCGGTGTGTTATAAACGATATGATCGAACCTCAACATCTTAATAGAAACGCCAGTAACCCCGCTGTCTTCGGTATCGTCTAATGCGAGGGTTAGCTGTGAAATTGTTTATGTAAGCTAATTTCATCTCTTGAAATTAATCAGATGGATTCTCTAAGGTCTCTTAACATTTAATAGGTTTCCTCAGGACATTTACCAATACTATACTACACCTACACTTATTCAATTTACAATACGCACTATATCCCGGATTGGGTTAGTGGTAACACCATGTGGTACTATTCGTATTACAGCGACGAACTGCTTAGCCGATGAATCTAGCACTTATTTCATTGACTTAAGCTATATATATTCTGATATTTCTATATTCTTCTAAGGTTTTCATTCTATCTTTTTCTATCACTATGAAGGAATTTCAACTTCAATCATAACTTGCAGTCTGTTGCTCCAAGAATGGTAGCTCGTCCCCCCACCCTCCCTTCTAATATATATGCATATCTCAAATCAATGCTGTGAGCTACCGATCCAGTTACGTTATAGCAACGGACAGACAGGTTTCAATCTATCATTTACGTAATATCCTTCTCAGGTGTTACGCCAAGAAGTGCAATGAAATAATGTGATTTGCATTCAAGCTCGTGTGTACTAAGTTTGATATTATCGGAATTTTAATGTATTATAAGCCAACTGCTACTTTTTTTATTACTGATTTAGGCAGATTTTTTTTTATTACTGTACGGTATGGAAAGGTAAGGTCACATCAACGTGCTAGTTGGCGATGAAAGACTACATATACGTTCGGTAGATATACATACACGATCATAAAATGCAGAAGGTATCAGGCACAAAAAGATAAACAACTTTTATTCTATTGGCATTCATGTATTGTGATTATTAAAGCACCACATATCGCAGACCTGGTCGAGACAACACTAAGAATATAATAAAAAATGCAACAGTCAAAGATCAAATAAGAAACAGTCACATACCTTTTGTAACCACATTCGCACTCATCGATCGCACAAAAGTATGGAAGCGACTTATTGGTAATCTTGATCAGTCGCAAAGTCATTGTTATCGAGCACTTGATCAATCAACACAAGATATCACAACAATTAACTCAATCGCCGACACATGACGCACTTTTTCGATAAATTTTGGAGAAATGCCACCAAGCTAGTCTGGTCTGTACCAGAACGGTGTTTAACATGCACAATCAATACGAACAGTGTAATTAGGTGGGTGGATGGAGACGACGTCACTGCAGTGGGCGGATCCCAAACGAATGATAACGTTGAATTTGCAATATCTTTATCGCAGATGGTGCAAAATTAAATTGGATATAGAGTGTGACGGGCATGGCTCGTTTATGTAAACGTAACTTGGTTTGACTATTTCTCTCAAGTAGTCCGTTAATTAGTCATTGAAGTATCCTCAACTTTACTGATAGGGTTAGGGGGGTTTATTTGACCTAGTCTACGGATTAGGCTTCCATATAATCTCCCATCTTTAAAAACATTCCACTTGACGTTGGCAAAATACCTACCCAAAAGTGGGTGAGACCATTTAAAAAAAAGTGGTTGACTATAAATAGAATGGTTATATCACCAATTAATTAACATATATCTTGAAGGCAAGTGTCACAAGTAACATAGTGTTTTATAGAATAACAAACACGTGTTTCAGTAAGATAAAACGCCGATGCTCTGTGAATTGATGGGAGACAATTTTGCCAAATCAATTTATTATAACAATGGCGGGTCAGCGTTAGTGAAGGAAACGTTGAGCCATCGATTCTGCTTTACCGATGAAATTGATCAGAATATTGGCGGGAGGGGGAATTAATTATTCAGGGAGGACGAGCACGAATAATTATATGTCCTATATGGACATAATGAAACAACTAGCCTCTTAGCAGTCACCAGTCATGTTGAATATCGCGTTTTAATTAAAACAATGTGGACAACAATAATACCAGATAGCTACATAGCTATGAAAAGTCAAGCAAGTGCAAAAATACACAGTGGTTACTCTTTGTAAACAAAGTTGTTAGGTAAGTTCAATTGACAAAATTCAACAGGACACGAATCTAATGACACCCTCGAATGGAACTATGCCATGTTCCAATTATTGCATGACAAACAATATATTGGAGAAAGCACCCAAGTTTCCTAAACACAGTTCATTGGGGTTCTGGTACTAGAAAATACTGAGGAGGCTGAAGTAGTAAGGGTGGAAAGTAGATTTCCTCATCTAACATGGGGGTGAGGTGTATTCTTATTTTTTTTTAAAAGCTTATTTATTATGAAGTCATGATAATATCCTTGATAAGATCTTACGAATTTAGTTCTTATGTACTGGGCATTGGGAGGTATTCTAGCAGGATATTTTACGCAGGAGTATTGACCATCATTTTGTCATAAATGTAGGCCCACTCTCAAAAGTGAGACAGTTCCATTTTCATAAGGCTCAATAAATATAACTCAGTTTATTATGTAATTGCTGGATTATGAGTTACGTTCTTGCGAAATTTATATTTCAAGTGACATTTGTTTTAACGCAACCAGAAAAAGACAACATTAACTCTGATATAACCTTTGTAAAAGAGCATTAATTAAGTATTGCCAAATAAAGCGGAAATTATGCAAATTCTGAGTTAATAATATACCTTCTCGTACTTACTCAGTTTATTATCTAAGTGTGGTTATAAAACTTTCGGCTGCACCGTTTTAATATTTTGATGATTATCTTTTTGCAGCTTTCAAAGGCGTTACTTCTTTTGAAATATCCAGTCCTGCCTTTCTAGGGTATAGAAGTCTGTTAACCTCCATAAAGACTTGAAGATGATGATTAGGTATTTAATACAACACGATATAATCATGAAGACAATGATAAAAGAATAGAAAAGCATACCGAGGAGTTTAATGAGATGAAGGATAAAGTAGATGGTCAAAGAGCTAATAGGTGATGGAGAGAACTGAAATAAACTCCGCGGAAAATAGCCAAGTTCTTCTATTAATAAAAGGTACCTACTACACTACTCCTACTAGCTTCATTACACCTAATCTCAAGTTTTGCCCGCGAGCAAACAAAGGCTAGGTAAATCAAACACAAGAGGCTAGCCGCTCAGATCTTTCAACTCATTATATTCAAGCAGACATTGAACAGTCACCCACTACACGGCAAACACAGAATATTACTAGAACTCGAGCCTCTAAAATGTACCTCAATGAGTTAACGAGATTTCGATAGCCATAAATGCATAAACGAAGACAAGACGGGAATTGTGAACCTTGGTAACATAAAACGGAAGACTCTTTGCACAATATAGCTGCGTTCGTATTTAGAATTAGGGGAGTCTTTACAGGACCAAATCGCTTCTAAAGAAAGGTACAGCAACGCCTCTTAAATCAACTAGGCGTAAGAACTCTCTCCGGCCCCCAGACAAATTTTACTTTATATAAAGAAAAGGTAAGGTGAAGTTGAATTTCACGCCATAACTGACATTAAGATAGAAACGCTTCAATCTTAAAGTCATTATCGGAACACGTTGAAGTGGTTGTCGCTAAATGAATACAGAATCTTAACAGACAATGAATACTAAATGAGATTCAAACTGACAAAGCAGCATACTAAGCACCATGTTATTATTGCGTGGGCATTTTGCTTATTTCGCGTTGTTTGAGGCCAAAGGAACTACCGCCGGGGAATGTTTTTGACAAACCTCAGCGAACCGGGAGTAACATAATGTTTATATAAAGCTTTATGTAATTTGTGTGGGCCGTTAGAGAAGTTCGCCTTTCGAAAAAGCTACCGACTTTTTTATTTTTAATGAATTGAATGTATGATCAATTGAATAGTAAGAAAAATAATATTGATCCCTAGCTAATAGGTCCGTTAAGTGTAAGTCCATACCAGCGTATTCCATTCATGCGTCAGCCAGAAGACTTCCACCTCTGAACAAGGTGGTCTTTGTTTTATTTTTTGGCAACAAGTGTTTAGACGCATTGACAAACATTCGAAATTCTATTCTATAAAATAACTTGTTTTCGAAAATTATTTTCAAAATACTCCCAATTAACACGATAGCATCTCCTTAGTTTCCAAATACAAAGGTCGTATATTCGCAAAAGGAACACAAGACGAGTGGACCATGGCTGAAAACAAAGGTCACATTAGCGAGCCGCTCTCGGGTCGTGAACCGAAGACGGCCACTTGCCTCACACATGGCGCAACCAAGATGTATGCAACATTTATAGATGCGAATATTAAAACTATAATTTGCCACATACTAGCTACTGATGTTACAAAAGAGAACGTGGAGAACAAACGCGATAGCATATAACGGCAACATATTCATGATCAAATTATTCCATATGACAGAATTGAGTTAATGCTAAAAATGAATGCACTTCTGAAATACAATTGGAATGCGAATTACCTTGCAGATTGTACCTCATAGAACCAAACAAATAGCACGTATTCTATCGATACTGGAAAACTTAAACCCAAAGTACACTCATATATTACTAGAAGGTAGAAATTATATAAGTATTTTAGGCGAGGCAAAGGCCGTGACTTTTGGGGTTGTTCTGTTCTCATCCTATGACGTCTCATCCTGTCATTTATTTTTCTCAATTCAACCGATCCTTTACTCAACCAAGAGCAATTATTAGAAAAAAAATATGATAGGATGAGACGTCATCGGATGAAAAGGGAACGACCCGAGTTTTGACGTCACAACATAATCCGCCTACGCGATGGATATTTTGTGTTGTCAGTACAGGGGTGGAGTTAAGTTTCGGAGATTAATGCGCTGGCGCTATACATAACAAGTAAATTATAGTAAAGATTACTAAAGAACAGTACCTAAGCGAACATTTGATCATTTTTTCGAACATCAAGGTGTTCCCTCCTAAACATTGGTCTCCTCAAGGACTTTCAACTTTTTAGACTCCTCTCTCTTTCACACGCAATCACCAGTTTTCTCGATCGGTTATATGAGGGCATGACATTATCATACATCTATAGGATCGTTCATACAGGAAACTATGATCATATATAGAACAATCATATTTGTAAATTAGATCTATACATATAAAACAAAGTCGTGTTAGTTACAGCATTTGTAACTCAAGAACGTGTGCACCGATTTTTAAGATCTTTAATTTTTAGAATTCGTCTCGAGCAGAATAATTATTAAAACATGGGAATAATTCACTAAAAGAATAATAATAAAGATAATTCATTTTCTCATACATTAGGTTCTGAGGCGGTACGAAGTTCGCCGGGACAGCTAGATATCATGTATTGTACATAGATAGGACGTAGGACGCATTATATTAACTTAATAATAATAATCTTAATCTGACATTGCCTACTTTACAGCACATGCCCACAATGAGAAGAGATTTTGCGTAAATGGTCTGTACAAGACTTTATATTGCTCCGTGATCAATTAGTTCATAGCAATGTGGGCTGGTGAGTTAATTTTATTGCCTGGCTATGCCCACCGCTGGGCTTTACTGGTCAATTTATGCATAATTTGGCAGACTATATATATCCAAATATTGTTTTTATTATTTCTTAATGACTAGGCCTTTTGCGTAGGTCTACACGTATAGTATTATTGCCTAATATTGTGTGAAGAAATACGTGACCATAAACGCAATTTAGTGACCGTATACAAAAGCAAAAAAATATATACGACCTGATAAGCGCAGTTGGTAGTGATCCTGCTTTCAATGCCTATGGTCCTGGGTTCAAGTCCTGATAGGGACCAACTTTGATGTGATGAGCACGATTGTTTTTACCCGTTTTTACTTGCCTATAAAGTAATAAAAAAAAAAAAAAGGTTTGGATGTTTATATATGTACTGAGCTCGCCCTCAGTCTATTGTACAATGCCCATACTACAAGCGTTGCTTAGTGTGGGATCGTATAGTTGGTGTGTTCATCGGGCGATATTATTATATATATATGTATTATATCGCGTGTTATATTTAAGTAAATAGGTACCCTTGTTGCGGCTCAAGTTTTTATTAACTTTTTGTATACAAGAAAAGTAAATTAATAAAATTAAATGCAAACCAACTTGCTCACAAAATATATAAAAAAATGCGCTACCTGTTTTGATATTACTGTTGTGCGAGCTACATTCCTTCCTTCCTTCTCCTACCAAATCTACTCAAACTTATTAACGTAGCGATGTATTACTACAGATTTTTTTTTGTTCACTTTGGTTTCAGGCTAGTTTCATTTGGCCGTCCAATGACCGAGACTAAACTAGTGGGACCACCTTACCGGTAAACTATTAGATAGTCCAGGTGCAATAAATATAAATTCAACACACGTGCCCTAACAAAACCAATGTAATACTTGGGACGACTTTAAAACACCAATGACCCGATCATAATTATCATAACACCGTGTTGTGACATGTGACACGTCGAATGTTGTCACAAACAAGTTGTGTACCGTACACCAGGGTTTCTCAAAGTGGGCTACGCGAACCCCTAGGGTTCCCCATTCGACGGTAGGGGGTTCGCGACAAGATTTACCTAATGGTGGCTTGACTGGCAGGCAGGCACGTGCGGCACACAGCGGCGCGCGCGCGAAGTAAGGTTAAAATTGTCTAAAATTTCTCCTAAAATTGACTCAGTTTGCGACAAGAAACGAGCCCACCCATCACATTCATATTAAAAAGTTACCTTTTTTGGCACTGTATTTGTTACCTTATTTGAAATTAAATCCTTATTTTATTATTTTCCTGGGGGGGGGGGGGGGATTTAATTAGTTAGTTAAGGGGTTTGCTGTCATCTGGAAACTTTAACAGAGGTTCGTGGTGCTAAAAGTTTGAGAAACCCTGTCGTACACGATTCAGTTCCATTTTCACTTTCACACCGGCATGGTGGTTTAGCTATGCAAATGACCAACATGCACCATGGACACGACACAATAAATGTGATTAGAAAGCACAAGCAGCTAATTTGGTTTTATTGTAACTGTTCTGTGGTGGAGCACGGCCTGAATAACCTCGCATGGAATTGTCAAGTCTCTAAAATTGGGTACAAAGACTGAATATAAATAATGCAGAATAATATCTAGTAAATATCACCAGAAGAACACATCAAATGTACCTGTATTATGGGTACCAAACCATGAACTAGGGGCGATGCCAGTGTAAAATTAATTAATGACTTGGGTGCAAATATTCGTACTCATCACTCGAAGCTTGCTCCTGACAGAGATTCGAACCCTGGACCCTCGATACATATAGCAGGGCTACTACCGAATGTGCTGATAGAGTCCTTAATTGAAACTAAGGCTGAAATGAAACAACATTGAAACTGGCTATGGTTGAAATTGCGGCAAATGTGATAAATCTAGGAGCTGCAAGAAAAGTAAGGTACCGTTTGAATGACATGATGCTGCAGTCTCGGGCTTATATAATCCATCCAACAGCATCATCTTGACATTATGTTGCACTAAAACATAGTAACAATATACGAGGAACATACTGTGCTAGAAAGAAAAACACTGAACACAGATGACGACCTCATTTGCTCAATTCGTGGCGACCCTGCCTTCTGCGCTGACGTCCCGGGTTAGAATCCTGGCATAACATGTAGTTTTGTATGTTATACACTGGATTCGCCCCCAGTACATTGTACGGTACCCCCAAAAATACAAGCGTTGCTTATTGTGGGACCGTATAGTTGGCGTGCTCGCCCGGCGATATTATTTGTTCGATAAGTTACAGAAACAAACAATACATAGTATGCTATAATAGAACAAGAAAACCTACAACAAAACAGGATACAAATTGAGAATATATCTCACAGGTGGAACAATTTGGTACCTAGATCAGCCTAATGCCGGTTATCAGCTTCGTGGTAAGAATGTTTATGGCTTATGAATATCATAAGCGATTCAAGTAAGGTATAATAGACTGTTACCTGTTTTTCATTCATGACATTTCTACCGAGAAAACTTGCCGAGAACTGCTCCTTAGGGATATTACCTAAGAGAACCCGTTTTTTGCATTTTTCCAAGACATTGGTTGTATGTTACCCTTTTACTGTATATCAAATTGAATAATTCCTTGCTTATCCACCCACAACCACAAGACCCCTCAAGATAATTTGAGCTACATGTGAAATGTTTTTTTTTTATTGTTTTCAATCTGGAAATGATATTACCAAACAGAACCACGGATCTCCAGGGATCTTTAAGTGGATCGGACCGGAATCACTCGTTATTTCTCTCTCAAAAGACCGTGACTATAACGGATATGGATTAAGTGTCAAAAGAATCTGCAGTTCATTTAAAAAAATAATAAAACTTCCAGCCATGGGTCACAATAGCATTAAGGTCATTTTGTTTTTCTTTTAATTTTTTTTAAAAGCCGTTCTCATTTGTGATGGCTTTGTGTATTCATTAATTATTTATGAATTATTCCCTTATAAGAAACACCTTATAAGAGCCTTCAAGATCATCTTCTAAAGAAATAGGTGCTTCTTTAGGTAAACATTCAGTTTTATGAGGTCAAAGTCATATAAAAACCTTATTTTTTTAGCATTTTTAAATGACAGACAATGCATTAAAGAACAATTAAATCACTTAACCTCATTACTCTATAATACAAATTCGAATAAGTAATTTATTAACATCTGCGTCTATTGCAGATGATTTAAACATTACCCGTGACCATGAGGCATTTATGCCCAAGGCAATGTATGTAGTGCCTTTAAACGAAATACAAAAATCGGACTTAAAACCTTTTCAATATTCAGTCTATAAATCATTCATGTTTTATTAGCAAATAGAACAGCCCTATACATATACAACATGGTCGCGTCAACGTCTCCATTATGTAGCTCGTCACAAAGTTGTGCAAAAGGGTCTTTTGAAAAGAGTGCGAAGGTCCTTCTGACGTCACTGTCGTCGGAAACCTCCCCTCTGAACAATGGGAGTAATAGGCACGCGTGCGGTTGTGTTGCAATTTATAGGTGGTAGCGTGACTAGAGAAAGTTATTTCGAACTTGAATATGGCTGAAAGGACACATAAAGATCTTGTGTCTTCGAGTAAAAAATATTATAAGCGTTATGTCGTAAGAGTCGTTGTCTTCCATCCGTGATGTAATGGTTGCTTCCAGAATGGAATTAAATTGAGGTTTAATTTAATTGTAAGTTAACAAGGTCTGAAAAATGCTACTATATATAGCTTTTATTTAAGCCGTACACCTAGTCCATGACGCAAGTAATTTTTCACACTTTTAGTTCATATATTCATCGGATATTCATAACAAACAATACTTACACAACTAACAAATTTTAATAACAGTACGAAGTCTATAACTTAAGACCGATCTGTCTGTGGTGTGAGAGGTCCCCGACTAGCTGTCGAGCATTTCAAAGGACCTACAAGACGTAGGCATCCTTTGTCTGCTAGGAAACGGTTGTTACTTATGTATATAGTATACACTTTAAGGCATACGAGCCACGTCATCATGCGTAATTATATCCAGTTTCTGAAATTAAATTTGTAGTGCTGTCACTCACCTGTCATCTTGCAAGTTTTTCAGCTCGCTCAGCTCCAACTCTCTCCTCAAGTTGGACACCTCGCAAAGCAACATGTCTCGCTCCGTTGACACCTTTTCGAGTTCGGCCCGCAACCGGACCACCTCGTTGGTGAGATCCATCGTCGCCATCTCGACCACTATCGATAATCCCTATCGACACTGCACATCACTAATCACAACGACACCCGGTGCACGCACCAATCACGGTCGCGCATTTTAAGCTTAGAGCCTAAGAACGCACACGTCACTTCACAGAAACAAGGATGGGAATATCCGAAATTGTTTTGTAGGGCGCTTTGTCCGACTTGCTCAGCGTTTCAATGGTTCAGACTCGTGTAGTCTACATGGCTGCCATCTGAAACAATAAATCATGCCATTAGAACGGGGCGCAAAAGTAAATTGCTACCAGATCCCGAAATATTCAGTCCATAAAGTGCGCTCACAATAGAGGCAGTATGATGTTACAACTACTCAGGACTATGAGATAATACACATCGCTATGAATAACTGAAATTCTTTCCAGTTATTGGTTGTTTTCAGCAAAAAGAAGTACTTTTTTATGAACATAACTTTCTTTTATTGCGCTCGAGTGAATGTTGGAGGAATTTTCGTAATATTCTCGTGTTTCGGTCATCCCCGAAAGGTAGACATCATTGTCTCTTTGTGTTCCTTTTTTTATATCTTTGCAGACTTTCGTATGTATATTTCAGACGAAGTATTAAATATTTAATACTATTTCTTTTTAGCTTGTTAGTATTATATGTAAGTGACTTCAATATATTGAAAGTCACGAAGATTTATTAGTTCAAATAATATATAATATAATATCATAGATATACAGACGACTACTTGCAAATCAATTTATTATAATAAAACTGTGTCTGTATATTGCAATAACTGAATCCTAAACAAGTGCTTTTGGAATTCTTCTCGAGGATCACGCGAAAACTACTAGACCGAATTCAATATTTTTTATACCAATGTAGTGCTTATGATTTGACTTAAAACTAAGAGTAGGAGATACCTACATAAAAAAATACGCTATGACCAATGTGAGTCCAACTGAATCTCAAACCGAAAGATGCGCGGGTGCGGAGCTGCGGACAAAGCTAGTATTTAATATCGATATGATACATCTAATGAACGCGTTGGGAATACCCAGAATATCCCACGCTAAGTCTGAGCAAAATTGTAAGTAACAATAATATTTTTATTATAATCATAGTTAATAAGCATCTATGCTAAGTTCTACGATAGTTCGTAATCGACTTCAATTACTTCAGTGTATTTTTAAAGCTCGAACAAAATGCAAGAATTATTTTTAAAACGAATTGTTGCTAGATATTTCATTTAGAACCGGCATTACAGTAATTAGTTAAAAGAGATAGACAGGTCTTTTGAATGAAGACGTTTAGAATTGATTCAGTCGGTGCGGTTGGCATTACATTAGTTACAATTTACAATGCTGACCGGAAGGCTACGTGATGAATACTTTGAAAACGGTACAATTCATGGGCGATACGCGTTGT
The DNA here is from genome assembly GCA_905404115.1 of Pheosia gnoma. Taxonomy (NCBI): domain Eukaryota; kingdom Metazoa; phylum Arthropoda; class Insecta; order Lepidoptera; family Notodontidae; genus Pheosia; species Pheosia gnoma. Next base: position 2,881,678 of record FR989917.1, on the reverse strand, counting down.
CACGTCTTTTGTTATAAGTTGCAATAATAAAAGACGCGCTCATGTCAGTAATTTAATTAATCAAATTTGGTAAAAGCTACTTAGAGAAGGGAGCCAACTGAAAGATTTAACTGGTCTAGGTAGCATTATGTCAATATTCGTCAACTTCCCGTAACGAATGTCAACACATACTAAATAACAACGTGCCCGTCGAAGCCCAGAGAGACAGGTCAGACATTATAATTTGATCACCCATCCGAGGTCCGACCGAGACACGCGCCAACATATCGGGCGTTTTACCTAACTACGACCTCCGTGTAGAATATGATAGTTTCCATATCTGACATAATATAAAACAATTTTACTTAAATTTAAATCCTGTCTCAGATTTATCAGTTTCATTATATCTTCAGTTAATATATAAGCTGTAACATAAATAAGTGTAAAATATGTCACGTTTATGTATAAAATCCATGCGTAAACAGTGTTAGATTTTTCTCTGTGAGCCAGAACGGATTGACTTCTCAGAGTTTCACCGCGCACTTGGTACGTATAGTTATTTTTAAATTTCAAATAAATTGTTTTTTTTGGGGCAGTGTCTTTTACAGCTCACCGATTGACCTCATAAAATATTTAACGCTAATATTATTACACCATATATAATTAATCGATAAATTTAATAATCGCTCCAAGTCTTTCAATTGGGCCTATTTTCAATACAATTCCGGGTGCAGCTTCGCCTTGGTCGGCCGACTCAGATGAATGGGTCGACGGTTACAAGTAAGAAATTACTTAATTTAACAATTAACGACGGCCAGAGATAATGACTGTGAAGATTCGACGCCGGTTTCACTATCGGCACCGCGGCAAATCATTAAGAGAATATCCGAGATGATAAGTCGGAATTGTATTCTTAGTCGAGATTTTTCGATACCAAATTTATTTTATATGTGAGGAGTGATAGCCAAGTTGGTACAACGCTTGCCTCGGTAACGAGGATCGCAGGTTCAAACCCCGGCTCGCACCTCTGGGATTTATCTATTGTGCTAATCTCATTTTCAACCATGATTATCACTTGGTAAACTTTGAAACAATTATAAAAATACCAGCAAAGTCAGGTCCAGTTCCATGACTTATGGACCTGGACCTGACTTTGCTGGTACTTAGGTACACGGATGTCAGAATTAATAAACATTTTAAAAACTCAACAAGGACAGACGACCGTGATTTAATTAACAGTTCCAACGCGACATACTCACTAATAAATGTAATTTCGTAGTGAGTGCAACGGGAAATTCAAAGTATGCACTTGCACATTTATTCGTGAAACATGTTAATTTTAAAATCTCTAATTAACTAATGGAGTTTTTAGTTTAATTAACCAATAAACAAACTGGAGTGCAACATTTTGTTGAATGTACAATAGTTAGGTACTCTTGTAACTTATGCTATATTTATTTGGGTTTTTCATTCAAGTGCTGGGGTATTCCGTGAAGGGTTAACCAATACTTGGGTCTCACTGCCAGTACATATGACCTTGTTGGTTAAAAGAGAACCACCACTGTAAGATACTCTTGTATCAAGTAAAATGTAGAGAACAAACACTCAAAACATATCTAAGTGATAGAGCACTATCACTGGCACGGAACAGTGGAGAAGTCTAGCTGCAACCCACATACAGGGTCCATAACTGTTCCTTAAATTACAAGATTTGGTATATTATGTGTAAAACTGCAGACTACATACGTTGGTAAGCCAAGCATTTTAGCTTGGAGTACCTACTAAGTTATAAGTTGACGGCTAAGTGTGTAACTGCCATTAAGGATAAAGGAATGGTGCAATGCAGCATTTCATTTTATTCTGGCAGTACTTATGAGATTTATTGCATAAAAATGTTGGAGTACTCTTTTGCCAGGGATATAACTTTGAATAAATCTTTTTCTGTCTCCAACAGCGTATAACGTTAGTAATCTCGACTGAATAAAAGTATTTTTTTGTAAGACATCTGTAGGATGTTATAACAATGGATCTAAGGATCTATTTTTGCAATATGAATATAAATTTTCTGCTACGTTTACATGCGATAGTAGGTATAATAAAACATAACTCCTAACGCCATCTATGCATGATCTACAACAACGCGGAGTTATAAATAAAATTAAACCCGCGTGCGCACAATCAGCTGATCGCGATCGCAATAGTAGATAAACACTGCCGCGATAGATGTCGCTACTGTGACAAAAACAAAGCAAAATTATAGTCATTAAATCTATGAGCTTGTAAAACACTCATAAAACTACAAATGGCAACATTTAATGTAAGAAATGTGTTTTATGAAAAGTGAAAGCATGCTTCTTGCGAAGTAATGTTATGGTACTTACCCGTGTATATTTTAAGAATTAGATATTCATCTGACGATTCTGAGCAAAATAAAGAAGGAAATATACAAAATAATAATATCGGCGGACTCCTAGTATTCACAATACCTACATAATGTCAGGGCCGATAGAAACACTCAGAATAAAAAAAATATATAATTTCACCAATATCAAACCATTGAAAACGGGACGGACGCTCAGATAAAACGGGTGAATAATGCGATATAGCTTATCATCGATTTATAAACCTTACGCTCTGAATATTTTGGTGGGTGAGTATTTTCTACACACAGATATAGAGAGACATACTAGAAAATTTCAGAGTTAAGTACTACCAACTTGAAAGTACGTACGTAATATGTGTCTTAGAAAGTACAGTCAGCCCCTAATGGTACTAAAACGGGCGAGCTGTACGTGCCTGTACATACTAGCGCTGCCTGAAAAAAAACATGTTCAAATCGGTCGCCGTCAGATTAATAAATCAATTTCATTTAATTGAAAAAAATTTGGATACACAAAAAAAACGCATACAAAACAAGAACAGGAAAGATGCAAAAACCCAAATCCAACTACACGAAGTATCGAAAATATCTGCTCGGCTGACCCGCGACCTTCCGGCTACGGGAACAATTAAAAAGTTTCATCTACCGTCAGATACCTACTACTGCAACTGGGCGTCCCGTCTCCACGAATAACCGGTACCCCCCTTTCACCCATTTCCCTGGATCGTGTAGAGTAAACATAATCAAAGTATGTGGAATTTTGGAGCGGGCGTTCAGAAACAGGCACTTTTATAGTTTCAATGAAATCCATTTGATGTAGAATGTATGGATGTAGATTTTATGCTGCATCGTTGGTTTATAACTGACAAGGGAATTGAAATAGTATCGTATAAATGGAAAACTTTTTGCCAAAAAACTATCAGGATGACGTATTGAATATACTTTTAGATCATGAATCTAATCCAGTTAGACGAATAATAATGTGTTTGAACTAAATAATTTCACAAAATCAGTTCATAAATTACAAATAACACACACTTCATGCACAGAATCTCTCGCATACCCGATTAATAATAACCGAGGCGCCCAAACACATTCAATATTCATTGGAAAACCAATTTATTAGCAATTAATACATAATTTTGATTGCATATCGCAAGGGCTAAATTGAATTGCAGTCAAATCTTATACAACTATTGTTGAATAACAATCGTTAAATTACAAGATATTACAAACAAAATAGAGCATTAAAGTTTTAGTGTTAGAATTAACAACTATAGCTTATTTACATTTTATCATCAATGTTGTAATATCACATCATCAGGCATTAGAAGAGTTATGTAATGTAATTCTTGTTTGACGGCTATTGGAGCGTGAATGCTAAATGTTTTACATCATAAGTGCTAGTTTGTCAGTGAGTTCTTGTTTATTACTAACCGTAATAGTGCTAGTAAGATCCATTTGTATAGACCGTTTACGAACCACTCAAAGAATTCGACTATGCCGGCAACGAAAATCATAATCAAATTGTTCCACAATCACATATAAGTCAGTTTTACACGGACTAAATTGTAACATCGGTTTGACACGCGATGTTTTTGTTACAATGTCGCGAGTCTTTGACTCCAAGACTATTGTTTGGTTCAAGGTTACTTATCCATTGACATGCCCTTATAAACAAACAATGAATTTAAGAGGGGCATCGTACACATACTGATTGGTGTTGTGGTGCTAATAAATACTCCTATGTTTAACAGTTTAAGAGCTGTAATAAATTTCTACGTCTTTATCTTGATGATATTAATCACTCAGCTAAATTAAGCGGTAACATGTATGAAATAAAGACTGGTTTTCCTAACTTAAGTCACATAACATCAGTCAGTGCCATGCGAGTTACAAATTATCATCCTTATAAAATCCTGTATCAACGAGGCATAAATTGAGATAATTTTAAGTTTGGCGGAAAATTTAAGAAACACAGTTAATGTAGGATGAAGATTATATTATTATAAGTATCATAAAAAACAACTACATAAGTCAAATATCAGACAAGAGCCAGATAATATTAGGGAGAGGATACGATGATTGTTACTGATATAACCATAGTAGATTCAGAAGTTATTTATCAAATGTAAAGATTCTCCTCTTAGTAAAAAGACCTCGCAAAAGTACCACGAAAATCTTAACACTCCCACCATGGTTACACAATCACAATTAAACGGTTGGATTTTATGGTACACATGTTAAAGGCACTCGTCGACCAGATGCTCTACGCTCAGTAGCACGTCATGGTAAAGCTGGAGACCGATATGTTATTGCTTAACTAGGTCTAGACCTTATATTACAATAATAAGGACGGTGCGTATAAAACTACTTGGAGACAAGGCACTTTTTCGATCATAAATCAGATTTCAAACTACACAAAACATAATAAAAACGCGATAAAATCCTTAAAATTAGTTTTATTTCAATGTGTAGTATTCGCGTTAATATAAGAAATCAATATAGACTTCAAACTTTTCTCAAGTAGGGCATTATCTGAATACCAGAAGTCAGTAATAGGCATAGTACAAAACATGCAATGCTTATATATTTTATCTGAATACCAGAAGTAAGTAATAGGCATATTATACAACTTGCAATGCTTATATTTACCTGAACTAAGTTATAATTTAATTAATTATTAAAATTAAAAATAGGCTGATTTCAAAATGCACTCAGCCAATCCCCACCACCATACTATTTTTGGCCACAAAAACAGACAAATTGGTGGTACTCTTTTATCTTTATGACATCTGCAGGACTGTCCCACAAAACCAAGACACAATGGCGAGCGGCACGATGCGTCTGGACACTTTTACTCGCATTCCTAATACGTATATCTGCGCCGGCGCAGTTTCACTCGGATCGCTGGTGGCATACCAAACTAGCGTGATTTAGTGCGGCGCCGACGACAGAAAGTTATTTTGTAAGGGCAGCGGGATTTATTACACGTTTTTATTGCGTTTAAATTGGTTACGTGGTATTTTTTATGTAGTTAGTGGTTACTGAATGTGTGTGTTTAGTAATTAGCACTTAACTGGCACAATTTTATTCGCAACAATGACGATTCAATTTTTTATTTAATCATTAAATTTGTGTTAACATCTACTCTATTTTATGTGGGCTCAATACCCTTCATGGGCAACAAATTTTCCATTAAAGATTTCACTGGAGACATCTCAATTTATCGACTCGATGTTAGCTGTAGCAGGAATGCATTGTCCAAATTTCATGTTCCTAGCCGAAACGAATCCTGCAATATTAGCAAAAAGGAAGGAGGCCATTGACCAGAGGAAGTGGGAGACACAACGAACTAATAATAAAGACTCATCATCAGTTTTGTTAAATCCAGACTGGGCGGTGATTAGTTTGAACCGCATTCATATAGCACAATTGAGTCAGTTAAACATCAAAGCATGTCTTCTAACCGACAATAGCCAATAAACAGAACAATTCGTGGTCATAATTCGATAGCGTGTGTCATCTTTGATGATTAATCAGCAGCACAAATGGTATAGTGAGATACAAGTCGTCATTTGTGGCCTACAACAATGCAATATTGGGGGACTGGCATTGGTACACGGTAAGTTTTTAAAGTGATCGATGATGACATATGATGATTGATCAGAAGCGAGTCTGTGTTAATGGGTGTTAATACTTTATTAGAGGCAAGGATTCAATAATCCATAATTGATGCTTTGCTAGCTATATTTTTATTTCAAATTTCCCCTAAAAAATAATCAAGAACATACTATTCTTCCAGTGTCTAATAATCACGTCACAGTACTTTGACTAATACAGCATCTTGATCCAATGTGCATAAGAAATTGACCTCAAACTACATGCAAGCGATAGTGGACGGACCGGTGACAAGGACAGAGGTACAAGAAACATCCCACAACTGGAAGAAGTGGAGTTGGAATCACTCCAATGGATAAGGAAATGTCCAGTCATTTCCAAATTATCACTTTATATTTAGGGGCATAATAATGATGCTGCCTGATTTTAGATTTACAATAACTGCAATAAAGATTTCAAGAATCATAAGAAAATTATCTTGATTTTAAAACCTCACAAAGTGTAAAGTAAAATTGAATAGCCTGGTAACCTAAGTCGTAATCTTATTGCGATCTTTGAAGAACAAAGCCAATTAATAAATCCATTTAGCCAGGAATACTGCTATTTGATCCTGAGCTTCTTTGTAATCATTATTTAAAGTCAGAATTTTGATATGTCGAAAGGTTAGTATATACTCTTTCTGAGTCACCCTGAACGCCGATTTCCGAGACCCTCCTACCAACATGCCAACATGGCTCCCCTCTTGTTATTCATTTTCATCATTAATAATTCACAAAGGTTAACTTAGGCGCCCATCAACGTGGCACGTGTCTGCGTAAAATTAAACACACCACCATGGGTATACTTCCGGTTTCGTTAGGCAGTTTTCAGTAAAGCTTCCCCACTGATAGCTCATCAACTGGCTGTGAAAAGTAAACAGGTGGAACGTTGCCGTTGCTTCCATTTGACTGTTTATGTCGTCATTGAAAGAAGATCTTCAATAATATGCTCATCGATATAAATTTTCTAAATTAGGCCAATATTTAAGACTGAGTTGAGAAGACCTCTATGTGTGTTCTTACTCACTTCATTACTTACTACATTTTCTGTTTATGTGTGTGTAGTTTTGCTCAATCACATTAACTATACATATATTGCAAATGCTATATATTTTACATTAAACGCTATAAATCTTGTAATTTTTACTTTTTGTCACATTGTTGTGACAATTTTAGGATATGACTCAATGGTAAAATTGTCTACTCCATCTGCAGTGCTTGGTATATTTTTAACATTCAAATCCGCCCCACCTGTTGATGGCTGTTTAACATATCGCGATAAACGTCAAAGCTATAAAAAGTAATATGAGTTTTATATCTCTAATATTGGCCTTAAATTAGGTAACATCTTTTGTTTAATCCGAAAGAACCTGATGGGTCTTGTCGTAAAACAATTTGTAACGACCTTTTATAACAGATAAAAGTATTTTAATTATACTCTGATTATAAATACAATAGCAATATGAAAAGTCACCCCCAAATATTTGACTGTTCCATTTATTTAAACGTTTCCTGCATGTACCTCGTGCCGGGCAATCCAAGTAAGTATATCACCGTCTCTCCATCACGTTACCTTTTCACTCACAAGTACTAATGTAACATGTAAATAAAGTGGATCTTAAGGTTCGACGCTCCTTTTGCGTCGGAACAAAGTATTTTCGTTTACCAAGTTGCCGTAAGAAGTATTATGGAATGCTTTTCTGTTTCAAACAAAGTCCAACAAAATGTATAAAAAGAATGTTGACCTTTAAATGAAGTTTCCCACATTTTTTTAAAGTTTCATTTAACTGTATTTTATCTTTCGAGTGATAACTAAAGGCTATGCGTAGGTAATTATTCGTCAGCCTACGCGAAAGCTTCCTAGTTACATTAACTGTATATGCTTTAATGTCATGACAAAATGCTAAATGACTAACACGACACATTACACCCAACAAGGGTATAGGAAAAACCCACTGACACGAACCGGCAAGAAACTCTTTTTTTTTAAGTAAGAAATGAGACGTATTTCTACAATACAAATAAGATAAAATAATAATAATAATAATAATTCACATGCAAATGAAGTAGGTACCCATCATCAACTCTTCGATACTATCAGCTTTAGCGGTGTCCTAGCGGGGTGTGGGCCGTGGCGCCAGTACCTAGAGGTCACTCAACCTTTAGGGTGTTCAACAAAGGCGGCCTATCGCGAACTTTGCCTGGCGTATTAACATACTAATCTATACACGCCTTTTTAAGGTAGGTTGTATTATGTTGTATAAATAATTGTGCATCAAATAATTGACGAAAAAAATGTATTATCTACACTTCATCTTTACACATACTTCTACCAATCGTTTTTTCTAATTTTTTTAAAATCCCAATATGGAGACGTCGTTGAACATGATAATTAAAAAAAAAACATTAACAAGTTTAAATTTATTTACATAATAATATAAAACCTACGCCTCAAACCTTAACAGACATTTTATTTAATATCTGTCCCGAAAGTATGATACAGTTCAGAGAAAGATAAGATTTTAGGACGCTCTTGGATAATCATAAAACAACAGAATGTTAATTAAAATAAAAATTAAATGAAAACGATCCACCCACGCCAATTATTATACCACAGTTCATTTAGAAATGTTACTAACTATTGAGCAAAATATTATATACATTGTATACATGCATATACATTGCTTTGATAAATGGATTTTTCCATATCGGTGAAATTTTGATTCAGTCATGTTTCTATAGCCGGTATTAATACCTCGGGCTCGCGTCATTCGCTTATTAACGTAAAACTGGAATGGCTGGGTTCAAGGTTTAATAAATCGATTTCAACCCTGTTAGCCAACATAAAAACGTCATTCGATTGAATATAAACTATCGTTCGTGTTCAGAAAAAATGCGTGAAAGATTGCTAGTTTCAAAGCTATATCTATATAATTCCTATTCTTAATCAACATGTATACTTATGTTTATTCCACATTAAGAGTAATTAGAAAAAAAGATATGGGTTAGCACGCGCGACAAAACAAAACCTAAGTCACTCGCACCGAGTAGCTCTCACCCTGCTGCATGCCGTAATTCGTACGATGGAAAGAGAAAAAACTATTTATATAACTTTTTGTCTTGTCACAGCCGGCTGTGCTACTAGTGCAGAAGATTAAAAAAACGTTAATCTAAAATCAAATAGCATACTAAGCCTCATACAAAAGCTATAATTTGGTTAAGTAGTATTTTTATTAAAATGATTCTCATGTAAGTAGATATATAACTCCAACATAATGCGACGCGCACACGTGCGGACATCTCAGCGCGGGCAGATGCGCGAGCGCACCTGGCGCGAAGACGCAGCGCTTGCGATTCCAGAAATAGTAGCGAGTCGCGTTGACCGATTATGATCGAAGTGGGTTCGTTTCTTAGTTTTCTGAATAATTTACACTTAAAAAATTAAGCATTAAATATGGCTTGTCGCTTGTATTTATAACCGACTTCAAAAAGGAGAAGGTTCTCAATTCGGTTGCATTTTTTATGTTTGTTACGTTCCCGACGTTTCGGCTGCATTACGTCGGGAACTTAAAAAACATAAAAAACTCTTTTTCTTTTCAATAAATTTGTCGTTTTGACCGATATTCTATGGAACAACTGTCAATACGACAAATGTATTTACAGAATAAACTTTATCTGAGGATTAAAAAATCGGCCCTTAATAAACCACATAATCATCTATGAATAGTGGATTAATAAAACAAAAGATGGATATATAAATGAAGGAGGGCTCTGATATGCCTCACGTACGCTCGTGGGGAAGCATTTGTGTGAACAAAAGATTAAATTCAAGCCGTGCAACAATGGCGCACGGCGCGGGCAAATGAAGCTGGGAGACAGAGATGATAATTAAGTGGATTTATTCTACCTAATTATCACCTAAGAGCTTTACACTTTAATGGGCAGACTATGTTATGAACAGTAACAGAGTTTAAAATCTTAATTTAAAATATGTATTAAGTATATTTTAAACATGTTTCTTCTTTGTAAATTTGCGCGAAGTAGGACGACTTTGCATTTAAGAGTGTACGAATAATATTGGCTAATTCTTTAATATAAAATCAAAGTAAGTATAATTAATTACTCATGTACTTACATATTCTAAGTTTATCAGTTACCTATTGCATTCCTACTTACGTAAATTGTGATTCACTTTTATTAAGTATAAGACCATATTTACTGTATAATTACGTTTACTGCAATAAAGAAATAAATAAGTTCGAATCAATTTAGCAATTAGACATTAAAAACAGACTAATATTAAATAAATAACAGACCGTCTCAGGAACCGTGGACATATTACTTTTCAAACAAAATAAACCTCTAGTAAGCTTATCTATTTCAGTTGGGATTTAAGTTAGCATTCACACGACCTATGTGAATTTGCCAACTTAGTATAAAATATTTACCCCCAAATTTATAGATGTTGTATAACTTTATCAAACGTCATATAGTACTGCGCAAAACAAAACTCTTGTGCGCAATACCATATGACGTTTGATAAAGTTATTAGACGTCTATAAATTTGGGGGTTAATTTTTATGAAGCAAAATTTAGGAATTCGGACTTATTAATTTTTAAAAACAAAATTTGCAGGATCGTTGCGCTTTGTTAAGTTTTTTTTCAGCTTCCCTTCTGCGAATGTACATTTTCACCACTGCTTAACATTTCCCCAGTCAGGTGCATGCCTGGTTGTTGCGTCATGATTCACGAGGAAAATAAACAACTGCTCGTATACATTGAACGGCGCGTTCCACACTTAATGATAATATTTGATGAAAACCATTGTATGAGCACACCTGGGAAGCGAGCTTAAAATATACACTTTATTTGTATAATCAGGTTATGTGTGCTCTGAGCTTAACACGTGGTAAAGGCGTGTGTGTACTGGGAAAAAATAATGTCGATATTATATTACCCGACTATGGGAAAGCCAAATGAAATGGCTATGTTTTTTTATTGAATACTCTTTCACGCACGACACTCATAACCATTTAGTTGTTTGAAATCCCTTTGATATACTTTGTTTATAATACGAAGCCTTTAAAGCAGGGATTCCCAAATTATTTGGGCAAGAGACCCCTTTTCCAAAATGAACTGATACCACAGACCCCCATAGCCAAATTACTGTTAAAATCCTATCTCTAGTTTTTTTTCCTATTGATACAAAACAATAATTTCATCTTGTACGAACTTGTGCACGCTTATCGACTTGTAGAGTTTTTTTTAAAGTACAACAATGATACTTCCTACTAAAATATTAGTCATTCTTAAAACATGATGGTAGACGTTACACCACTTATACAGTATCTTGAAAGTTTCAAATAAGAACTGAATAGGGGTCGATTTTTAGCCCTCGTCGACCCCCAATATTCGTTTTCGTTTATGTCGACCCCTGGAAAACCGATATAGGCACCAAGGGATCAACATCGACCACTTTGGGATTTCATGCTTTAAAGTATGCGGTAAGCTTACAGGTAAACTCTAAATCGATCGAAAGTTGGTCGCTCGTAGTACAGGGCCGCATTTGATAACAATAATCTTTGCAATGTTCTGTAGACTGCGCAATATCCAGGAAAGGGTTCATTCGGTATGCCCACGCTGTATTGATTTTTTCAGCATCTGCATTCGATGGATACGGGTTTTAGTTACGTTACGATGTTGGTTCTATTTTTGAACCGTAGCAGCGTTACACGTTTTTAAGGGATTCAAGTTGTTAAGTGAAAGAAAACATATAACGTTAAGAAGGTCAGCACATTTAAAACAATGCATGCATTCAAAAAATAATATGGTTGAAAGAAAAACTAAAGGCAAGTAAGTAAGTAAATTTAAGTCGCAAAGTTGTAAAACAAGACTCACATTATACGTAATGCAACATACCTAGGTACGTAAGTAAATGTTAAATGAGTAACATAACTTAAAACGCATATTGATTTCTTATATTTACGCGAATACTACACATTGAAATAAAACTAATTTTAAAAGGCATGTTTATCACGCGTCTGCTCTCGCGTGCAAGCCCAATATGAGTATGATTTTAATGTTAGTGGGTAGAAAATTACCTAATTCCTCCAAAGGCAACACTACATTAAAATCCATATCACCATGGCTCTCAAACTACATTAAACAAATTAGTGGTCCCGTATTTTCACAGCATAAATATAGAGCATCGTTGATTTTTTTCTTTTGTTTTAACATTGACGTCATTCCACACTGAAGCGCACAGGGCCGCACTCAGCCCTTTGATGTCTTAACTCATCCCCAATTTTGGTTGTCATCCGAGCGAAAGCGTTGCCGCGTTAAATTCTCTTTGGATATGTCTAAAAATAATTTAAATAAGTGCGCATCATGTAGCATTAATGTAATGGAAATTGTTATGTGTATTGTGATGTAAGCTTCATTTAATTAAACACTATAAAAGAAATACAGACAAAGACACACGATGTAAAGTGTTTACTTATCTATAAGCACCGTATAAGCATAATAGAATGAATACTATAAGTAAGTTGTAATATGTTTTTTCCTTTGCAATAAGAACCTGTAATTATTCTACAAAACCAAGTCCATGAATTAGTCTAGTTAACTAGGATTATGTTCACTCTGCTCCATTTCGCTTTATCCTTTCGACATCCACAAATGGACCACTAAGCTCTAAGCACGCACGACGCGCGACGTCTCCGGAGTTCGCTATATTGAGCTACATATAAGCTGCCATGTCCGAAAGCTATATGATGGTACTAATCGCAATGGACGACCGTCCCAACATCTTACAGACTATTTCTAGGGGTGCACGAGTCAGAGCTTGTAAAGTTTTTTTTTGGTGATTTGAATTTAGTGGAATTGGTTTTAGATCTATTTCTTATCAATTGCCAAACACATCTGTATACATTGGTAAAAAAATCCGGTAAAGCGGCGCGTATCTCGATTGGATTCTGGATGGGTAACCAAATTATAACATCTTATGACATGATAAGCTGGCGGTCCCGGTAGTAATCTAGCATCTTAAGCTTTCGGTATGGGCAGTCGAATGCCTTTATTTTTTGTCTGGGAGGTAGACTGAAATCCGACGCCAATACGAAATAGAACAAGAAAAAGTAGAAGGAAGTCAAGTCTGTTGAATTCAAGCCACAATTTTTCTGAAAGTGTCATAAACTTAAATTGATTTCATTTCGCTGAAAGAGTATTGAGGTCGCTGTGTATCGAACCATAGATTACCTGTCCATTCCATTTATTAGCAATTCCGCTTCAGTATAAGCCACCAGTGGATACGTGACTTGCTACCAACATTTCAGGAGGTCTGTGCATATGACACAGTAATCGAATGTGCGGTCCCGATCTCCCGTGTAGTGGAAATAGGTCATATTTTTATTTCCGGCGCATCTGATTTATATGTACGATGACATGTCTTTAACTTACCAGAAAGGATAGAGAATGTGGGTGATTATTAAGGGCTGAGGCATCTGAAACAAGCGAAAGAAAATTAAGTAATTGGCTACTCCCATAGATATTAATACACCTACTTCGAAAAGTTTGGGAGTCTTCAATTATTTTAGGAAGGAACTGTATTTATCATCATCATTATCCGATTGGAAGCTTTTCTTCTATCTGTAGAAATGTCGTTCCAGGTATGATCAAATATCAATTCGTCGATTGCTCAATTTAAGCTCTTAAAAATCGACTTTTAAAGCCCTTTTTTATATTAAACAACTCCGTCGTAATAAAATAGCGTTTCACGGGCACCTTTATTGGTTATAATTAAAGGAAGGAGTGTGACTGAAAACTTTTCAGATTAAACGGAAAACGGCGAGCTCCCGACGCACCTGGTCCACCCTGAGCACTCACCTTTCACCTTTACAGGGATTTTTAATGAACAGTAAATAATTGTATACCCCTTTATAAAGTGGTAAAAGTGACTCTCATCTTTAAAGGTCAAATTACATTTTTAAATCACAAAATTATAGTGGAATCATTGGTAGATAATGCAGATTTCGATTGCGAGATGCGCACGAATGCTGCCGCGTTTTAAAATATTGATTGGTGAATTGCTAGGACGATGGATTGGCACGAATCCCGATTGTCAATCATACATATCCATACATATCGTGTATGGAAAGTAGCGTAGGTAGAGCGACATGATTAGGTAAAGTTGTTTTCATTCAGTATCAGAATACAAGTATAATAAAAAGGTTCCCCAATAACGCCCACAGAATGGTTACGAGCAATATTGTGTTTTCATCAATACGTGGGATAAAGGGTGGAAATATAATTCAGTTACGTGAGCAGGTGTGATGTACTAAACCCACACTGACTGAACCTACACTGACAATTACTAAAATTATAGATAATAAAGGCCAGTTTTGGAGTCACGCGGAGGGTTACTAGAGACAGTCGTCAAAATATGTTTGTGAGGAAGAAGAAAGAGAGAAAACACATGGTTTATCGATACCAAAATAATACATTTTAGTGTTCAAATCTGCTTGCACCGCCTACGTTACAGTAGTCCATTTCCTCTAAAGTGGAGGCGGAGGAGCGGAGTCTCTCTAAAGAGGAGACAAGCTGAGCGAAGACAAATAGACCTATCAGATTGTTTGAAATCCACAAAACAGTGACAAGATGTGGACTCTTAAAGACTGCAGTACCGACGACACTGGCTAAACTGACAACGCTGGCAATTGGCTGAATGAAAAGACGATATTGTGTGGATAAAAAAAAATAGGCATAGTGCAGATCGCCCGCGCTAACGGTCTACGTGACTATAGAACCGGCCTAACTTACATAATAGCAGCAAATGAATGCAGGGTTTAATGTGAGAGAACACGATTAACTTAATAGTTCCTCTTCGGGGCGACAGATGGCAGTAGTACAACACAAGGAAGCAGACCGCGTTAATAGTGCAAGAATGGTTTAGGGAATATGAGAAAGATGTCAGTTGTAAATGGGACACAACCCATTCTATTGTAGGTTAAAGATGGATCAATTTCGGAGGTAGCGACCTATTTAGATGAGGATAGAGATATCGGGTTGGTTAAGTGAGTCTGGTGGCTAATTTTATGTCCCTTTTTGCTGAATAGAGAGCGTTGATCGTTTCAATCATTATTATCACGAAGTAACCAAAGTTGATGTGATGAATGAACTACAATACAGAACCTAAGTTAAAGGATAGCGTGTGGTAGTAAGAGAAACTGAACATGCATTGCCTGAATCTAATACACGTAGAAATAATAATCGAAGTTCAGTACAACATAAAAAAAGACATCCTCAGATGAAAAGTTTTCATAAAAAAAGTTTAAAGGTCATTGCCCCAAGCCATGGGCTTCTGCCAAATGGGTTTGTTCCAATTACATAAAAACATGGAATTACGGAAAAGTTGTTATATTAGGAAAATACAAGATCGTGGCCATAACAGAATCAGTTACATTTTCCTCTTATAGCCCTACTGCTTTCATGTTAGTTTAATGTTTGTATATGGAAACTGTAGGTAGCAGTGGCGTAGGGTCCATATAAAACGATCTCTGTCGGCTATCCATTCAAATTTAAAATTTAAGTATCTACTGGCTTGAAAACGTATTTTTTTTGTTTTACAGAGACCGAGTGGAATCTTGGTTGTGTTCAATTAAATACAATAAAAAATTATTAATGGGAGATCTGGAGAACATCGAGTATGATGGGTTTTTTTTATGTTCTTGATGCACTCAAAGGTAAGGATTTTTTTCGGCTTCCATTGTGCGAATATTCACTCTTCACCACTGACATTTTATAGCGTAGCTTGAGCTTGGTCTTAGTCACACCAGGGTATGCCCTACTCGTCTGCATGACAGCAATTTTAGGGGCTGCCACTGGTGGTGACTCGCCCACTTAACACCTTCCAACGCTAATTGATAAACGGTGTTAAGGCAGAAACCTATCTAAAAGCCCAATCCTCATAATCCATACAAACTTCATACAACAGAATATGCGATTATTCCTGCACATGTTGGGGTCAATTCGCTGTTTACGTCCATCATTTTCAGCAGTCGACCACAGCAGATGACTTTCATAGCACATACTCTCAAAGAGCCTCATGTGTTTGTCCCCAAGCCTTCCAAAGGTCCAGCGGTATACCCCGTCCAAAAATAAGAGAACATAATAATAAGCTAGCATTGGAGGTTATTGGCTTGAACGAAAGAAGGCTTGCGCTGCAGTAGGTGGTGACACGCACAATTATTCGTGACTTGCCAATGTTTGTCCAAGTGCGAGCGCGCCTAGAGCCAACATTGTATAAGCGCCATAAGCTTTTAACGTCGGAAATCGTCCCTACAATGTTCTTAATTATTTTCCTCCATCCTTGTATATTTTAATGGGCGCTACAATTTCATTATTCTAACTATGAGTTAGCGTGTCGGTGGTAAGCATTCTTGTACTCACAGCATATTGACGTTAACTGATTGCCTGGCTTATTTATTATTACAAAACTTGCTTAATTACTTGACGGAAAAAACATAGACTTAGAAAACAAATCAACAAACTATTTGACCCTTACAAGTTCTGTCAAATAAGTTGAGGATAGGGTTTACAGCAGTTCCTGAAACCATAGATGATTTATCAATGTGAAATAAGCAGTTCAATGGCCGCAAGAATGCATTTCTTACAACTTTTCCGTGACCTCCAAAATGAACATAAAAAAAATACCTCGTCTCTCTCTATTCACCATCGTCTATAATATAAATACGACGTCATAGATCCATGATGTTGATGATGATGATCCATGATCCATGATGTTCATGATCCACTTGTTATCTAAGAACACTACACTTACATTTTTCTCATCTGAGTCTTCAAGTGAAAACACGGTATTAAGGGCCCAGGTGTGCTAGGGGGTATACTTGAAACGATTTCCATTATATTGGCTTACTAAGCACATAATATGCAGACTCTCGAAGACAGGAAAGGTATTAAGATTAGGTTTACGTTTTGTAAGTACTTAAATCTCTTAAGATCGGTAGGGTCTCGGGTGGAACAGGGTTAATGTGATCCGGAAAGGGTTCTCCAGGGTTTCTTTAGATAATTAGAAATAAGCTTTATGTAGTTTTATAACTTCTGCAATAAATAGTAATTAGAATGTCTTGGTCTTCAAAACTTCTTGCTTTACCTCAATCGAAATAGTTTTCAGGCAAGAGGTGTCGTTCACCCAAGATGACATCTCAACCCGATTACAGTTCATAAATCTGTCGCACCTTCGCAATGGCCGAAGTTACAGCCTACAGATCCAGGATAAGATTTGAGAAAGTGGGTCGAGCGAAAGTATCTTTCATGAGAAGTTAACAAAACTAAGATTCAACGAAAGGATAGAAGTTCGATCTTTGGCAAAATCGTTACTCGATGAAAATAAAGGAAAGATTCTGAATTTTGTACACAAACTAGTTATATAGATTTGAAGATCGTGGAATAGAATCGGGGCCTAAAATCAACTGAAACTTATAATTGAAAAGGAGAATGCTCGCGGGACAATGGCCCCCAATACCTTTATGAGATTCTCCGTACGAGTAAAGACATATAAGACATAATTTGTAGGAACTTATTATGCTTTAATTTCATGTCCCACAAATGACTTGGATTAGCATATAAGAAGTCACACACGTGAATAAGGTTCGATATGACACACGAATAAAAATGCCATACCATTCTTTGTCACTTTGTTCAAAACTACAAATAAAACATAACGATCCTCAATAGAAAAATACCATCCCTTCAACTATATCACGATACAGTACAGTACAGATTGTAAATCCGAGGGCGCACCCAATCCGGACCACAGCGATTAAAGAGGATAAATAGAAGGGATTCCTTTTTTTAGAATACACGAACGGATCACAGGCTGCGCATCGCGGAAACGTGCGAGACAAAGGTGGAAGCGGAAAAAGGGAGGTTTAGTGTTACCCAGTGTAAGTTAAAATAGAACACACTGGTCAATAATATAAATATGGCTAGCCAAAAGTATGATAATTGAAATGTTATCTCAACGTGCAATGGAGATAGATATACCTCTTGTAGAGTTTCTTTATGCCAAATCAGCAGTGAGCAAATCCGTAAACGAACTAGAGTTACCGACACCTCAAATTACGACTATGAAGTGGCAATACCGAATAAAAAAAACCAAATGAATTGTCGTCGGGCAGTTTTCGAATGCCATATTATGCGACAAAGATCATTCTGGACATATTTCTGCCTATTTTCATCATTCAAACGAAATAGGCAGCCAAGCAACTGAAAATCACTAAGACTACAACATCGTGAAATCTGTCGTGTGTACTCACCCCACCCCAGTCAAGGGGAGATAGCTCCCAAGACGACGCTTCCTTGTCGAGACGGCGGTAAACATGTTATAGGTCGCGGATCAAAATTGAACTGAATGCTCGTACTCCAGATAGCTTATCAATTTTAAATCGACTGAATGTTTTGTTATCGTTTTCAGATAACTATTAATTACACAAGATATCTGTGTACAAAATGCATTTGCTTTAAAACGATTCAAGACATTATGAATGGTCTAAATAATTAACGCACAATACATAACCGTTTAAATGATTCTGACGTAGGAAAGTATTTAAAAGTTGAATACCTACTCTTACTTTTGACATGGATTTAATGGGAATAAATCCTCAAAATCGTGTGTTACACTCTTCTCCGAAATATATTATGACTCAAGCCGCACTCTCTTTTATATTAAAAACAAACAAAAAAACATAGTCAAAAGTAAAAGTTCCATTTCATCAGTGGGTGTCATTGCCCCAATGCTGACCTCCTGACATGAAACATTTACAATTTACTTCTTGTGTAGGCGGCAGCACCGACTCCATAATGCCATGTTAATGTCATTCATCAATTACTTCATTTATTTAAAATAAATAATATGTTAATTGTGTAATTTGTTTTCCTTTCCAAGTGTCGAACAAGATTTTTTTTGTATTCAATTATTCATGAATTTTATTAAGTTACTTAACAGTAAGTAAGTATAAACGTTACTTTAATTACGACAAAAGCTTTAATAGGTAGGTACTTGAAATAAATGTATTAAATCGAAATAGGTAATACTACTATTGTTAAACTAATCAAATATCGCACGTTAGAAAAAAACAGAACAGCGGGTAATGACGAGCTGTGTCCGTCGGTGTGTACCGCCAATACGGTAGCATGACGTCACATCCGACGAAACGATGCGCACGCGCACGTTTAGGCGTGTCGACGCGTCGTCGCCGATATCGATACCTGATGACAGCACTGATTGACTGTTGTAAAAGTTTTACAAATCTGTTTACATACAAAGGCATAATGGATTCCTAAGAAACGCTCGAGACGTCGACTAGAATAAGAAGTAATTTGATGAATGTTACTGCAATGTAATGTGCCACAAAAAATTGGGTGACACTCAATAATGACATTTTGGAAAAAATGAGATACATCTGCTTATTGAGTAATATTATAACGATAACGCCAGTAAATCAAGTAACTGAACACGAATTCACTAAAGTTTCTTGCTTGGGGAAGGCACTTTTCGTACTCAAATTAGGAATCCTTAAAGTTGCACTCCGTCCATCTGCCGTGCGATCATCATTTTTTTCCAGTTTACAATTTTTATTTTAGAAGACTTGGTCTTGCTCTAGCATTTTTGCAAGATCAAGACGCAAATCTCGCAGCGTTTAATTACACAACACAACACTACTTGACACTACATAAACCTCAGTTCCAATGTAATGTCATTTGTTGGAACTTATGGGAACTTATGGGGTTATGCCTTGGCCACAGTTTAATCCCGTTCTGCTTATAACAATAGGAGTGTAAAACATTTAAACGAGGCCAACAGTATATTATAAAGATAACATTGCCAAAGAAATAAATCAAATTATTAGACATAAAAAAATACTCGGTCTGAGCGCACGGCCAAACGATACTGGTTCACCTTGTTTAGAAAAAAGTCAAACATCATTTACACAACCATTTTATACTTCAATCTTCCATCCATATAGCTCACTGATTCATCTGTTAAAACATTGTACACGATTTTTGTTACAACTTATATCGTTTATTTTATTCTAGTCAAGCTATCCTACTTATTATAAGGTTTTACTGTTCAAATTATATCTACTTTCTTAATTTTCTGTAACAATAATCAATTCATATGTATTTTTTTCTAAACCACCTAAAGACGATCCTACATTATCAGTCACTGCTCCTATCATCACATGCCTATTAGCCACCTAATGTCGTTCGCAACCCATTCACCTACTTAACCGTATCACCCACGATGGTAGCTCTCGTATTTTTTACAACTGTCTGTCAAAACATCAGTTCATTGAGGTCGAGAACCGGCCCCACCCACGAGCCAACGCGTCGATCGTTACATCACAGTAGCAGATAAGAAACGTCTATTTTATCTGTGATAACGTTAACGGTCAATGGAGTGGATTATTGGGGCTTTTAGTAAGAGGAAATTGACAGGACTCAGGATCAGTTTATATCGCTTAATATAACAATAGTTATTGTCTAACCCTCAAATTTATAGAAAGTATAATGGATTATAAAGCCATTATAACGCACTTTTTCCTCTGAAATGTTCGTTGTAATGCCATTATAATACATTATGTCTATAAATTTTTGGGGTAATTTTGTCCAATCCAATTTAGTCGGAGATATTACTCGTAAAAGTTTGTTGATTTACATAACTACTATGGATGGATCTTTGGAAAACATGTAAGTATGGGAATCAAGAATTCTATCGAGATGATGTATAAGTAATACCTACCAGTAAAATGAATACCTACGACAGGTAACATTTTAATAGACAATGGTCTCGATTCCAGGAAGCATTCTCTAAATCTAAATTACACTGAATTTAAGATAAATGTGTCTAATACATTTTCATATTCCCACATGCAACATATTCCTAAATTCCACACATTTTAGTGAATATCATTAAATATTTCATTCAAATTAGAGTATTGGTGGAATACGAAAATTTATTTGACATCATTGACATTTATTTTATTTGACATTGACAAATTTATTTGACATGACTAAAGATATATTCTTTAGTTTAGTGCATTTGGCAGTTTAAATTCAGAGAATGCGGTATAGAATCAAAATATTTAAAAAACATAAAATCGGAGGAGGGATACTATTATGAATACTCTCTACTACTAAATCTAGAGATCCCGTCTCGCTGATGGAGACCAGTCCAATCTATGATCTCAATAAAAAAACATGAACGTAAAGTATTTCACACAGAATTCAACACGTTTAAGCAATATCATAGTGCCGCCGCCCCGTTTGAACTCGCAAACGTCCAATTAGTATGACCCCGGGGCAATCATCCAATTGCTGGGCGCTTCACGGGAGCGCGGGCGCAGCGTTTTGTGCACGCACTCCTTTGAAGACTCAATTTAAGCCGCACGCGCGTTGTGATTTGGAAACAATTTGTTTTATTCGTATGTCTTTATTTGGGAGTCAAAAGTTATTTTTGAGACCTCGATCTCGCTACCTGGATCTGTACATTGATGATATCATAACAAAATAGTTGCTATAGGCTATTTGGACGTATCTTTCTCACTGTCGACTCTGAATACAAAACAAATGGTTTTAGGATTCTTGTATCTCCGTTTGTATAAACTCAAAAGATGATGATGATGAAGAAGAAGATGATGACACTATGACCAATAAGGTTCAAGCTGCGGAAGAACAGACTGTTTCATATTGATGTGGACACATATCGGTTTTATCTGACATATTCAAGATCAGTTGAAATGCTTTGCGGTTGCATCATTTGTTAAGATTATTTTATCAACGTTGATGCTATCAAAAATATTTATCTGTGATACGTCATAATCACTTGCAGTATGTATGTTTTACATAAACAAAAAATATCAAATGAACAAAGCAATACCATAAACTATACTAGCTTCTAATATAAGCTAATCCATTTTAATCAGGTTTTCGGTCCACTTCCATAGAATTAGGTCATAGCAGCATATTAGATTAACTCCACTAAACAATTAGTGAAGCATCCTAATCAAATTATTGTGATTGTGATAGAACTAACACTAATCTAAAATGTATTGAGAATTTGGAGATACGTGGAAATTAGCATATATTAAATCAAAACATAAATTTGTACACAACTAAGCTGAACATGAACAATATTCACTTATAGGTATAGGTTCTTTTAACATGATATGTTTGGAATTCCATAACAGACCGCAGTCAGAACTCATGATTAAAATTAATATGGCGGTGTTATCCGCCCTTATTTTAGCGATTAACTGCCAATTAAATGTTACTATTATCATAATTCACAGAGGACAGAAGTAGGTTAACGAGGTCATGTCGTGAAAGTCGAAATTAGTTTATTTGTAGTTCACATACAATTTATGCTGCACACAAAACATAAGCTTGCAAGAATCCTCAAAAAGATTTTAAGTGCAACAGACTTGCGACATGAAACTTGAGTATGTTAAGACGAAGACAAGTCCCTCGTAACGACACTCCTAGTTCCAAAATATAAGGACTTAAATACTTCCATTCAGAATACTTTAGTCTCCTGAAAACAGCAGCAACAGGTAAAAGGCTGTATTAGCAAAGAGGTCAAGTTATAATGAGAATTAACGCAGGTCACAGTAAACAAGTTTACTTTACTTTATTTGATTGGTTTGTAAGGTGATTTAATAGGTTAAGTAATGAGTTTAATATACATTAGGGTCATGCGCGAAGGGAAATTGAATTTTATTGAAAGTTTGGGTGGGTGTATTTTAGCGTAATCTAGAGAGTTAAGCAATTTGTGCTAAGCTAACTTGTTGGTGCAATAATGGTCATAAGGTCACATTAAAGAGGCGGTTATCGATAAATGAGTATATAAATGACCTAAAGGCCAATCGACAGCTACTCCCAATTCACAACCTTACGACAAGCTTGCATCGAACGATCCAGTTACTAAATCAAAACTTGCATTATGAAATGCACTATGTAAACACAGCGAGTGGTCGAATGGAACCATTCCGTTGCGTAGTCGTATCGGATCTTTGAGTCGGTTATGAAGAAGAGATCTGACATATCGTTGTCGAAACGAGAAAATGTCTAATCGAATCGATTCGGATACTTGTCGAAACGTTCTGAATTGACCTGCTGCTAGTTTAATGCTTTTCGATCACAAAGATGTCCTCACAACAGTTTAAGGAAGTGAAGCCATACTCATATCGGTACAAGCAGATGAATTTCAAGAGGGCAACATTGAGCATCAACCGTTCCTTGCTTACAGGAAAACGCTTCAGGCTTCAGCAACACAGCTATCACTGATCCTTATGAGAACATGATTAATCATGGTGGTTACTTAGCATTGAGAGACAATTTATGGCAACAAACATCTTCCTTTTGAGAGCGTCACCCTCACTCTGGCATCAATTAATCTCTGTACATTGAAAATGCGAATGCACCACGAATGTTATCTCACATTAATGTATTATTTACAGCTGCCTCTCCTTTACAAATGAGTGGTATTGTACGTAAATGTTTATCTCTCGTACGTGCTCGCAAGAGGGATCATATATAGCCCAGTTTGACAACACACTATGTGTTGTGGATGTCTTGCATGTATTGATTAATTTTACTATCTCATAATCACTATTCAATTAAGTGTTGCAATTTTTAATTTATTATCTATTCTTACAGTGCCTATGATAGATGGCATTGTCATGACACTCATAAAGGGTTCTATGTGTGGTGATTAAAAAATGGATTCCACGGGGCTCGAGAAAATCAATATGAGGCGAGTCTGTCTCCACTTTATATGGGTCATCGAGCGGCGCTTGGCAGAAAAAGCGGTGCTGTAGTAACAGAAATAGCTCTGGGGGATTTAATGGGTGATATTTTACTACCTTCGAGTAATGTTCTAAGTTATCGGGGTATATTTGAAGATGTGGTAACAATTAAAAGTCGCAACGGGTAAGGTAATTATTTTTCTCTGACATTCCTAATGGTATACCCACCATCAATGTATTTTTCTATAATCATTGCAGATATTTTTTTACGTAGTCTATTGAGATACTAATATAGTTTTCCTTCAAAGTTCAAAATAAACAGAAACCTGTTAATTATACGGACACAGTCGATAAACAGGGTCAAAATACATAACTGGATACTACTAATACTGAACACATTCAAGAGGTTTAAATTGATAGAGTAGAGCATTTGGATAAAAAAAATCAACATTAAAATTATAAACAAAATTTTGGCACTGAACTTAAATCGGTCAGCAAATCGCAGAAGCTGCAACAATTTTATCAAGTTTAAACCTCAAAGATTAAATTTTAACTCAACATTTTACCAAGACTATCGACGCCTAAATTTACATCCGTAGGGCGTAATATTTAAGGGGTTTTAAAGGTTAATACAGTAAGCACCACACAATCGAGATAGAATATCAAAATAACAAAATTTTATTTTAGAAAGATCTCATACTTATTTACTTAACATGTTTTTATGTTCTCAAAATATAAACGAAAAGTGTCTCTAGAATGACGTGCAGATGAAACTATTTAAAACCAACAATATATATCTGATAATGATGATGTCAACGGAGAAAAAGTGAAAATGAATGTTCACAGTCCACTGATCGCTGCTAATGAACATAAAAAAGCAAGGAATGCATTAAAAGTTCAATAAGATGCCGCCCCTTTTACTGACCGTACACTTTTCAACTTTGCCTTGGGAAACTACGCTTTTAATATTACTCTTTTTCATGCCGCAATGCTCAAGCCCGTTATATGATGCATGATGACTGTATTAAATAAGTGATTACATTATACCACTTTCCACTTTCGTGTTTCGTGAATGACATAACTAATTCGAATTATCATAAGAGAAATGTTATAAACAATAACGAACGAAATGAGGATGTAGACTTATAAATACGTAATACCGTTGAGAATTAGCATATAAATTCGATACCAGGTAGAGACTGTAAAGTCTTAATTAGTGTAACCGACCTTCAGTGAAACTGATCAAATTGAGATTGGCTTACAAATAAATGCTTCATAATTGCTGAGTAAGTAATTAATTAACATTGACAAGGAAACGTAAAATACGGAACAGTTAGTTCATAACCATTTTGTAAAAATATTACAGATATAGAGATAGGATAAAGCTAATAAACATTATAATAAAGCATACTTTGCCGATTGAAACTCATATTGTAGAAAAAAATATTCCAATGATTCCATAAAGTTGCCAATTGTTTAACCAATTAATAGCAAATGCGATGAGACATTAACAGCAAACGTAGTTGAGGTCTCAAAGGTTTAAAATCTAATACTTAAAAGATAATATTAAATTACAATCTGTCATGTAAACCATCAGAGTATAAGTAATAGAAACATATCATAATATATGCAATGCCAATATCTATAAAATTCTGGAAATATTGAAGCATTTTATCTTTACGATAACAACATCAAACAATTGTCAAGTGATCTTGAAATAATCTATATTGAAATGACTGATATCAACAATGTTTTATAAGGAGGGGATTCTATTTTGCATGATAATCAGCATATAACAGATACATCAGCATAAATAAAAATAATAAAGTTTTGATAACTGTTAAAGTTGTTGTATTAGTGTTTTGTAGAAAACCACTAGCACTTAGGTATTTGATTTTGTCTGTACCTATAAGGTTCTAGTTTCTCGAAATAGTTCTTCAGGAAAATGTGTATTGCCTTACACATTATTCAATCATATGTGGATATTGCAATTTAATCAGATTTCAGTTTAATCAGTAACGCTATCTCGATTAATAGTTTGTTTATCGTGACATCATATTAATTAACTAAAAACTGTCTTATTTCCATTTACCATAAATCCAAAACGTAATGAAAGAAAGTTTTAAATACCATCCCCTAGAGGCGCAGTTCGATTCTACACACAAAGTGTCTAAATACGTAGAATATTAGGAATACGGTTAGCTTACGAATAATCTCGCACTTGACGTACAGAAGGATCAAAACCTTAAAGTGAAGCTCTGGTTAGAGGATTGCATAGGTTACTCTGCGGCACTCCCGCTTTTGTAAAGATACAACGAAAATTGTTAACGTAACTTCCCGTTTAAGCGGCAAAGTTGCTTTGGTGTTATTTGATGGACTCTCAAATTTTATAGGATGGATGGAAGTTTACATTTTGAAGATTTTACACGGCCAAAACATGTTTAAGTGTATATTTAGACTATTCGTGTCCGTTATTACGTAACGTCGTCGTTTCAAGTATCACTTTATGTCAGTTAGTTGAAAAAAAGCCAGTTTATTACTTGCTTCTTAAGATTTCATGAGTCTGTAAAATAAATATGATATTAGTTGCGTGTTACACGCTCTCGTCGTAGCAATTTAAGTCAACATACATAATGTTACGCATTGGGGCAATTCATCAACTAAAATAAACACGCTCAACAGTTCTGAAAATCAAAATCAATCCACAAAAGAAAATAATACTTTTGTCAAAACACACCTAATATAAAATCATCCACATACATCATTCGCCTACTAAAAAGGTGATTATAGTGTTCCATTACACATAAGTTCACCGACAAACTGAATTCAATAACACTTATTTAGCGGTAAAGAACGAATACTATACTACCTTCATGTACCACAATATATTTTTTTATTCATATTCACAGAATATTTATTCGCCAATATGTAAAGATTTCAGCTATTTCAAAACAGATTCATACGTGGATTATACTAGCGTTAACATACTAATTGAGTTAATGTAACTACTAAAAGCATTCAGACTGTGATGGGCTGAGAATTTACTAATTCTAGTGAGCCACTTATTACAAGTTTCAAAGAACCTGAGTAAACTGCTTAGTACTGAAACGTGGTGAACAACGAAGCAAAACCATTTAACCAATGAAATGAATGTCTATTATCAAGGATATAAACCAGGCAATTCACTACACCTGACGAAATAAAATATCGCGCTGATACCTTACCAAGGAAGTGTTAACGAACGTTCGGAAGACATAAATTGTCCCTCGACACCTCATAACTGGCGCCCATCGTGGGCCCTCAGGGCGCACCTAAAGCAATTTTCCATTACGTACAACGGTATAACTGCGAGTGAGACAACAGACCTAAACATTATTACATTAAAGATCAACCTCCTTTGTTTTGGCGCCTATGCCCGTGATTACTTATGGGCATTAAAGCAAAATAAACCTTATTGACAAACCAGGAAGATCCAATATCGTGGATTGTTGGTTTTAATAGGAAAGGGTCTATGTCTGGGGGAGTGGGGCCATGAAAAACGTGAACATAACAGGGTAGATTGAAGCCGCGACAGTCTGGAGTGAAGAACTAAATACTTTTGTTGAGCCAGAGCGAACAAACACCGTAAAGAAAATTTACTGAAGGAAATGATAAGAATAAACGAGGGAGAGCCAAGTGTTGTGGCGAGACAAGGTAATAAATAAGAGTTTGCTTCTCTTTAACTTGCTGTGTGGACTACTTAAAGTAAACTTTATTTACCGCAGAAAGCAGATAGATTTATAAATGTGTTTATTAGTATGGGCGGAAATACGAAGTTGGATATTAAAACCAATAAATGTACCTAAGAATCCACAACCCCGGGTTACTGACGAGACACCCAACGTAACTAACCCTACACGCACAGCCCGGACTCCCCTGTCTGGACTAGGGGTAATTTGACAAATGCTCGGGCCCGGACCTACCCTTACATACCCTCGAATAAAAAGCATTTGAATAATCGGAATGATGACGTAGCGCCCGATATTGGCAGTAAGACAGGTGCAGGATCTATACAGGAAATGGAGCAGCAATTTGTGGGGTTCGGTCACGTAAAATTTCAATAAGGCATTCTAAAAATTATTCCCAGATGCATAGAACTTTCAATCAATATACAATGGCAATAAAAATAATTTTCAGATAAAAAGTGTTTTGTAAAGCTTTGGCACGACGAAAACGTTCTAAAAAATTAAGAACACTGTCTTATGTGATTAGGGTGCACTTTCAAATACATACTCAAATATCCAGGAAAGATTATAGTGTAATCCATAATTAATAGAGCATTAACCTACATTGATAATGCTCTACTACTTACCAATAGTATGACACAGGAATTAAAACAATATCAGTTCAATTAAAATGAAATATTTTACAAGGAACTTTATCATAATTGCTTCTTACAAAATGTCTATTTTACGATGTTTATTTGATAAATTCTAGCATACAGCTCCGATACCATTTTTTGTGCGTCTAAAACTTGATTGGTTTCTCATTTAATAAGAATGAAACGATTGTTTTCTATCTAAGTAACCTTGAAAGGCACTGTATATCACGTAATACATTTTAAATTGATCCAATTTATGAGGGAAAGGGAAGCATGAAATGACTTTATAAAACAATTGCTATCTTTTACGCTATTCACTTCTTGCTAATCTTGCCAATTTAAGAACTAAAAAACAACGTATTCGATCATTCAAATGTATATAATAATAAGGAATACTTCTGGCTCAAAGGATGAAAATGCAAAGATATGCCTAAAAAAATACAGAACATTTTTATTCTTGGCGTTAAAACTGTCAACACAAAGAAATAATTAAAGTCAAATTGTATTTAGATCCAGTGAATATAAAAATAATAAGTAACATTATTAAATTAAAAACGGCTTCTTTATAAATAATCCGTATCTACCCCTATTCAATGAGTCACCCGGCATCATGGAGGGTGGCCGAGGGCCTACAGGAGCGATATTTATAGAGTTTATCGTCGTTTTATATCGAACCACTGCAGCGACCATTAAAATGCTAAGCATCATCGTCATCAACAAGTCTGTTGTTTGGTTTTATGTGTTGCAGACTCTGGTTTAGAATGGCTGTCAAAATTAGATTATTGCCCTTCAAAAATACATTAACACCTTATTTTCAATATTTTTTTTATAACTTTACGAGACATTATGATCTTCAATCAAAATAAGGAATATTTAATAGTGTAGCAAATTTCACTATACCAAATATACCTAATTCATTAAATCAATATTAAACTGCTGCTGGCGGGGAAGACCAACCGCTACTTGGTGGTCCAATGTCGACAAGGCTTCTCATCAATGGCAACCCAGGCTGTTATTCTGGCGAAACGTACTAGAAGGCCCGACCCCAGATAACCTGAGAGTAATAAGAAGGTTCAAATCTTAATCCATTTATGACATAACATTTCATAATCTTACAAAGTAATACGTTCACATTTTTATTCGCAGCTAATGATGGCTCGTTTTCATTTGTTCAGAATACAATTAAACGTGTATATGTGTTAGATTTTCTCTTTTATCTGTTTTGAAAAGAGCGGGATAAATTCCTGGCACCTCCGGCCATGTTTGTTGTGCATTAAGCTCGTGGTCAATGCTGACTAATGGCTTTTCATTTCGACCTTCCCGTTCGTTTAATTTATCGAAAGTTAGCGTGTTACAAATTTTAGGCAGTGCCACTATTTTGACTTTAATGGAGTACATTTCATGTTTATCTTCTGAAACATTAATAACAATTTGGATATTCGTATGCAGTGATAGTAAAGTTGGTCAAATGCTTGTATAGGAAACAAGGAATACATGGTCAAATCTCGGCCCACTACACTGGGATTTTCGGATTTCATAGGCGAATTTTTTTTTACCCATGAACTAAGCAAGTATGCCTAGTCCAAGCGAGGTAAAAAAGAACCGGAATCGTCTCCGTCGCTCACTCAAAGGCAAGGAAATATATATAGAACAAAAATAGGCACGGCTTGTGTGATTAAACCGGTTCTAGCACACTAAAACCGAAGTATTAAACAAGTCCTAAAGTTCATAGACAATAATAGTAACTTTGAAATTCGATGCGAACAACTGCACAGCTAGCATAAATGACAACTATACTATATATGGTAGCAATGTAGTTGACGCTCTTAAAAATGTTCAAGGCGTGACTAAAAAGCTATTGTTTTCAACCCTGGCGTAGCGCGTTATAACAACAATGTGGTGTGATGTGTTTCACCATTTCGCAATGGCTTTTAGAAAACCACCTTCGGAGTTATTTCCTCGTTTGCGTTATTACGTATTGTTATTGGAGCGGTTGTTGATAGGTTTGTACTCACTTCCCTGTTAATGTTCTTGAGTTTTGCTTTGTGTTCTTCGGTATAGAAAATAATCGCCATTGGATGCGTCCAGTCATCCACAACCATGCATCATGTTAAGCTTTTCTAGACTATAGTAAAGAACATGGTAAAACTTAATGCAAAGAACAAAACCTATAACCAAACCAACGGGGTTAACAAAATAATACCGAAAGCTAAAGGGCACTACAGCTAAATGGCATCATTTTGGTCTTTAGACATATAGAACCACGTGAAACTATCAAAGCGAATACGAATTACGCTCTGTCTACTAATTTATGTAAAAGGAGTTATCACGAAGGCGATCTTAATAGCGTATCTTGGGAAACGTAACATGCTAGTTACGGGACCGTCAACGGTAATACAACAAACCAACGATTCATTCATTTGATCCACACATTTGTTTGCACACATTCTCGCTGGGTTTTTGAATAAATTTCACATATTATACAATTCGTAACAGTACGTAGTGAAATGAACGCGAATGTTAAGTAAACTGCGCGAGTTGGCTTTCCAAAAAAATAGCTTTAAATAATTCTTTTAGAAAACTGCACTCGTACATTTGGCTATATAAAAATCAAGTTGCACATTAACTAACATTTTAAGGATTTTATCACGTTTGTTTTGTTTTTACGTAAATTAGTTTTCTTTTTAACCGACTTCAAAAAGGAGGAGGTTCTCAATTCGGTTGTATTTTTTTTTTTATTTTTTTTTTTTATGTTTGTTACCTCATATCTCCGTCATTTATGAACCGATTTGGAAAATTATTTTTTTATATGAAAGGATATGTTTACAGATTGGTCCCATTTTTTTCAAAAAAATGTTCTGATCATGGGATCCATGAGGAATTGAGAGGACACCTCAAATTTTATAGGCATACCGATAGCAATTTTGGTATTTTCATCAAGAAGTCAAGCATTTGCATTCAGAAAGTATCATTTGCTGAAGTGGAAGTGATGAAGAAGGCCACAAATGGCCACCGGAACTTGTCAGTGATACGTATTTCACGGGTTGCGCCAAGATAATCTCGATTATTGGTATACCTATTATCCAGTAAAAAGATTGATATACAAATCTTTTTAGTGACAAAGAATAGTAAATATACCCACTAAAAAGTTTAAAATAAAAAACTTTTTAACAAAATAAAAACCGTCTTCAAAAAACTAAAAAGCAAAAAATAATCTAATCTTGAAATCTACCTTGTCTAACCACATCAAATATTTAACTAATCTGAAGTCGGTGCCAAATAAACAACCGACGAAGAAAAACAAAAGTATACTCAGTAACGAGATGCGCGGACCAATTTGTAGGTATAGTCTTTGGCGCAGACCGGCAATACTCGACTCAGTTGTTTGTTTGGCACCGACTTCAGATTAGTTAAATATTTGATGTGGTTAGACAAGGTAGATTTCAAGATTAGATTATTTTTTGCTTTTTAGTTTTTTGAAGACGGTTTTTATTTTGTTAAAAAGTTTTTTATTACAATGTTTTATTTCTAGGTGTAGCATTCGCGAAAATATAACAAATCAATTTTGTATTATTATTATTCAATGCTTACTTATTCATACTAATTCCGGTCCCCTTAACATTCCCACTACACTGTTGTCTTTACCGACATATAAATAATTTACATAATATTTAACAACAGTTAACGAAAGAGATTGCAATAAGTGTCTGTTAACATATGCTGCACAAATTAACTAGTATGTAACGAACCACTTATTCCGCCATTCATCAATTATCCATCCATAGCATACCAGCTGGGGGGTTTTTATTGCTCACAGTGCGAAGTCGGAAGCGAAGCATCGTTCAGGTCCATCGGATTACGAAATAACAGTACTTGCACATAAAAACATTCAACGCAAACTAAAGGCAAAGAATATGCCAACAGAAATACTGAGCGATTAAAATGATGTTATATCAAAACCCATAGACATTATTGATTAACTGAGGAATTAAGCCTGAACTAATCCAGGTGCCAGGCAAATGTACGAAAGAGGACCAGAGTCACAACGGAGTTGACGGTAAACAGATCTACATCATAATATCTACTCGCAAAAAAGGGAATAACAGAATAAGTTTACCTAAATGTAATAAACCGCCACGGGCGTGCAATGTTCAGCGACTGTAATATTATTATGATAACAGAACAAAACAACGTAAATTTACATCTGACTGAATGATTATGGTAATGATTTGAAAGTAAAGATAAATAAACTCAGGCTAGTAACAATTATCCAAGTTCATAGCTTTATTAAACATGATCCCGAATCTTTAGTGGGCGTTGTTAACAATTTAAATTACAAATTTGGAAGAAACATAACCTTTATAACTGTTTCCTAGGATATCTTTATAATCAAAATGTTAAGCCGAAAGCAAAAATGCAAAAGAAAAGAAAAACATTTATCTTGCCAATTCAAAGTTGATCGTTCCAAGCTCGAGTTAGGAATCTGTTTGTGTAAATATCTTATTAAATGTCTACATTTTCAAAGGGAATTTAAGGAGGCCTACATTAAGGAGATTAGAGACTAGTTGCTCCTTTTTAATTAATAGATGTTGCCTTCTGTAATTCGAATTACGACACCTATTGTGATTTTACTTTGTAATTATAGGGCAGAAGGGAGGCATATTTTAGAAGCTCTTATTTTGTACAACAAACATTAATTTTAACAACTTACCTGGTGGAATGGAGCAGCATTTCCTAAAACAATACAATAAATATGAAATTACACGAGTAAAACAAACGCACATGAGGCAAAGTCAATAAAAGCAGAGGGATTTCAATGAACAATCATAGAAACGCCTGATTCACTAGGGTTAGGGCAATATTTGTACAATAAACGAAGATAACAAGTCTTGCACGGACAGGTAAACAATTGTATTGAATTGCACGAACTATCTGTTTAACAGCCAGTTTTTTTAAATAATTTTAAAAAATAATCTTAATTGCCCATGATATAGAATTTATTTTGATCTGGTTCTGGTCAAAAAAATTACAAACAAATTACTTTCATCAATATTATCATCAGAATGTTAACATCAATGCAAAGGACGTGCCTTTTGAAGAACGTGTTTAAGATATTATAAGTACCTACGTAACAAAAAATACCATTTATCTACGTACACCTATTATTTTGAACTTCGTAATTGTTCTGAATTGATTATTTTACAACGCTATTAAATTGCTGTTATTGTCTTCAAACGGGTATTTTACTGCGCGTAAAGGAGAAATTAAACGAGGGAATAAAGCCAAAATGTGAACATTGTTCAATGAACAACAACTCAAAATTTTATAAGACACGATATTAATTCAAAATGATAATAAATATAAGCCATCCAAAGGAGATACATGATGAATTGAAGAATATTATTATTCAGTTCATTTTAAAGAAACTACTATTGGGCGCTTCCAAAACAACTTCGAACATACAGAAACGCAATAATGCGTGTAACACGTGTCAGCCCCTTTATTTGGACCCTCATAATTGCCAAAATGGATCTTAGTGCTATGAAAATAAGGGTCGTCGGAGATAAGTGCATAACGAACGCCCCTTTCACTGTAAATTATTGCAAGCAGTGCAACTTTAGGGTGCATCAGATCGATAGGGCTACATATTCGGGTTCTTGGTTCTCGTTTGTAATTGGTACTAAATGAACGCGGAAATCGATTCCTGCGCACGTCGTACGTAATTCGTATGTCCACGATCAGATGTCAATTTGATCAATTCAATTTTACGTTTGTGCTTCTTTGATCTGTTGCTGGGGTTACCAGTGATTGCTAGATCGTTAGTGACGTAGTTATAATAACTTTCATACTAAATACTTAATTCAGGTAGCAATTATGTTAAATCCTCATTTACATGGAACACTAAGAGATGATTTAAACTGACAGCTACGTATTACGAACTCTCTTACTAACAGAGAGAGCAGTCATTAGAATAATTACCACCAACTTTACAAGTAGTAGAAACAACACATAGGTAGTAATTATACTTTGTTTAATATAATTTGGCGTGTTCACGCTTAATAGACATACAATGTGTAAGATATACATAAATAAAATGACGAAACTAACACTAATCGCTGACCCATTACTTTATCTTACGGCTTAAAGCATGTAATGGCCAAACATCAAGAGTGTAATGTAGATAGTTCTATAAATAATAAAATTAAAGTAAGGTACCCTTGACGTCATGAGGCATGTGTGTATAGCGTGATGTATATCATAAAGTCATTGTCACTGTCGTAAAAGAATATTGTGAAGACGTTAAAATTCGATTCGTCTAATAATATACTTCCATTTGGTGCTCCAATTTAAATGGAACGTAAAAGCCACGAAATCGAATAAAAATTTGACAAAACAAACAAATGGCTCGGCACGCCACAAAGCAATTCTATAAGTATAACATAACACAATACCATTTGGCCTTCCCTCCAATGAACTTGCTATCGATTTTCAGGAGGGCAACGACCAAAGCCAATTTTTTTTTTCTACTGGATAATGGTATAACATAGGATATTTCTGCGAATAAGAACTAATGTAACACTTGCCAATACAATTTGAGGAGTAAATGAGTTTATGAAACATTGCTCGCCAGTATATTAGATCATGAAAATTTCATATCTTTCAAAGTATGTTGTAATAATTAAATGTATGTTGATGATTTTGTTTTCAACGGCATAAGTTAAGGGGTATATTTATTATTTACAAAATACACAAGAAAAGATGTGGGACCATCGCTTACCTTTAGTTAGTTAAAGAAAGGTGTGGTGTAAGAAAAGTGAGATATGTTCTTCATACTGAAGTTCCCTTGTAACAAATTTCGTTTAAGAGTTCATAAAACAGACGGCTTCCTAGTCTATGTTCCAATTAAAAAGAGAGTGATAAATTACTGTTATATTTTTTATAAATCAGGATCCAAAATTAATTTAGACGGTAAATTTGGTGACAGCCATTGTCTGAGCAATAGATTGGTGCTCCACATTGTTTAGTCTCACAAACAGAACGTATAAACAGTAGCCGGGAAAATGAAAACAAAAGTGTCACGGCTAATTTAAGAGTTCACGAGGTATTTTGGATTGCTTAATTACCAGAGACTGATGGAAAATCCGCATTTATTGATGAGATTAGGGATGTATCTAAAGCGGTACTTGGACGAAACTTTTCCGAATAAAGAACGGATTTTAATATTGAAGACTTGTGTATAGTATTTTTGGACGATCATATATCATGAATATTTGGGAGACATTCTAAGGCCCAAAATACCGATTACTGATCTGAATTCAGAGAGAGAACTTGAGGGCACTCTTGAGATTTCGTTCTCTCCAAAAATGATGGATTAGTACGTCGGGTATAATCCTTTATACGTACCGTTTCTGCAACGTAACGTCTTCCCTCTCACACCACAGACTTCATAAATAAGTATGACAGTGACAGCATGTTTTCTCGTTTTCCTGCTTACCCTAAAGATTATAAACACGGGCCTAATAATCGAAGTGATAGTGAACCTTAACGATAACTAATGTCACAAGAGAATATATCTAGTTGCCATTAGTACAGTTTTTAAAGAGCCTGTTCAAACATTAATCAGACTCGCGTTCCAGGATGACATGTAATAAAATTAGCGCGACCTAAGTTTTGAATTGCAAACTGAAACTCGGAGCGAAATTTTAAATATACGCAAATAAAATGTCCAGTACTTTGACGCTGTATTCAGGACCTTAAATATTAAAACATTCGGGATAGAAAATTATTTTTTTATAAATTTGTATGTTTATATAAATGTTCAAACAGCTAAGTATATACTTGTAAATAGGAAACAATTGCTTGGGTCAGCTAAAATTTTAAACCTCGTTCTTGTATATTTTATGTTATTTATAATATTCCATTAAAATTAAACGGGAGAAATGGAAATTCCTTTTCAAATCCCCGGATATTATGTTTTTAAATTCCGCCCTCTTTGTTTAATTCACGGCACTTTGGGTGAACGAAGTTAGCAGAGTGTGATCTTTTTATACTGCAATTACGCTTTCCTTTTTATTCTTATTCATTCGAGGAAAAAAGTAATAAAGACAACTAAGAAAATCGAATACAACAGTAGGCATGAAAATTACTACTAGCCCCGACTTAAACGGTAATAATTATGATATATAATATCATCCATCCATCTTACGGAATGTGAGAAAATAATCGAAGATACAGATATATCAAGGAATGAGCTCCCGTTTGCTTTGTATCACGATGTATTATAGTTTGTTGAACTGTCTGAATAATTCGATCGTGAGACGCGACACGTGTAGCACACAGCTGACATTTGGGATGGGTGCCTCACGGGCACTATTAATTAACATTATGGCGGAGGTCTAGTCAGTATTTTGGTTGATGAAGGGAATCTGACTGCTGTTTAGATTAGTGAGATCATTATTATAAGCTGGCTCGTTATAATTACAGATGTAAGTTTATCAGTTCATCATTAATAGATTAATTTTATGGAGAACTAGCAGTACTAGTGAATTCGTACTTATGGATTTCTGGATGGTCTATTACGCAGTTTTATTAAATTCGAAATCTTCATCGAATCAGACGGCCCTTAGACTATAAATCTCATTCTAAATGCAGTCATTGCAAAACAACGTTACAAACTTTAAAGGAACCTATTCATAGTAATATACTTCGATGTCGTTTGCTTTTCATCTTTGTGTTCCAGTCAATCTTGAATACCTCTTTCAAAGAGCTTTAAAACTTTTATAACCTTTTGATAGCAATATGCGCAATAAATCTAGCTTCTATGCAACACTTCTTTGATATTCAACCAAGCATATCCTATACACAGCACCCTGACCCGAAATCGATCACAATCCTTTAAGCGTCATTGACTTTTATGTTCAGGGCATCAACCGAGCCCTTCGCGTGCTCTATCAAGTGTCTGTTAGTGTCCGACACTTCCGTTTCTAACAACCACTGATTTATTGCCTTTTACAACATACCAACCGCGACGAATCCCAATCAATCCAATTTGGGATCTTTGTTGTACGGGTGTGAAATAAGACTTCCACAGAATTGATTACCGTAAAAGATACGATACAGATTTTGTAAGCCTATAACCAATAGCATGCGTTTGAATGCACAATGAAGACACAATAAGGAATAATAAGAGTCGCGAAGTGGATTAGAAGGCCAAAGATCGATCTGAATATTAATAGCAACCTAAAACTTGTAGCCCCAAAAGAAGTTTATTTTAATTTTGCGTTGTTGAAGATCGACGACAGCTTCGGCTCTAATTAATATTTCATGTTCGTTGATATCACCGGGAAGCGTTCTCAATGATCGATGCAATACAAAGTTTATTAATGGACCAATATTGGACATAGTTGGTTGGCTCATAGTCTTCATTGATATTGTTCGTGTTGCAGTATTATGTTATTTAATTACACTCACCATCAAGTCGGTCGACAGGTATCCCAATAGATGCAAAAAAATGGCTGAGAACAAACCCAAAGATAAGCACAGCATGAAGGGACACAAAGATCCTTGAAAGAACGTACGGTAATAAACGGTACCAACATTACGTTCAATCAAAACAAACCTCAGTGGGGAGTGCAGTGGCCCTGCGCGACCGTGACTCATCTATCAAGTGCATGCGTGCGCCCGCGCCGATGCCACGGAATTAGACCGCGATCGCATTTGTTATACGGCTTAGTTTCAGACTTTTATTTTTTTTCGTGAACCATGTTTATGGCGTTTGAAAACAAATTGGAAATGGGGAAACAGTTTCGAGATTTGAAATCGTATCTTTGATAAAATTTATGATTATGACACAATAACTAAACTCAGACCATTACTCTAAACAAAACATTTAAGACGTCCATATGAAGACTATAATAAATATTATTACACAACTGATCCTATCTTGATAGCACAAAGAAAATAAATGAAACTGAACCCACTGGAACTGGAATAACAAAAGTATTTCGGATTCGGATTAACCACATCACCAAACATCGGTGGGAGCGAGTTCTCTAAATATGGACGTACCAACGCGAAGATCGGATTTGATCTTTTTGCGCGTTGAAGACGGAGATGCGAAAGGATGACATACATCATGTATGTCTGATGCTTAATTTGAAGACAGCACGTGTGCTATCCCATACCACTTAGCTATTAATATCTTTTGGAACATAGTAGAAGGCTTCCTAATGATCTTAATAATTAAAAAAGAAGGAAGGTTATCAATAATGCATGTAGTGGGTACTTGTGTGAGCTAGCCTTGGAGATCTCGCGATATGGATATACTTTTATATTTGGAATAACGGCGCCGTAGGATTATAGGCATACTATCTTGACCGAACCTATGGGGCTTATGGGATTGTTTATGGGTATTTATTTTAATGCATACTAGCAATTTCCCGTTATAAAAATGTTATTAAACAAATAGGTCGTATGTTTCGAAGCAGATGAATTGGTTGTGTTATGGAGCTTCCTGATTTTAGATGAAATTGTGAAAAAAAGTTTTTCAACATAGAGGTTGAACGCCTCACTAAACAATACATAGTATCTGTTATATTTTTACCCAAGTAGGAAGTTTCGTTGTCAGTACGATCTGTCGGAACTGAGTCGAGGTCAATGCAAAAACATTGAACAATAACAACATTGTATTTGCCAAGTTACCTTTATGAAAAATCGCAGTCACAAATGAACTTGGACGGAACACAGCTTGTACTGAGATTGGTATAAAATGTAAATTCAATGTTTTGTCAATAAAAGGGCTGGGTAACGATAGTTCTTACTCTAAGTCGAGAGTGAACAGGTACCTTCTAGGCAAGTATGCTACATCTCATCGTCACTTACCATCAGGTGAGATCGAGATCAAATACTTGCCTATATCGTAATAAAAAAATAAAAAAAATAAAAAAGTTCTACAATGTCTCATAAATCTTGAAGCAGCCAGCAACACGAAAAAAAAACATTTTCTCATACATTTGATGCTGAGGTGGTACAAACTTCACCGGTATAACTAGTTTATAGATAAATAAGTAATAATTATTAACAACGTTTGGGTGAAAAATTACGGCGATCATAATATATTTTAAGAACGTTGAAATCTCATGATTTAACTTCAGTATATTAAGAAATAACATATATTCAATGCAATTATAATAAAAATAAACCCTTTCCTTTCTCTCAGTAAACTTTTATATTACATAACCAATATTGACTTTGATTTGAATTCATCGGTGGGTTTACCTTTCGCACAATTGAAAGACGAAGGTCAGTTGCAATCAGCAAACTGTAGTTCATGAGTAATATACTGACCAATGGCGAAGTCAATTACAAAAAAATAAGACCCATAAGTAAATGTATTTCTTTTTATTGACCTAAATCACCGCGTTTCGGGAAAAATTAAAAACTAAAACTAAAGTTAGGTGTGTGTGACATTCGTGGTTAAATCTTTACTCATCAACATACATCATAGCTTTTAATGGCCTTTGCAAAATATTGTTCATAAATTGTAGAAAGCTGCATGGGTACACTTTTGAGGCGCGAGGCCTCTCGGACGCTAAACGCTAAAAGCTACTCCAGAAAGATAATTTTCTACAAGTTTTGTGTACAATCAAAATATGAAACCAAAAGAGCAGTGTATTATAAAATAAAATATAGTGTCCATTGACGACACTGCTACATTCATACGAGCAGAAACAGTGAAAGCCATAAAGATATCGTTTATGGGTCACATTATTGAGTGCGATAACACCCTTGTCGCAATAGTAGTACAATTTATTGCACAATTACTTCAGCACGTGCATTTTAATTACATGTTACACCCGTATTTAAAATCAATGGCTTCCATGGATTTTATCGCACTAATAAGAGAGCTTGACAAGCATCTCAATGAAGATGACCGGAGTTACTGATTCAGTAGCTATACCACCCAGTCGTCGATAGCTAGTCATTTACATAAAGCATTATATACCACCCAGTCGTCGATAGCTAGTCATCTACATAAAGTATTAATATGGCTAACTCCTACGTAAAATATAGGTTAGTTCCTTGGATGACACTTGGATGACGCTGCACAATTTTACGTTAACTCTTACAACTAGCAACCGTGAAACTCATGGTAGAGCTAGAGTAACGGCTCTACACGTGTATGGACTGAAGAAACTATCGGACGTCATTGTAACTGACTTCTTACTTTTTTGCTTTACTGATTTTTTTCGTAGCCTAAATATGACAAACCAGCTTACTACTACAATCGGTCCGATCCGATCCGACGGTCCGATTTTCGGTGGGGTCTCGTTGGGGTCTCGTTGGGGGGGTCTCGTTGGGGTCGGTGGCAGTCAACAGAATAAATCGGATTTCATGGCTGGCGACCTACGTACGTATCGGTTGTATTTAGTAATAAGCTTTAGAGTTATGACCATTATTGGTCAACTGTCTGTTTTATTTCATGATTACAAAAAACGTATTCTTAATCCTGTATTCGTCCTGAGATTAATACAACCATATTACATTTAGTAATATTACATAGCCTTTGAAAGTGAATAAAATATCTGCAACATTGCAATACTAATCAATTAAACTTAGTAAACTTCGAGTGAAATACTTTCACGTGTGCTTAAAGTTAGGGCAACTCGGAAGCGGAGAAAAACTAAGTACACATTAGTGGCAAGCTGTTACTTTATGTCCGCTCCTCGCTGCCGCTAAGCTTATGTTTCGAAGTACGTTTCAAGTAGATACATTTTACTTAGATGCGAGTCTTAGTTTCTGATGGAGACAACATTTTGGCAACAAAGATTTTTAGGCGAACTTTATTTTGTAAAGGCTGATTTAGAATCCTCAGGTAGTATATTCTTCAAATAAACTAACTAATATTGATTTCTTATATTTACTAGACATTGAAATAAAACTAATTTTACGGATTTTATCGCGTTTATTTTATGTTTTTACGTTCGCTGCGTGTCGGGTGCTTTACAGAAACCATGGTCACGGGAGGACTGAGGTGTTAGACGTTCTAGTGTCATAGTTTGAACTGGGGTACCCTCAAATTTAGTTCTTGTTTGCGGTCCGATCTACGCAGGTAATGGTCAGTGTCTTGAGGTCTTCCAATGGTGCGCTTGGTTTTGGATTTAATCCAAAACCAAAAGCAAGCACACCATTGCAAGAAACGCGATAAAATCCACAAAATTAGTTTTATTTCACAATAAAATATCTGACAAAAAGTCTAATTTATTTGGAGACATCCTCATCAGAGGATTGAAAATTCGTCCTTAGTTAAATACACATTTAAGAGAAAACTAAAATCTTTTGACTATTTTGCAGCCATATGAAACACATGTTTAAAATATCTATTGTCCAATTAATGTGTGAACTCCTATTCATACTATTTAGCTCACGTAAGCTGACGTAACATATTACCTGGATGACGAAACGAAAGCGGAACATATTAAAGTACTTGCAACGTTGAACGCAACAATATTTTCACATCGCGAGGGAGCATTAAACGGTGACCATCCAACGTAGCAGATACATCATGACCATCAACGTGACTCAAGTGAAAATCTGAGTATCTTTATAGCGCAGATAAATACTGTTTTTATGCTTGAGATTAATTAAGCTTGTCGTCGAGACGGATATGAATTTACGGCCGACAAGGAATGCAAACGCATTGTTTGAAAGGCATTACCATCGTGTTTTAGATCAACGTCCAACTCTTGAATCTGAGACACCTCTTGGTAGCACGGGAATGTATTCCATACTTCACATAGCGGTAGAAAACTTCTCAGTTTGAGGCGGATAAGTTGGCACTATCAGAAATATTCAAGATTGCAGAATCAGTTTACAAATTTCTATCGTAGACCTATCAAACGTAACATAATATCTAGTCTAGTAGTTTAGTGTCTTGTGTTGTTGCTAAATAAATGTTTTTTCATTCTTTCTTTCTTTCTAATAAACGAGGTAGAGGCTATAATTCTAAGTATCTTATTTATATATATTTTTATGGTCATGATGTATCTGCTACGTATAGCATCACAAAATACTTGCAAGCTTGACAGCAAAAGATACAGTCACAGAACTCAAAGTATCAATAGAAGACCGAACCGGGTACGGGCCGGACCAGACATGGTCTGCTCCGTACCAACCGTCCGTACCGTATTGTCTGCAGACTATTCTCTGGACGAATAGATTCGGTACGGAGCGGATGTAATCCGTTTCGTCCAAACACGTACCAAGTTCGATAGTCTGGTAATACTATCAGGAATCAAGGCGGCAATTGCGCATTCACGTGCGACAACTTACTGGGTCTCCTATGCCTACATCACGGTATGATAGATGAACCATAACGTGTTACGTCATCCTATTTTACCTAGGATAAGCAGTTTTCAAGTAAACAGTGATAACTGGTGACCTAAATTCGCGGTTGTTTCGTAAAACTCTTGAAATTTGTTTAAAGTTAAACGGGGAATAGTGCTTTTTCTGGAGTGCGTTGCGCAACGCGGAAGCTCGTTAAGGATGTTGATAAGTGAAATGGATGTATTGCAGAAATCAACAAGAAAACGAAATAGCAACATTCACTAGAAGAAAATAGCAAGGGAAAGGAAGAACGAGGTCTACGGCCGAATACCTAAATATTTGAGTGTTACTTAACGGTTTAAGAAGTAGTTATCTTGCATTTTCAAATGACGCAGTCAAATTGAGCAGGTCTTAAATTTTATTAGCGTTGGAGTAATCGGCAGCAAAGGAGATGAAATGATATTAAAATTCACAGTCATGGACCATCCTTATTAAGTAACTACACTTCATTCAACATCAATGGCATGCCAATTGAAACGAAAACTAACGTAACAAACGTCAACCAATTGAATCGAATGACCTATGATGCAACCAACAGTCATTATATTCCTATCGCGGTACTATTGTTATTGTCACAATAAACACCACACCAGCATTATTTGAACTTTTATCATTAGAGCCATTAGACATACATTGTAGAAAGTCCGCAGGCCTTTATAAACTGGACTTATTATGCACCTGCACCAGTTTAGTTTGAGATACGATACCTCCCACATGGCAGTAATAAGAGGCAAAGAAATCATGTCTGCCAGGGGTTAAGTTTGGTTGGTTGTCGTGCACCGTTTACTACCGCACTTGGCCCCTTTCGCAGAAAACAGAGGTTACATTATCAAGATCGCACCGATTCTATTCAATTGTTTTTTATGATGGGTTCACATACATTTAAAGCATTTTTTTTTTCGTGATAATAATGATTCAGTAAATTGCTCACACATATTCTAAATAAAGATGTTCTTGTGAGAATTTAAATAAAATTGTACCGTGGATCCATATAATTCCATGTGCAACACAGTAATTTGTTTCAAATCCATCGGAAACCATATAATAATGTACGTTTTATCATATCCGACTGACACAAATGTTGAATTTATTTTCATTTACTACCATTTTTTCGGGTTAACTGGCACGTTAACCGTTTAATTTCCACATGAATGGTTTATTTTGTCGTGTCAACCCATGAATATGGCCGAGTAAAATACGTGCGCAACTTGCGCAAAACATGACGTAAAAGGATCTGGTAAACCATAGCCTAGATAAATGAGCAGCCACAATAATCATTATGGCCGGTTGGAGTTGCAGTTTATTTTCTTCTTAGTTCTAAAACAGTCGCAATGTATTCAAATACAAAATATTCTTATGTCTTCCAAAACACTTTTGTTGGCTTTCAATCAATGATTACTGTCGTACATATTCGTTTGAAGACAAATGTTATCCCTTTTAATCTTAAGTCTAAAGTCTTTTAAATGATTGACAGATTTCTTGTTAATAGCTTGTTTGAATTAACTATGAACACGTTCCATGTTTTAAATTTCTTCTAATTTCGTCACTTCCAATGAAGTCATCCCCGCTCCCCTTACAAAGGCAGATAGTAATACAGACATCGTACCGACTCGGCTGAACTGTCCCAACTGTACTTATCATTGAGGAGTTCCGATGGCCGCTTGTGGTCTTCTTCATCGGTTCCACTTCAGCATATGATACAATTCTGAATGCA
The DNA here is from genome assembly GCA_905404115.1 of Pheosia gnoma. NCBI lineage: Eukaryota > Metazoa > Arthropoda > Insecta > Lepidoptera > Notodontidae > Pheosia > Pheosia gnoma. The sequence continues at coordinate 2,837,379 of FR989917.1, read as the reverse complement.
AATGCTTGACTTGTTAATGAAAACACCAACATCGCTATATGTTTGCCTATCTATTTGAGGAGTTCCCCCCATTCCTGTCCCAACATGTATGGCACCTTCACGGGCGTGATGACGATGGTAAAAGCGGCACCATGACCCGTTCTGAATGACAATGACCGAGATTCGATGCTCACAATTCTCCTTTGAGATTACAGTTTCGAAATAAATATACATACCACGATTCGCTGCGCAAGAAGCGATGATGAGAATTATCAATGCGGAAAGAGCAGGCGAATAGAAAATGAAAAGTTGAACATCAAGTTTTTAAGATTCCAGTTAAGTAACTAGATGTGTTGGAAATGACAAGTCAGAAAATGTTAAGATTTGCAATGAGATGTTTGTTTTCTCTAGTTTATAGCGTAAACGAGTTTGTTAACTGAGTAGGTACTATTTTCGTTAATGAATGGCATAGTGTACCGAGACACGTTTCCTGTGATTCACTTTATCTTAGTCATTGAAGTATTAAAAGAATATGTGTATTACTCAAAACTCCTTCTGGCAAAATTGTTTCAGAGTCCATGAAAATTTTAAAGATTACTATATATTCTTCAGAAAGTAAAAAACTTGCTCCTACCATACCAAAGGTACCTTGACCACAGGTTTCCTAACCTACACTATTAATATTACTACAGATTTTTTTTTCTTTTTTATTGCCAGACGAACACACTAACTATACGGTCCTACACTAAGCAACGCTTGTATTATGAGTCCCCTACAATGGACTGAGGGCGAACTTAGTATAGATATTATACATCCATGACTCGAGTACAAACATTCATGCTCATTACACAAAGATTGTCCCTACCAGGATTCGAACCCGGGACCCTCGGCGCAGGGTGCAGCGTCTCTACCAACTGCGCTAATCAGATCGTCAATAGCTTCTAACAGTTGGTTTAGAAGGAAAACGACGTAAGATCGCGACTGTTTAACAGATATAAATGCAACTGGTCAACTGGGACCACAGTCCTGGTCGACCCGAGGGTACTCAAGCAAACAAACACTCAAGGGCGTCTTGTAAAATAATGCAAGCGCATACCGTTGATGCCTTACCTATCTATCATTTTATACGTCGTTACGTCACATCTGACTCAGACGACCCAGATGTGAGATAGCATTGTTTGGGTGCGTATTTACGAGGCGGTTACAACGCATGTGTGTCGGGCCCAGAGCCCGGCGTCGCAGGGGAAAAATAATGGAGAACGAGTAAGGGCGTTGCCCTGCACATGTAAGGAATAGTAAACGCCGTATGATTGTGATCTTTGATACAGTTTGGTGTCTCTTTATTACGTATTAGCTGCACCCCGCGATTAAGAAGTATATAAGTCCTTTTTCCGGGATAAAAAGTAGCCTATGTGGTATTCCAGAGTATAATCTATCTCGGTGCCAAATTTCATCCAGATCCGTTGAGCCGTTCTGGCGTGATTGAGTAACAAACATCCATCCAAACATTCACATTTATAATATTAGTGCGATTAGTGGGATAGTGGGATTTATGTCGCGTCCGTGTTATTCTCTCGATTAATCCTTCACATCAGTAATGCAAGCACAATCCTTTTAACGTTGCGTTTCGGTAACGTAGGCATCTTCCATCCCTCTCACACTATAGATATGACAGTGGCAGTATGTTTTCTCGATAGCATTGCGATTACGAAGCAGTGATAGCCAAGTTGGTAGATGGCTTGCCTCGGTAACGAGGATCGCAGGTTCAACCCCGTCTGGGTTCAATTCGAAAATGATCGTCTGGCTGTTACCGCGGATTTCATTTGTTTTTTACTTTTGTTACCAAGATATATGTGTAGTTAGTTTAGTTAACATTTTTGTATGAAGTTGAATAATTTTTCTCTATCACCGCAGCGTGTCAGATAGGTAGGTATTTCAAAAACGGGCTCGGTACGCTAATAAAGTGACGTAAGCGCGGCTAGGTGTTAACTTACAAGGCTAATAGACTATTTTATTAGCGTGCGTGATCTAAGCCTGCTTGATAAACTTTATAGACAGACTCGCTTCTGCCCGCGGCTGCGCCCGCAGAACCTTAACAAGACAACATAATATAGTACTCAGGGATAATGTAGTTTTCTTTCAGTAAAATATTTTTTAGAATCATTAATACCGGAGATTTTCCTCTATATCGAAACTCATAAACTTTACCTACTTATAATATAAATATAGGTACTATACAAATAATTATAATAATGATTTTTTATCTTTAGAAAAATACTCAATTTAAGGATTTAATCGTAAAAAACGTAACGCAAAAACATAATATAAACGCGATAAAATCCATAAAATTCGTTTTATTTCAATAATTATAAATAATAATATACTATATTATTGAGTCACTTTTACATGATGTGGTATGTTAAGGCTTTGAGATAAACAGTAAAAAATAAAACACTCGTATTGCGAAGGTGCCTGAATCAGGGCAAGTACGACAACTGTGTGGGCAGATTTTAAAAAGGTTTTTTAACGATCATTTAAAAAGGACTGTTTATCTTACGAAATTGCCAGAGAATGGGGGTTCACAGGCTGCGCTCCACAAAAACATGCACCCACCAGCTAGCTACGTAGCAATTCCGGACGTATTTTTGCGGAGTTTTGTTTATATAGGACAATTTTCATAGAAAAAAAAAATGAACATACATGTAATAGGTACATAGATGATGTAGATAATTGTTGTATATTTTACTTAATCTAATATCAGCATCAGCAGCTATTAAGCTTGTTGATATCAAGACTTTTAATTATTCCCTAATACGCCAAATCTTGTCCGGGGTCACCATACAACCTGGTCATTCATTCACATTACCATACATTTCTAGAGTTGAATAAAACAGTACCTGCATATGTAAATTAACAAGCAAACAAAATTCCAATTTCAAAGTTACATTAGATAAGTTTCATCTTAAGTGAGTATACATATTTACTTTGAAATCTAATTAATTACTTACAGTATAGGTACTCTAATTTTAGTTTTAAAAGTGGACCATACCTCTTTAAGCAGTCGGGATGTTAAGATCAATATAACAGACGGATATACCTACCTACCTGTTGATAGATTAAGTAATGATACTGTTTTGATTTTCCTTTTTTTAATACTCAAGTAGGAAATAAAAATATTAAATTTATGGTATTCTCATTGAGAAAGCATGCTATAACGCTATTTTTTAATGATAAACCAGCGGCTATGTGCAGGCAACACATAATTAAGCTAATGTAACAATATGTTATAGGTTTGCTTGAGCCACAGATTACTTAAAGGATAGATATATTATTAGGAAAGTATTTAATATCAAGTCTCTCTTTTCCACGGGATAACATGAGCTATGGAAGAGAGAGGAACCTTTGAAAGGAGTTTGTGAGAACATGGGTCTACAGAACAGAACATTGGTATTTATTATTAGCATTTCCAGTTATTTCAGATTCGGAGGACTACAAAGATACTACTACAGAGGTACTGTCTATGCAACTTTTTTAAATTGGAACAAAATGCAAGTAGTATAGAACTTTATAAGACATTGCAAAAGAAGATGTTTATAATGATAACTTGCTTAATAATATTAACTGAATGCCATTATTTTGATACATAAGCAATACTTCTAAAAAAATAGTTTTCTCTGCTGAATAAAAATGCATAGGTAACTAAAGAACTTCTTACAAATTAGGTACCTACCTTAGTAACTAGGGACTTATTATTTTTTACACACGGACCTTGGTACCTACCTATACACGCACTTATTATTTTCATGCTTTAAACATGTAACAAGTAGGTACCCACTGATGAAAAAAAAATGAACAAATCAAAAACTACCTACTAAATTCCGCAAGCATATAATTGGTCGAAACTAAAATAAACAATACGAGTTACCTTTTTTAACCGACGAAGCTAGGTAGATACTGCATCAAAAACGCGTATAAAACAGCGGAATATCAACGAAAACGCTGCACCCTCATATTTATTATCATAACCAAGGTATTATACGTAATTATAATATCAAAAATAATCCCAAACGAAGGCTAAAAGGGGAGTAAATATCGATCACACACTCACCACAACAATATAAACCGGCGATCTTGAAGAAATCACTTTGAGACACGATTTAACACTTTTAAGTCCACTAATTACACAAATAAACACTCCACTTTGTTTCTCGGCTCATATACAAACAAATTTCAGTCACAAATTCATGTAAAAAACACTTTCACAGCATTTTCACGAAAATGCGCTTTGTACAACTGACACAATCTTTCACGGCAAACGCAACAACAAACTGCGCCACCAATCCACCATTGCCCTGCCAAACTAACTGCCAAACGAACGAACGAACGGAAGAACGGAACGGTGCAGTGTTGCAATAAAAAGAAAATAATTTGCCATAATAGTGCCGCTGACAATCGTTTTTTGGTAATATTCTTACAATAATGATAAATAAATTAACACAGAAGATGGCCTGAACGACCCCGACGAATGTAAATTTACTTATTTGCTCTGTTTTACATTTATTTACTTCAAATTAATTTTTAATACATAATACGAATTGCTTTTAATTGTCCCAATATATTCAGAACCGTGTGAGTATAGAATTATAGATTAAAATATTGACAATAAGTCGATTTCATCCTGTATTGGAAATGGTATGGAAATACGCGTTAATTAGCTATTATTTAATTTAAAGCCTTTTTACACATGGCAATATATAAGCGTTGCCGTGTTTGTGTGTGCAAATTAAATCTAAATTACCGTATAAAACTGTAATTACCACGTCAATGGCAGCACTGAACGTTTGGCATATAGGAGTTGCCTGTATTGACTTGACTATCACTTTTACTATCAACCGACAAAAATCGGGATGACAACTGAAACCCAAACGGTTTATTAAGCACTGAATATTCTAATATGGTCGGATTATATTAGCGCCATCTATAGCTTCATAAGTAGAACTAATATAATGTCAGAGGTTGAGTCTGCCAGCCATCTAGTAGATAATGTCATTACTACAACAAATGATACAAACTTAGTTAGTTAGTATAGACAGTTGTTTATTATTATTCTAATAGATGGCACTGTTCACAATAAATACGTTTCAGAATGGCAATTTATTGGTGTATTCCCCATAGTTTCGGATTTGACCATTCGCGCCCAATTGAGTCATTTGCTTTGATACATTTTGATAATCGGTTATTAGATATATGTACCTACATAACTACCTACGGTAGGTAGTAGAAAAGCAGATATTATTAGGTAGGTAACCTACCTAATATCTGGTTTTCTAAGTACTAGGAACGCAATATTTTTTTTGGAACGAAGTTCCTTATTTATCTGTTTAACGGAGGAATCGTTTCCATAGGCAGGCCATGAGCATATTCCAATTTTTTAAGTTGCTTTTTCGAAGGCAGTAAACTTTCCGAGAAGCGTTGAGTGGATGAAAAAAATCTGGGAGTGGGTTCAAAAACTCAAAATGAACGGTTTTGGTAGACTTCCGCCCGATGACCGCTGGCGACGAGGGCATTAGGGTGCGCACATAAATGGTGTTGAGGCGATGTTGATTTTACATATTTTATTAAAAAGAAATACCTAAAAGTTTCTCTCGTTTTTTTCTCCTATTTTAAGTAGCTTTTATTTTCTAATTGGATAAAATAAATATTTCGGTAGGTAGGTGGATTTTTTGTTAATCGTTAATCTTTCTTATGCCAAATAAAAATACTTAGTTTAGTTTTTTTAATTAATTAATTTTAAACGGTTTGATTGCAGTATTACAATTACGACAGCTTTCTGGATTTATTTCAAAGGTACCTAACAGATAAGTCCCTCCCAAAAATTGATAATTATTCATTAGAGCCGTTCACAAGTTTATTCCGGATTAAGGATCACGATCAAAAGGTAGGACCTTCAATACTGCCTTGGATCGTGATCCGCAAGATACTTGTCATAATACTCGTATGGAGCATTTTAATCAACTTTATAGTAGAAAGCCCTAACCTGAAAAAATAATAATAAATCTAAATCTATTTAGTTTCAATAATTACGAGCAGCTCCACACGGCTGTGTTCCGCAGCGTGAAGAATGTTATTAAGTGGGTAGGCTGTAAAAAAAACAAAAATATCTCTATCGGCCGGCTCGGACGTGATAATTAGTAGATACAGTGGGCTCGATATACCGTCACGGGCAAACACGTTTTTCTCATAAGTAGTATTTTGTGAAATCCGTTCGGGGGGACCAATTTTAATTTTCGAAGGTACTTATTTGTTTTTTAATCCGTGACATAGACTTCCAGTCAGTGTTCGGATCCGTACGATAAATATCGTACGTACGACGGACGATGGTACAGTACTATCGTACGCTGATTGATACGATAATTACGATTTGTGTATTATGTTAACGGAAATATAATTAAGTTTAAACTTTTAACATTATTTTCTTCTTTATACATTCGAAATGTTGGCGCGTTTATTACACTCAAAGTGGAAGGGGGCCCAGCTCAGGTCTGTGCCATACGTCGAAAATTTAATTTGAAAAAGTTTATTTTGTTTAATTTCAAAAACAGAAGTTCACGTTTCATATGATATTTTAATGTATCATAGTCATTATCCTGATGGATACGAAAATTTTGATACACATACGATAATTTTACGGCCCTGGTAGATAGCTGCCTGGCTTCAGGTTGTGAACACTGACTCCAGGGCCCCAAGTCTGCTAACACAATCGATTCATAATCGAAAAGCAACCGCATAGTATCAGTCACTTTTGACATATATCCCATACAATATCTGTCAGAAGCGACAGTTACTATGCGGTTGCTGTTCGATTGTGAATGGATTGTGTTAGCAGACTTGGGGCCCAGTTGGCCTGTATACAAATTCTGTCACATAAGTTGGACATGAGATAGCGTGTATCAGAACATTGTGCAACAGGCCCTTAATAAAAAAATACAGACGAACACACCAACTGTCCGTCCGTTGGCATTCGTTTTTCCACTTGTCCGTTGCCATTCGTTTTTCCACTTGTCCGTTGCGATTTGTATTTCCACTTGTCCGTTGAAGTTTCACTTCTACAGTGTGTCCCAACACACATTTCGTTTTTTTTATTTATCCCATGTGACTATTATGGATAATTTACAGACAGTTTTAATTGTAACACGGCTCTCAGGCTTGCCATATCACAATAATGAGAATTGGTAAGGACTTTTCAGAAACTATTACAACATTATTGAGAGGACCCACGAATATCTTTATTGAATCATCTCAATTTTTGAAATATCCATTACCAATCCTCGCGCTCGGACCGAACGCAATCGTAGATAGCACACGATTGACAGATAAAGATGGCTTCATACAACACACGTGAAAGGAAAAGAGAGAACGCGATATGAAGTCATAAATATCGCGCAGCTGGATCCGTACCCGATACTTTTTTCTTCAAAACCGAGTTCTGTACGTCGTTTGCGGGCAAGTACAATCGCGCACGGTTTCGTTTTCTCGGAAATCCATTTTTATTTTTACGAAAGTCGTCCGTTGCGATCCCGAATAACTGCAACGCAGTAACATTGAACAAGTGGTTGATTTAAAAAAAAACATTAGTGTGACGCTGGGGTTGTCGATGTTGTTTTGATCGTTTATATTTATTTTAACTCTCACGATACCTAACGTTGAATTGCACGCGAAGATACTTATTTGGTCATGTGTCTGTAGCGACCACTTCAAGCGCCACAAACTACACAGATGGCACTGCAGACGCATTCAGAACAATTGACAATTCTCAAATACAATCCTGAAACGCGCTATGAGAGTTTTCGGAGCACTTAACATATATACAAGATCCCGTCAATAACCGTCGGGGCATGGCGGCCGCCCCGCCAGGCAGGAAGTTCTTCCCTTTTCTGCTAAATGTCCATTGTTACTACGTAATTGTCATTGTTTATTTAAAAAAATTGATCCACTTACAATTGCATTATAAAAAGGGCTCTTCTCCTAAAATAGCTTTTTTTATATCATTGTAAGTGGATTAAACTTCCGTGAGAGCAAACTTGCATGAATCCGTTTGATACTTTGTTGCCAAATTATGTTGAATCATTAATGTTGCAATTGTTTCCTTTTTTTTCCCTAAAGGCCTTTGCGGTAGCGAAGTTATCTTTTTCTTCGGTTTTATATTGGCTACAAAATAAATAGTGACATTTTGCCAGTGTCAAGATTTTTTTTCTTCGTAATTTTCAGTATAAGTACGGCTGATGATAACAATGATGTTGATAAAGATGATGCTTATAAAATTAATTCCCTACCCTAATCAGTAAAGTTGTGAATACTTTACTGAAAATTTACCAGCCATATTGGGAGAACTCGAAAGTCAAGCTATACTGTTGTACTATGTTTTTTTACGGCCCTGAGTACTAGCCCTTTGGAGCCAATATTTTAATAATCTGTAATACAATGTTACAATCCTCAAAAAGGCACAGGAACTTAAGGGTAGGTCTACTGTAATTAAATTACCTACCTATCTACAAATAAATATATGTACCTTGTAATGACAATAACAAGCACTTGCTCACATGCTTGGCAACTGCCATGTTGCTTTATTTTTATTTGCAGAATAGAATAAGACTTTTTATCAAGGAGACCAAATACTTCGAATAAGAAGCAAATACTTTCTCGATACTGGCAGCAGTGACCCAATTAACTGGCCAAGAAAAAAAAACAATTTTCTTAATTAGTTATAAATAAAAAAGTATTAATATATAAAACGTTTGTATCCACCAGTACTGTTAGAGCATACGAATAAATTCAAATAGTGTTCATTGGAAACCCCACCGCGGCCAACACCGCAGCCTCGACGATATACTATGTTTTATTAATTATATCTCGGGACCCATCGATTAGTCAGAGCATTATCGGGTTAAGAAGTTATTTGTCATTTTCATTTTTTGTACTTAAGCACGGTAATCTGGTAGTGGTCTTAAGTGTTTGCCTATATTTATTCAAATTTGAGTGTTACATAAAATATTATAGTTAATACGAGTTTACTTTGTAGTGTTAAGGAAAAAATGTAATGACAATTTGTAAGTGCCCCCGTAGGCCTATACGAAATAAATGATTTCACTTTGACTTTGACTGAAATTAATTGATTAGGCTCAGCCCCCAATCACTGCATAGCTTTGGTAGTTTAAATTGTTATAAAATTAATAGGCACCTATTTACATCAATTACATTTAATATTTACTAGCTGTTACCCGCGACTTCGAACGCGTGGTATTTAACAAAAATCTTTCTAAAATAAATGCCTCTAAGTAGCCTGTTACTCCTTGTTACATCAGCTATCTGCCAGTGAAAGTCCCGTCAAAATCGGTCCAGCCATCTCAGATATTAGCCGAAACAAACAGCCTGGCAGACAAAAATTGTAAAAAATGTTGTTTTGGTATATGTACCGTGTATACATCCAAATGGACTTAGTAAAAAGCGGTTACTTAAATATTACAAACAGGCACTCCAATTTTATTTATTTGTATAGATTTCAAATTAAAATATATATATTTTTTCATCCTAAAATTGTATCAAAAGTATATAAATTATAAAATACACTTTTCTCAAATGCTAAGAATATTGGGGAACCTGCTCTGCCCCGCGACTTCACCCGCGTAGAAAAGTAAAACATTAACATAAATTCCACTCCCTTTGTGACACGGTTCTTATCAAACTTCCTTTCTGTTTGCTCTCCCTCTCGCACGTTTTCTAAGTATCCAATCGTATGTACGTTTTCTTAATAAACCGGTTTCTATGGGAATGAATTGATTTAGGTTTAATATATGGTTAATAAATTGTTAGGGGGCGTAGCAATGATAGCCAAGTTGGTATAACGCTTGCCTCGGTAACGAGGCTCGCAGTTTCATCCAATCCACATCCATGACTCGGGTACAAACATTCGTGCTCAAAATGTGTCCTTACCAACTGAGGTAATCAGGCCGTTAGAACCGTTTCCCAAAAACAGTCACCTTCGTCCGTAGGAGAATTAAATACCCTCGAGATACCCTACACGTGACCCTGGGTGGTGCCAACAAGGTGACAACTCTACTGGTGGTAGGCTTCGGCCGTGGTTAGTCACCACCCACTGAACAAAGCCATGTCGCCAAGCGGCCTAGCCGTGTTCCGGCATGATGTTCGGTGTTGCCATTCATGGATGGCGGGTCAGATCAGTTGCGCTGCATGTGCCTAGTGAATGTAGCGTCTCGATCTACTGCCGCCTTCCTACCTAGGCAAGTATGCTCCATCGTAGATCTCATCATCACTTACCATCAGGTGAGATCGAGATCAAATACTTGCCTAAAATGTAATAAAAAAAAAAAGAAAAAAAGTCTGAATTTTCCTATAATTTTCTTCCCATGCTTCTCTAACTTGTAAGATGAGACTTTGAGATAAACACGCGAACGGTATCTCACAGCTCCCACGACCCAACTGCATAGTAAGCGAATTCGCAGGTGCAGTTGTTATTACTGAAGTTAGCTGTTTCGTTGCAGCTGTACCTAGTAATATAGCAGGAAATAAAAAAATATATATATGACAAGACAGACCAAGGTTAAATGATTACATCTGAGTAATCAAATGGGGCAGAATTGTTAGAACTAGGCAATACTTGGCGGGAATCCATTGTTAAACAACTGGGGGAAGAGGAACCCATGCCGACAAGCCACAGACAAGTCGAGGGTCAGTGGTGGGTTCCTCTTCCCCCATTCGTTTTAATGGGGCAGGGTAAAATTTTATCTGCCAATAGTTTATTATGTAGAGGCTGGTCAGTGGTGATTCTCATACTCAACTGCTGTTCATCTATACATATAAATAAAATTGGAGTGTCTGTTTGTAATATTAAAATAACCGCTTTTTACTAAGTGCATTTGGATGTATACACGTTACCTATACCGAAACAACATTTTTTACAATTTTTGTCTGTCTGTCTGTCTGTATGTCTGTCTGTCCGTCTGTCTGTCTGTCTGTCTGTCTGTCTGTCTGTCCGTCTGTCTGTCTGTCTGTCTGTCTGTCTGTCTGTCTGTTTGTTCCGGCTAATCTCTGAAATGGCTGGACCGATTTTGACGGGACTTTCACTGGCAGATAGCTGATGTAACAAGGAGTAACTTAGGCTACTTTTATTTTAGAAAAAAAATAGGATCTCTCGAAAAAAAATTAAAACCAATGTTGCAGCGCAGCGCCTGAATTAATTATGATAGCAACAACCTGCAATGCGTGCCGCGGGCTCAGAATGGGCGAGCAGGCTGTTGTCAACGGTTGTCTTTGTTAAATACCACGCGGACGAAGTCGCGGGCAACAGCTAGTTAGAAATATAATTAGACACTTATCGTACAGTCCCATATTAAACAGCCCTTGAATTATGGGTACTGGACTGTTCTATAGAAATAACGGGAGCCTAATACATTCAATTAAAACACTATAATAATAAAAAAAAATACAACTGATTTGAGAACCTCTTCCTTTTTGAAGTCGGTTAATAAAGAAGATATAACACAAACAAAATAACTAGTCAAAGCTTTATTATGAGGCAAATTTAATAATGTGTCGGATGACCGTTTTACAGCGGCCCCATCGCATTTTTAAATTATTTATTATTTAAAATATTTATCAACATTGAAATAAAACTATTTTTGCTGATTTTATCGCGTTTATTTTATGTTTGTTGTACGTTCCTGACGTTTTTATTTCAATGTGTAATATTCGCGTAAATATAAGATATCAATCACTTTTTCAACGTAATTTTTTTGTATCGGAATATTTTAAAATAAGATACGAGTAATCGTTTATTTTTTTCATTTAAATTCGTATCCCGCATACTATAAAGACTGTACTATAGTATGGTACTACACAACTGTATCGTGAAATTGTTCATTTCTCGATGGTTTTATTTTTAGAATCGTTATGAGAGAGCAATAACAATATATCATAAACTGACCGCAACGGAACCTCGCTATGAGCTACACAACATTCACGATGTGTGTACGTACACATAGGTGAGTTTGTACAATAAAAAATGTGAATACATACCTACATGATACAAACCATGCTAAACGTTTTGATTTTGAAAATAAACGCGATAAAATTCGAACAATTAGTTTTATTTCAATGTGTAGTATTCGAAAGGACATACTTTTTAATCGCGGTAACACCGCGGGGCGCAGCTAGTATATATACATTCAAAAGATAGGGTACATATTATCGCGCTATGATTAATTATTCTTACCTACGTATATTACTAAATGCCTAACAAAAGCTTCCCCTGCTGTAAGGTTCCTGTAGACCTGAATTTGCAGGAGTTCTGACTAAAAACACAAGTCACAAAAAGAATGCCTCATTTTTGTTGTAAAAAATACTTATTAACAAATTCAATGACAGTGTCATCATTTAATATTTGTTTTCGCAAGAAATTATGAGACGATATGTAGTGAAAAAAAAAACTGCTATGACTTAAAATATATTAATGTATATTATTAAATAAAACTGACCGTTAAAATTATTCATCTCGGGCCGGGTCAATCTCACGACACCATTTTGAAAAGGTGGCGGTAACGTTGACTCATATTGTTATTTCATTATAAATGCACAAAATGTCTTAATTAAATGATCGGAACAGGCATAATAACTCAGAAAAAATACACAGCCTCCAACTCCGGTTGATATCCGTCCCGTTCACTCGTACGATGAATTTCGCGCTATCTCGCTCTGTGCCAGACGAGCTTGTAAATTGTTCTTTTTACGTTCTTCCCGGACCGAAACGACGTATACGGTATTGTGGGTTACAATTCTTAACTTTATTCTTTTAAGTTTAGAGTTTATTTTTATATTCACGAAAACGTTTTCGTACTTTTTATACTTGAAGATGATGATCAAGTTATCTCGCTCAGAGGAAACAAAATATAGCACAAGTCCTTTGAGCTTTCGAGTATAGTTGCTTTACCGCGATTGCTTTTTGTATTCCTGTCCCTTTTCTCAGGGCATTTCATTCGTAACGAAACGAGTTTGATTCTGAAATCCTTAAGGACACATTTTTTACGTGAAACTTAACTTTATTGAGACTTGTTAAGTTTGGTTTTTGTTTGTTTGAACGTTAAGTTTAATACGTTGTCGTGAAGATGTTACTGTCACATTCTACGATACGATACTCGGTGTTTTTATTTCGTGTGCATTAAGACATGCACTGCACTCTTGGTTCGGTTACCGGCCATCAGTCCACGCAACTAATGCATGATTCATACGGAACCTATTGGGAGTGACGCGATTTCACGCACGGAGCGACAGAAACATTCTTTTGTAAGTTATAGTATATTGTGTATAAGTACTATGGGTTTTTTGTAGTATCTCTGTGTACTGTCTGTTTACTTGCATGAACCGAGGAAGCAGAATATTTCACAACTGTCGCGTTTTAAGCCACGCTATGATTTCAAATGTATTAATCTTGAAGGAAGAACTGTGACTAATAATTTAACGTTAATAGGAGGTTCAGTTTAGTTTTAGTAAAGAAACTGCTTGGAAACCTACTCATAATTTACCTGACAGCCTAATCTAATACGTTCCGTTCTGAGAAAATAATCAATAATGGAGCTATTCAAATAGTGAGTTATACAAAAACAAATTTTGATTACTCATTTAACTCTCAAGCGAGAACTCTGGGATGTCTTGAAACTCGCATACGTGAGGAAAAAAACATATGACATTTGAAAAATTCCATCTTGTAACTATGTAAGTCTGGAAACGGACTAAATAATTATCTATTTGTAGAGTGGATGGTAAATACTTGACGAGCTCATGTTTGCCAAGATGACTACTGCTCAAATGTTTATCCAGAGATGACAGGCTGACGACTCAACCAATTCACCTATTCTTGGAAACTAAGGGAGTATTCCTTGATCACACATGAACTTGGACTACTTTTACCTTGGACAGAACACAAATACTTTCAAGATGAACTCTCTAATGATGGGAGAAAAGCATGTTCCAAATTGGGTGTGACGAGGAATTTATGAAAACTTGTGGTTTGTTCATTTTAAGGAACTGAGTTAAGAGTGTTTTGTGCTCTATTATTTGACAAAAATATGTCAATGTCTTAGCATGTTATTTTAATACAATCCGTTCCATTTTCTTCTCATAATATTAAAATGTCTTTGTTCCCCGTTGACTTCAATCTGGGTGTTATCAAGTCGAGAGTGAACAACCTTCTAGGCAAGTATGCTCCATCGTAGATTTCATCGTCACTTACCATCAGGTCAGAACGAGATCAAATACTTGCCCATAATGTAATAAAAAAAAATGTTGTCTGAGAACGAAACGAAAAGAGAATAGGCTAGCGGACAAATTATGAGTATCTTGGCAGATACTTTACTGAAATTTGTCATCATCATCTGTTCGGTTAAAATTAAATTGTTAGGCAAATATCTTCCTTAAAGATGACTGCTATTACGACTATGTTTTAACGCTACAAAATTATGAAACATTCTGCTTTTTTTATGGTGGTCGCTATTCAAGTATCATAGTTATGGTCTTCATTTAGATGCTATTTTTATCTTAAACTCGAATGGTCTTTGATTAGGATTTACTATCTAAGTCTAATTTAGGGCAAGAAGATTTTAGGTGATTGATGATATCTTTGAACAACTTAATTGTTCTAATATTGGAATGCTTCTGTGGTCCGTTTTTTCTATCAATAACTTATTCAAATCTTGTGCTCGTTTAAGATATCTATAAATGCTTCTTTTAGTCGTTCGCTTTTTTATATACAATGAGTATTCCTGATAATATAAACAAGGACACAATTTAATTTTAGGTTAAATCAACGATATACATAATCAGTAAGATCTACTGAAAAGATTCAGAAGTCATAATTAACAAACAAACTTTATCTCTCTCTTTAAAACAACAGCTTTCTGATTCAGATCCCGTGTTTTATCATCTTCTTCGTTTTGTTGATTTTCAGATAACAATGTTTTAATACTTGCAACATAAACTTTTACTTAATATTTGTGGCCCCGAAATATTTTTATGACGTATGTACATAAGTGAAGTTTAAGATAAGTCCTCAGACTCTTTTAAGTATACATTCATTTGAAAAATAACAAATTTTGATATTATATTCTTCCAACAACGTTCTTTACTTTACTGTCAGTTTTGTTGCAGACTCATTTTTATTTGTTTCGGCTAGGATTTATAGTATTTTAAAGTAATATAAAATACAGCTGTTGTCTCGTTTAATTTTAATAATGTCATAGTTTTATAAAAAGTATGTAGATTATCAGGTTTAATGTATTGAGAAATTTATTAAATTTACACATGCTTGTAGATTTGAAGGGGTAGTAGTACCTATTCATCTTATGATATCATTATTAGATGTGTAATGTGCAAACTTGCTGAGGATGTGTGGTGATCCAATGACCTCTCGTACCTAGCCATACTTAATATTTTGTAATCTGTTGAAAAAAAAACCTTAATCGTTCATGAAAATTCATGAATTATCATTGTTTATGTTAGTGCATCAGTCAGTAAAGCGCTAAGAAAATGCGATTAAGACATTATCTGGTTAGCACTATCCGCGGCAGAAAAGGACAGAGCATAAATACGCCCGCATATAATTTGTACAGAAATAACTTTCAGTGAAAAAGAGACGGCGCTATTAAAATGTAAGCCTCGACGGGCGCATACTGAGAAAAGTGTTGTCTCTCTCTCACAAGACGTTTTACAATCGTTTATTGTCATGTTACTGTCTCGTTTCGACGGGCAAGATTGAGATGAAATCGCCGTCGGCGCGTTCCGTCCGTGTCCACCCGCTATTAATATGCTGTGTCGGTTCGTACCGCGTCCGCGTCGGACGTCTAGCGCGACACTATTTTTCATTTCGTAATTTTTATTTGACAATCGTTAATATTTTTCCAAAATTAAAAACACTGACATTACGTGTGGGGATATTAGTGCGAGTGTATGGAATTTATTTTATAATGTTGTGTCAAAAATAATGTTTGATTTACATACGATTGACAAGTGCGCATGTGTTGTGGTAGTATTTATGATTATGCGAATGGATTGCTATTGCTACCGGCGATATAGTTTGACACAAGATGACCTGATGAATTAAGATGTCAAGTGTGAGTAAACATTTCAGTTCAACATAGATGTCTCAAACTTTGTTTATTCTTTTAAAAGGCAGTTTTCAGAGTTGTGCAGTAACATGTCTGTTAAGTAAAATTTTTGGCTTCATTTCGAATTTTAACAGATTCAACATGTGGTCATAGCTCTGTAGAATATTTTTGTAGGTACCTGACTCGCGAACGAGAAGGGGCTGGACTTTTTGTATGTTTAAAAACAAAGAGGTTGCCGGGACGACGGCGGGGAGCCGGCTGTGCTGCAGTATTGTCACGTTTTTCGTCTTTCCCGGGAATCACCGGGATTTTTATTTATCCCTCGCCGACGGCCGAGACGTGGCCCTTCCATTATTTATTATTATGAGGGATTTTGTATTCTAAATAGATACTTACTAACATATTCTATGAAACGCATCCCATGAATTTATTTTAAGTAGGTAGGTACCTAAGTGTCTTAATCGTGTGAGAGAATTGTAAGCTGCGTGTTATTTTTGTTTCTACCTATGTTAGGTAAGTGGTAGTAAGTAGGTACCTATTCATGGTATAGTAAAATGAGTAAAGAAGTAAGAACTAATTAGTTGTTTGCTAAACAAACTAAACGCAACAAAATAATTAGTAATGATTAAGCTTACAATGCGTTCCTACCTACACATTATACTTAAGTTAGTTATGTGTCAAACTTTCACGGAACTAGGTAAAGTAAGTAAAGGCGTTAAAATGACTAAATTCACATAAATTAAAAAAAAAACCACCGAAATCGAGGAACCTCAAAAAAACTTCTTACTGTCCTTAGAAATAATAAAATGCGTTGATAAATTCACCTTACTACAATCAACTTTAAGCTTTAACCCGGATATTATTTTTAAACATATACTTTATCGCGGACGAACTTGGTTTATTTTTAATTAAAAAGAGCTCTCCGTTATAATTAATTCATTTATTAATTCACAGACAAAATCTCTATTGTTATACCCACTGAACGCCATAATTATGTTCATTACAACATTATGTGGGTACACTCGTTTAATTCTCTACAATTAAGATTAAGAATGAACTAAATGCGGTTACGAATTTGAATTATAAGTAAGTACCTATCCCCCCTCGCATTAAGAGGAGGCCTGAGCCCAACAGAGGGACATTAAAAAGGGCTGGCATTATTATTATATACCTATTTCTAACCTACTTATTAGTTTGAAGCATCGCGAGGAAACTTACACGGCTTTCGAAAGTGTGTGAAGTTCGCTAACTCCCACTAGGCTATGCGCTATTGCTTGAATCCTCTTCGAGTTTAAATGTGGGTGCACTACCATGCACCTTTTATTCCTTCTGAGATTTTAGGCTTGATGGTTAGAGAGAGAGAGAGAGCGATTCATATTTAAAATATTTAAACCGACTTGAGCCACTCCGAATTCAAGTCTGTACCTCCATAGATATTCGTAGTTCCAAGTCCCTTGTGCTCATTAGCAGAAGTCTGGTTGATACCTGAACAAGCCTTACAACTTAGTATATGCATTCCCAGTCGATAGGTAGGCATACATAAGTCTTTGAAGGAAAATTGCAGTGGCTCGGTTCAAATTTTGGTGGTAAATTGGAAGCCAATAATTAAAAACATAGTGAAATATGAGCTTTCCAAGTAACTCATAACTTCATAAGTACTTTTACCTACTGAAGTTCAGGCTCCATTACTGACTTTAATAACTCATTCCACGATGTTGTCCGGAGATGCACGAGCTCGGCCGAAGTGCCCGATGACCCGGCGATCACGACCGACCAAGATAGAGTTATTTATTTGCATCTCACAATCGCTGGTGGAGTGATGAACGATCAGTATTGGTCCATGTGGTAATTACATTCAATGTTTATGGACTTTTATATAATTCTGTAGTTATTTAATCCAAACCTTCGTCCACTATCGTTAAGGTATTTTTTCCATCGCTGTATATACTATTTTGCATTGGTCTCCATATTTTAAAATAATAGTACCTACCTGAGTACTTATAACTCACGCTTAAAACTCAAAAACACTGAAATTATCTGAAATCAAGATAACACAATATATTATTCCATTTATATATTAATTTGGTAAATCTTAAGTACCGATCTAAATCATAATACACCTTATTATGACTTAGTTACTTAAGTCATATATATTTTTGAAGTATTCAATAAAAAAACAATAAACTGGTGTGGGTACAAAACCTGCATGCCATTAGAATAACCCCGGTAGGTATGTCTGGTACAATTACTGGTCTATCCATCGACGCACGCGCATCGGTCGTCGACATCGACCAATCGGATCTCGTTGATTAAGCTATTACCAAAACTACACGTTTCCTCATCTAGCGGTGCCCCCTGGCGCATCTCGCGGTTTTTTTCGACATAAATCATCTCCGGTATCCAGTACTATTGTTTGGTGTAGTTATATTTTTTGTTTATGGACGTTTCTACTTTACGACTGGTGTTTAAGTAAATTGGCGCGGTGATTGTTTTTTTTTACATTAGCTGATGTTTAAAAAAAAAATTGTGGATTTTGTAATTTGGGTGATATTCTTGAGAATAAAAGCTACGTCAATTTATTCAATCATAAAACGAATGACTTAACTATATAAATTCTTGACTACTTTTTTTCTTCTTCTTTTTGAGTCTATGCGTAGTATACGAAGATCAGAAAGTAGCCATTGACACTGCATCATGAATGGGCTTCATGAGTATCTGGTAACAAGTAAACGGGCACTTGGGGCACTCAGGTAGGTGTAATGTCTAAATTATACTGTCTGACTGGTAACGGATATCAAAAGATAATAGACAGATGTAGATTACCTAAATCATGAAGGAAATTAACAAGAAAGAAATTAATTTAATTGTTGTGTCTTAAATGTAATTGTTTGTTTCCCGAAGTTTCGGCTGCTTTACAGAAACCATGGTGAGGGAGGACTTTAAAAATAGTTTTATTTCAATGTGTATTCGCGTAAATATAAGAAATCAATAACTAAATAAAGATATTAAACCGTCCAAACCTTAAATTATTCAATGGAAAGCTACAATTTCCCCTGGAAATGAGCAGACCATTAAATAACCATGTATTTACGCGAACAAAACATCATTAAGGCGAAACAATAAACCGTATGAGGTATGAACCCGAGTGGTGGGCAATAAAATCCATGTTTATAAGAAACGTCTCACAGTACAGTTGTGCCCCCAAAGCGAGCGGGATTGAGATGAGGTTCAATGTATGGACCAGCCTCAAATCTGGACCCCAATTGAAACATTATATCATTTTAAATATATCCTTTGGTACAAATTTTGCGATGTAGGTCCTGATTTCGCATTAACAGTTCTTGGTAAGCCCCCAGAGCCACGGAATAGATAAATAGGAACCACCAATCCTTAATAATATCAGTGTGAGAATTCTTGTATATTCAAGTGACCAAAAAGTTCTTCTTATTTTCTTAAACGACAATAATTTCGACGATTTGTCGAATCCAACTCGCCACTTCCTCCGCTCTTACCAGGACGAAATTAACCTTAGATCAATCCGATCATCTTATTACCAGTATTCAATTTGATATTTATCTCAAGATCGTATAGTACTCAAGCGCTAGGATGCTCCGCATAAGCGCGGCTAACTTAATGTAATGTGTAACACTGAACTTACTTATCTTAAAGGTTTACAGATCTTGAATAGGACGTGTTTATGGTAAAGATAATATTGCTAATGTAGTTTCACATCTCTTGCTGGGTTTATTTTATTGGATAGATATATTTTAAATATACTACGCAGTGCATGATAAACAGGATGATTCAGAATAGGGTATACTAACCTCTGAACCTGTGCCTCTTAAGCGCTTTTGTAATCATTGAGTATGTGAAGTCAGAAATTCGAGTTGTCGAATTTGAAAAGTTTTCTTTCCAGCAAAATGTCTATTGTGATATTTTAAAAAAAGATTGTAAAAACGAAATTACAGAGTCGCAATTCTGACTTCAAATAATGATTGCAAATATTCTAAAGAAGCACAGGTTTAAACGTTAGTATACGCATTTTGAATCCTGTAAAATACTATTGTAACATATAACAGCGTGCAACGAACAACGTAGAATAGTAGGATAGATAAAGTAACATCTCCATTGGAGATGGAATCTTTACCCACTACGGTGATGTTTGAATTATTTTTCTTTGATGGTACGAGCCAATTGTTGGGAGATTAAGTGCATAGCCATAGTACAGACATGCATTCATACTGCGGACTGTTAGACAAAATGTTTAGCAGAAAATTTTATTAACACTCACCAATTGAACTCAGGACTTGATGAACCTGCGTTTGCGTTCAATGAGGCAGTGTTAAGTATGACATAACGTAATTGTTATTGTCAGGTATTATCGGGGACTTTATTCGTTGCCTACTCTAGACTTTCGTTTGAACGGTACAGATACAGGATCGTAGTAAGCTGTAGCGCTTGAGCTAAATATTGCCATGCAATAATGACCTTAACATGTCCAGAATAAAAAAAATATCTTTGGCTTGTCAACGTTAAACAAGAATGACATTGCAAGGAACGCTAGAAATAAACATATCAATTATACCGACTCATTATAGGTATATTTCTAAATTTCCGTAAACTACACTGTGACAATTCTAGCGGGGGAGCAGGACAAAAAACAAAATGGAATACCCTATCGTGGCGTGATTTCGCTGATATCGTTAAGTCGTTTAGTTATTTGGCCGGGGATATCTCGGGAACTGGTTGGAGCAAGCCGGGTCAAATGCGGTCACGGCCTAAGATGAAGACATTCGGGTTCGGACACAGAAAGTTATGGAGACTCGATAAAAAAAAGTTATATTATAATAATTAAGAGAAACTTACTGCTAAAAGTAAGGAACTACTGCTCTACTAAGAATAATACTTAATGATACTTAAATAAGAGACACGTTTCCACTCTACTGTGATGCGAATGAATAAGATGTAGTGCGAAAGCAGCGCTCGTAACAGAGAAAGTAAGAAGCAGGAGATTGGAATCGTTCAAGCGCATCATGAGAAGAGATGAGAAGCATGTGATTATAAGAGTGATAGGTCTTTTTAAAGATGGATAGAGAGCGAAAGGAAACTCACAAAATGATAGATGGATTGTATTAAGAGGACTATTAACATGAAGGAGATTGGAGGGAACGTGAGTATGACAGACCAGCAGTATGAATGGAAGAAGAAGATACACTGCTCTGACCCCGGATAATAGAGAAAGGTGGGGCAGATAGCGATGTCTCTACTTCTTATTATAGAGTATGCGGTTATAAAAACGGAACAGTTAGAACATTTGTGATGGTGAGGTCATAGAATAAAGAGAAGAATGTTTGTTTACGTTCATAGAATTATCAGGTGACAGGAAGAAATACTTTAAGTGGCAGCAAATGGGATCTCTGTGAAACTGAAAACATGAAAACTATGAGTAGGTACGGCATTGAACTAAGCTTTGAGCAATTAATATTATAATGACGTGGTGCAGAAACGTTGTTAAGATGAAAAGCTCTGCAAGGTTCAGACAATGATCCCTCAAAATAAATCGAGATTGTTGTCTTTCGAATCGATCAGGTCAATTTGAAAGTTTATCTGAAATCTCATGGCCGGTATACATTTAAGTTTATTGAGATTATCATCCGCGGGGCGGAAGAATAACTTTACAATTTATGTTAGAATGAATATTTGTTTAGTTTCCGTGTAATAAAGATGGAATCAATGGATGGAATCTAAACAACTAAATAATATTCATGATTAGGTAAACTTGCAACACGTTTGTATTTCCTTACATAATCAACTAAACTGATTTAATAAACTACGGTTAGGTAACTACAGAGAAGAAGAAACTATACCTACACGAGTATATATATTTAATTAATAAATTTTATAATTCATCCAAGCGACGCCTCGAGCGAAGTGCTGTATTCGGAGGTAAATTAATTTATGGGCCTCGTACGGGAACAAACTAAAAACAAACAGTAAATTATTGTAAATCAACGTATAGACCGGTGATTTCCTAATTTTATTATTTAATTATCGAGTCGATGTGAAATTTCGTTTCTTTAATAAATATACCTAGCGATTTATTGATGGGATACACAAACACACAAATCGGCGTGTTATTAGTTATTGTATAGAACGTCAGTTGATAACGAATCGTGTAAATATAATTTATCTTTGTGTCAATATTGGCAATTAGTCTTTATATTCTTGAGTAAGTTTACTGACTGAGCAAAAAGCGTAGTGCAATTTCCCGAGTGAATTCTCTAGATGACAAAAAAACATAGGTTAATCAAATTAATCAAAATACATATAAATAGTCATAATTAGGTCGTAATCCATCAAGAAAAAATACTTCTCCAATCACCATTTCAAACTTAATTTACAATTTAAAAAAATGGCGAATAATCATTATTCTTGTTGAAATTATTTACAGTCGATCGTCTTCAAACACCGTGACACGACCAGAAAATACATCGACAAAATATTTGTACAGTCAGCCGTAGTAATAACACACAGGAGCGCGACGAATCGTCGCCTTCACTAAATAAAAAAAAAAACTCGAGCGCACAAAAAACGCCAGTGGAATAAGCGACGAAAGAGCCATCTCTTCTGGGCAGAACTAATTGGCGTCCGCTGGTTTCAAGCTTAAAAAACTTATTTGTTAAGTCCCAACACTATTTCGGTGTTCGGAGGAACGTGAGGTTGTGGACAACAAAAAGTCACGGTACTGACCGCTGCAGCCATTTCTTCTTACACAAAAGAAACTATGAAAATATTTAAGATGTAATGGTGATTGTGTTTGTTTTACATTGTGATCAAAATAAATCAATCGGCTTTGTATAAGTTTTTTAGTTAAATCGACCAACTGTAAATCACAATAGACTGTGTTTTGATAAACTTTTGCAAACTTTTTGCTGTTCAAAGTCTTGGCGTGTGTCGATCGAAAAATGAAGTTATCAATAACAATTTTCATGTTAGATATACTCTGATACGGCGGTGCTTAGACAAAACACCTGTATCCCCGCCTACCTACCCACTTATAAATATGTAACCCCTATTGTCCTCACAAAAGAGATCTATCCGAGGACTTGCTAACAAGGGATTTTTTGGAAAAAAAGGAGTCGAGAGATCCGAATGCGCACCAGATATGTTGCGAACAATGGGCTCACCAGACGGCCAGGTAGAATAAATTCCCTATTGTTGAATGCCATTAGGATTGTAATGTTTGAAGATTTTTAGGAGTAATAAAATTCGTTGAACGCCAAAAATTTTTTTGCCGAATAAAACCACCGTTAATGCGCCTGACTGTACCTATGTTTTACGATTTCGTTAGGAATATACACTTTCAAAATAGATCAACAAAATGATTATCCGATTGATGTTATGATTTATAGAGTATAATTTCCATCATGATTTAACAAAATATGCATAGGTAACCAGAAAAAAAAAACTAAAAACATATTTTCACATCTTGATCAAATCTGAATGATCAGCTATCGAAATGTATAAACAAAAAAAACGCCACCCCGAACAAATCGCCGGACGCCCAACCGTTAAAATTAATGACATTTCTTTCACCATGCCGAGAACAGGCCCATTCGCCCTACTCCCTTCTACCTGATGCCGGTGACGTATCTATTTAGACATCAAAATACGCGTTTTTGTGCCTCTATATCTGTGAAACTAGCTCTACGAAACACAAAACATTCATTGTTGAGGTGCATTTAATGATTTTCGGCACATTTGGTCGGTTCCCTGAATTCGCGTGGCCCATTTCGTAGAAAAAAAGTGTACAAGGTGCGTTCGCTGTCAAATGAGGTGTTATTTACGATTTTGACGCAAAACGTGACTGCGGCAATGTAAATGATACTTCCAGATATTCGTGTGAACGAAGTGGATATTCTGGATTTATTTCTGTTGAGTATTTTATGAGGTTTTCGTGATTAAAGCGGCATGTGTGTACTTAAGTTGGTATGTTTGTGTAAGCATTTATTTATTACTAGTAAATAACATCGATATGTATCGATAAGAGACAGACTATAATTGATCTGTCTGGCAAAAACTGTGAAAATTAAAATAAAATTATACTTCCGCATAGAATGCCTTCTAACGTCGCTGTACTAAGATAAGTCCAACTTAAATAAGGTTGGACATAGGTTTTAATATTACTCTAAACGTAGCCACATGTCTGCAAAAAAAATAATTAATGCACTTAAATAGGTCCAACTTAATTTATGTTATATTTTATTTAAGTTGGATTCATTCATGCGCATAATATAATCCTTTTCTTCACGGACTTATTGTGGTCACATTTTAACCGCAAAGTTCTCTAAATTAATATAAGTAAATTATAATCAATCTCCTCGTAGCAAGCATTTATTTTAAATTGCTGAGTTCATTTTGATACCTGCCTTATTTTAATTTTAATCTTAATTTTATTTTTAATTTATCTTATGTAAAGAATACAACTACATAATTCAAAACGTAGTGTTCGTTAAGCAATGATGCAATCTCTAAAATTAAATTTGAAAATATGTTGAATTTAGCTCACAAATACAGATAATAAGTAATAAGTTATGTTACCTATACAACTACAAAGAAGTTATAAGCAGTTTTATATTAAATTCTTCCTCTCCATATAGGACCGAATAACAAACAATTTTTATATCAAATTCTGGATTATTTCCGCCATTATCACGACGGCACTATCTTCCCTGATCACATGCAACTAAGCCCTCCCTTGTCTTTGCTCAAGAGCTTTAAAATTATCTCAAAACTTCAAGCACAGGAAATCGTGTAACTATCGTATTAAACAATCAACCATTGCGGTATTATCTTATCGTGGGATGGACAGGATGCTCGCGTTAGCTGCCGTCTGACTGGCAGACAGATCCCCATGCAAACAGTCGCGTTACAAGACAAATCAACTTATTGTTACAGAACCTGTTAACCTTGTAATGTTATGATTGGTCAAGAATTAAGGTAACTGATATCATTACTCATCTTTTGGTCAAAGATAATCAGGTGGTGCGGCAGTGCCACCGCCAAGTCTAAAAATGTGAGGCATTTTAAAAGAGTAACCACTAAGGTTCTTGCCTGTGTCTCAGTGGAACCAAAAGTTTGAACCAGAGGTACCTTTTGACTATTCATCAGTGCTTTTCTAGCCTACGTAAATATCAACATTTTGATTGATTTGATTTTAAATCACGTTGACAGATTTATCTAGCTTATATTTAGAGTCTCTTTAGCTTGCTAGAAGAAACATATTCAGTATGTTGCACACAGATGGCGCTAAACACAACAGCTCGTCACCAATTCGTGTATTCGCTGGAAACCAAATCCACCTTAAAAGGACCCGCTTGGTTGAAAATCTTAATTCTTTGGCTGCTAAATGTCTGCATACAGATTGACCGCATATTTCCAACGAGATGAAGTTTCATCTACTGACAATTTTTCATGTCACATTACGCCAACTTTAATTTCTTTTTAAAAATGTAAAAGAAAAGCATTCTTCCAGGAAGAAACATCTCATCTAAAACAGTCCAGAAACCAGTCTATCACATAAAAATATCCGAACAAACACATTACCGGCGTTGCAGGTGATAATGACAGTTTGCCGCGTCGTTTAGCGGGGCGGTGCGAGCTACTGCGCCCGCGCAACTCCCCCTCTCCCTCCCCCCGCCGCGCCGGCCTAATATTGTTTCATAGTGTTTGGACATTATTATCTCTCCAAGTTGGTTTAGGACGCGTGAGTTTTGGATTACGTTACTGGTTTTGAGAAGGCATGATTCTGAAAATATTGTTTGCGCTTTGAATTCCTCTACGAGGAAAGGAAAAAAGGTACCTTTAAAAATAAACATTAAAACCATATAAGATTCAATAAATTATACAGCGTGATACAGAAAGGGTTATACTGCTATTTGAACCTGTGCTTCTTCATCGCATTCATATATTTATAACAATATATATTAACAGTTTAACAATAATACTGTACAATATTTTAAAGGGTCTATGGGTAGGCTATAAAGGTCACATTCTCGACAAAAACAAATTAAATTAAAAAAATACCACTACATAATAAGTGCGCGGTGAAACTGTACTGTCTCGCTTTCTCATAGCAAAATCAAGAACTGTATACACATATATTTTATACATAAGCGTGATCGTTATCACATACTCGTACTTGTTAACACCTAAAAATATTTTACCCTATTTTAGTGTTAAAATATATAAAACAAAGTCGTGTTACACAATTTATACATTTTAAGAACGGGTCGCTTTTTAAATATCCTATTTTTTTTATTTGTCTCCAGCCAGAATAGGAGATTAACAATTAAAACAGGATGAAGTGACAAAAATAATAATAATGAAGATAATTTATCTTGTCATTTGATTCTGAGGCGGCACGAAATCCTCCGGGATAGCTAGTTATCAATAAAGCACAGGTCCACAATAGCCATTGGCCATATCTAGGGTAGCCCGTAAAACCCACAAAACACTAATAAGTGGTACGGAACCAGTTTTAGTAGGAATGCGAGTGGGCGTTCGGTTCGATTCCCCGGTTAGACACAGCGCCATTGTGACGTAACGTTAGATATTGGTTAGTTTACTGGTAAAGTTGTTTATAGTCTGTAGGCATCGTAATTTATAGTACTTTCATTTAACAACTTGTCTTCATTGACGTTGAAAAAATAAAACTATAATATAGTAAAAAGACCTTTAATGACATAGAGAAAGCCATAAAAAATATATAGAAAATTATAATCTTATCTTATTATAATTTAATATAGATCTTAAATGTGATTATTTTTAACACAAAATAGATAATATCGCAATCATTGGTTTTCAATAAATTATAATGTTTAAATTAAGCACACCAAACTCTTAACACGTAGATAGCAGACTCTGAGTTACTATTGCTCTCAAGAAATTGCTACATTAATAACAAGAATAAGCTGTATAACGATGAACTACGCAACTATCTCCGCGAGGCCATTAACCGCTCGCAATCAAATCAAAAACTAACATAAATATGCATTTCAATGGGTATTTTACGATTTAATATATCAGCCATAAATACAACGGCCTATAATTAATGCTCGGCGGTACGGGAACGTAACGAGTCGCGAACGAGGCACCATTATTGTTTTGTGTTCTGGGTGTACCGCAGGGCAATGTTATTGGACCCTATTTTTATATGATTGCAAATTGAATAGTTTTGAGTTTATCGTTGTAAAGTTTTTGATCACTTAAACGCTTGCGGCTTTAATGATCAGTATATTATAGTACTGGCTGATGTTTTTGAGGACTTTAATACGAGCCAAACCAAAACGTACATACTAATATTCTTAAAAAAGTACTCATTTGCGCTAATTTTAGTTTTCATTTAAAAACTTAATATTTTTTATTGGCATTGTAGTCTGATTATGATTGAAATGCTCAAATATAGATACTCTTACTAAGAAGATTATAATATGCTACCTACTAAACCAAAAAAAACGGCCACTCGAAACGACCGTCCGCCAACTATTTGCGGTATTAACAAATACTACAGATTAAACATATTTAATCCCAAATAGTGGGATTGTTTGAACAAGTGCTCCTCATCACTCGAGAATGGTGGAATACTCCCTATTGTCCCATACAAACTCATGAAAGGTGTATGACAGGTTAAATGGGGAAGATAACAATGGCCAGCCGAGGATTTGTGAAAATTATAAGTTTTAATATTTGAATAGAAAGGTACTTAGAAATTGATGAAAGGTCCCTTTATTTTTTTAAGGCTCCCTACCGGGCCGTGTTTGTTGGATTTACTTGCTTGATGTTATATTATTAAAGACACGTCTGCCAATGACGATCTCTACCTGTCTCTATCTAGATCAGCCTATTTCGTCTCCCTAACGACACACTCTACAAATACTTCCTATACTAAAAGATATCCATTTCGAATGATCTTGGCTATCATCTTCCTACACCTATTTTCCTACACCTATTGTTTCCATTAGTGATCTTCTTTACGAATAAATAAATTCGCTTTTAGAACAACCACAAATATTTTGATTTATATTATACGATCACCACACACGCTAACCCCTCTCAGTTTATGAATTGCAAATCCCCGTCTTCGAATAGAAGTTTAGAAATATATCAACGTGAAATCGACAGAACACACGAAGCAGACTATTTCTGTGTTCCCGAGTTTCCTGTACGTAAATAGTAATAACGAATAAGGGCCAAGACTCTACACAACACCTACATATCAATTATTGTTGGGCATGTGGATATAACACATCCAATTCAGCTAGAACCGTGTTTAGACACTAAGCATCCTTTGAGCAGGGATCAGCTTGGGTTTGTGGATCAAGTGAGCCTAAATAGCGAGGTTTGCTCACAATATCTCATAGTAACACTAAAGATGATTCTCGGAAGATGTTTAAGTATACCCAATATTGACTGAGCGAGTCCGGGGGATGTGCAGTAGCTTATTGGTATTATGGATTTTTGGTTTTAGTCAATATTAGTTTCAACTTGTTGTTGAATGTTCATAGGGATGGGATATTATCAGTTATATAGATAACTCTTTATAGATGTTTCACTAAACTTTATAGATAATGTCACATTGGGCGACCTTATCATTAACAGTGTAATATCTTCAAGAAAACCTTAAGATTGTTGTAATCACTCCCAGGCTTTAGGTTTCTATAAAGAAAAGGCTGAAACGGGAGTGCAATCCCACTAATATTATAAATGTTAAAGTTTGGATGGATGTTTGTTACTCAATCACGCCAGACGGGCTGAACGGATCTGGATGATTTTTTTGGAATTTTGGAAATAGCACATAGGCTACATTTTATCCCGGTAAAAAGTATGGTTCCCGTGGGTACTCTTTAATCGCGGGTAACACCGCGGGGCGCAGCTAGTTATTAATAAAAGTTTTATAACGAATTTTAATGTGACAATCTATGTAGTTAAATACAATATTAATGCTGATACTTTAAAGATTAATATAAAATTGAACAAATGTTATCAGAATATGTAGTCAAGTTTGACTCGTTAGTATCTCAATCTCTCTTGCATTAACGAGACCAAGGGATGTTAAAAAAGCGATGATTAAAATAACTGAATTGGTTATGTGACCTTTGTCTCGCGCCCTTTGCTGGTGTTTAGGTACGCTTGTATTAAGCCGTTCATCACCATTAATTGCTAGGTCGTTAGAGCATTCCTTGAGGGCATTTTATGCTCAGAAAATGTGGCAGAAATAGCACTTTTTAAATGTCAAATTGTGTGTTTAAACCAGCGATCTCTCGATTATGGCTGTTTTATATTGTGAAACTTGATATCTGAAATTGATCTAGTTTTCAATTTATAATTTAAGTGTTTTTAAAATATAAATTACGTTTGATTTGTCTTTATATTATCATCTACGTTGCTAGGTAAATTTGGACCGATTGAAATGGGATTGCGTCTATAGATTTAAACGATGTATTTTTTTTATATCGCCATACGAAGACACAAATTATACGGTCCCACACTAAGCAACGCTTGTACCGTACAATGAACTGGGGCGAACCCAGTATACATTACTTATATAGATATTAAACGTCCATGACTTGGGTACAAACATTCGTGCTCATCACACAAAGTTTGTCCCTACCAGAATTCGAACCCGGGACCCTCGGCGCAGAAAGCAGGGTCACTACCAACTGCGCTAATCAGGCTGTCAAATATGAACCCTATGAACGCCCTTATACCCCATTGGGTGCTATAATAACATCTGTGTTTTTTTTTTGTCTACCTCGTAAAGTTATACTTATACATAATATCCAAGAAAAATACGATCAACGAACATGACAAGTATAAAACAAATATTATTCCAAGCCCATCTTCATCTGCAGCTATGCACACATTGCGCATGGAATTACTGTGCGCAAGCGCACAGACAGAAATTATCCTTAGCTATTATAAAGCTAGCTATAAGTAAGTACTATGTAATTGCAAAGTCATCAATAAACTGTATAAATAGATACCTACTTTATGTGTTCATTAAAATTATTTTTATAATTTTAGTCAGCTGCTTACAAAATAGTCTAATTAACCGACTTCAAAAAGGAGGAGGTTCTCAATTCGGTTGTATTTTTTTTTTTATTTTTTTTTTTATTTTTTTTTTTATTTTTTTTTTTTATGTTTGTTACCTCATATCTCCGTCATTTATGAACCGATTTGGAAAATTATTTTTTTATATGAAAGGATATGCTTACAGATTGGTCCCATTTTTTTCAAAAAATTGTTCTGATCATGGGATCCATGAGGAATTGAGAGGACTCCTCAAATTTTATAGGCATACCTATAGCAATTTTGGTATTTTCATCAAGAAGTCAAGCATTTGCATTCAGAAAGTATCATTTGCTGAAGTGAAAGTGATGAAGAAGACCACAAATGGCCACCGGAACATGTCAGTGATACGTATTTCACGGGTTGCGCCAAGATAATCTCGATTATGATCGTTAAGCGACAATGAAAAAGCAAATTTAATGAAATGGTTCTGATGAATATGGTACCATCGAACTGATCTGATGATAAACCCAGGAGGAACCGGAACATTGTAATAAAACAATGTATCCAAGCCGTGTTTGGGCTTATTGAAATTGTTATGGGATGCACTTTGGCTATAAATAAATCTTTTTCGTGGATGTTCCGATTTCGATTATTCTTTTTTACAAAATAAGGTATACCTTTTTAAAATTCAGCGAGATTGATTCAGTGGTTTTTGTTTTATCTTGATTTCTTTGAATCTATGTTTTTCTCGCGATGATGTTATAATTGGTATACCTATTATCCAGTAAAAAAGATTGATATTACATTCTTTTTAGTGACAAATAATAGTAAATATATCCACTAAAAAGTGTAAAATAAAAAACTTTTTAACAAAATAAAAACCGTCTTCAAAAAACTAAAAACCAAAAAATAATCTAATCTTGAAATCTACCTTGTCTAACCACATCAAATATTTAACTAATCTGAAGTCGGTGCCAAATAAACAACCGACGAAGAATAACAAAAGTATACTCAGTAACGAGATGCGCGGACCAATTTGTAGGTATAGTCTTTGGCGCAGACCGGCAATACTCGACTCAGTTGTTTGTTTGGCACCGACTTCAGATTAGTTAAATATTTGATGTGGTTAGACAAGGTAGATTTCAAGATTAGATTATTTTTTGGTTTTTAGTTTTTTGAAGACGGTTTTTATTTTGTTAAAAAGTTTTTTTTTTAATGGAGCTTTTACTTAGACCAAAAAGCCTGGACGTGGTATCGACAGGCGTAACCCTCTGAAGTAATAATAATATAATAATTCCAGCCCTTTTTTAATGTCCCACTGCTAGGCACGGGCCTCCCCTCAATGCGAGGGGGATTAGGCCATAGTCCACCACGCTGGCCCAGTGTGGGTGGGCGGACTTCACACATCCTTCGAGGGGTTCTCACAGACATGCATGTTTCCTCGCGATGTTTTCCTTCACCGTTCAGCAAGTGATAATTATGGTTGAAAAATGAGATTACTTTTCTTGGCTTTCTGAAGCTGTTCTGAAGTAATCTATATAAAATAGTTAATTCTCGATCGATGACATTTTGAATAGATTTGAATTTTTAGTCCCCGTCCCTCATGAATTGCCAGAAAAAATACAGCACTCATGTTGGTTGTCGGCGGCTCCGTTTTTTCAATACTCGAAGGGCTTTTATGATTTGATAGAATAAAGTTAAATAAGATTTAATAAACGTGTATCAATTTCAATTATTCTGAAGCAATAGCAATGTAATATGAAGTTACGATATTTTCTACATCGTAAAGTTTGCTCTACAAAAGCTTCTAGTCATAGCGTGGTGGGTAGGGTTGGCGCAATATGGGTATTTTTATTTTTTACATTGTAATATAAAAAGCAGTGTCAGCCAAGTTGGAACGAACGCTTGCCGCGGTAACTAGGATCGTAGGTTTAAACCCCGGCCCGCACCTTTGGGATTTCTGGATTGCATGTGCGAATCTCATTTTAAACTATGATTATCACTTGCACACGGTGTAGGAAATTATTGTTAGGAAATTTGCATGTCGGAGAGCACCCCTCGGAAGATGTGTGAAGTCCGCTAACCCGCACTGGGCTAGCGTGGTGGACTATGGCCTTATCCCCCTCGCATTGATGAGGGGCCCTTGCCTAACAGTAGGATATTAAAACGGCTAGTATTAATATTACAAAATGTGATAATACAATTTATTTGACTCCCATTATATAGCTGGAATTTATGTATTAGGGTTATGTCACATTTAGTAGATATTTGCCAATAATGTGACAGCTCCTTATATTCCTCAAAAGCAACAAACATGAAAAAAACTAAATTATAAACTGAATCGATTTTTATAAAGGTATACACAAAAAAATAGTAATTCCTTTCTAGCTTCTATTTTTTTTATACCAACTAGTTCTAATTTTTTTTTCAATAATTTCATCATAACGAATATACCCGATGGTTCCCTCAATCACTCACTCACTATCTCCATAATCGAATTAC
This sequence comes from Pheosia gnoma, assembly GCA_905404115.1. Classification (NCBI taxonomy): domain Eukaryota; kingdom Metazoa; phylum Arthropoda; class Insecta; order Lepidoptera; family Notodontidae; genus Pheosia; species Pheosia gnoma. Next base: position 2,804,653 of record FR989917.1, on the reverse strand, counting down.
TTAAAGTCGGTCAGCCCTGCGCACGCGCACCCAACAGTGTAAATATTGACGGTAGCAGTAAGCCGTGGCGACGCGATCGCGAGCGGTGCTGTGTCAACATTTGCCTATTTGCTCCTAGTCCCGGCTCGGATCCGACCAATCATAGCTAGGTACACTTTATGTGGGAATTTTGGGAAATAAGTACTGTTAATTGTAGAGCGTTGGGCTATTGATATGATATCTCTGATTATAATATTCTTTGGTGTACTATGACGGTTAGTAGAGTAAAATCTGGCCTGACGCTACTTTAAAACGTAAAAATCGTGCTAAGGGAAAAATAGATTTTATGCCTTTGTATTAGAAGAATATGTCAATTGACAGACTGGTGAATACTTAAAAAAAACCGCCTTAAAAATACCCCGCAGTATTCTACCACACAGATTTCAAGTATAAAACTAGTGTTCTTTACGATTATTAAATAGAGTGGATAATACAGTATTATAGATAGTTTATCGTCCATATACATGTAAATATAAACTTATTGTGTATGCGGTTACGTGTATCTGTCCGTGCGGCGGCGGTGATAAAGTCGCCGCATGTGTCCGAGAGCGGCGCGGGCGCATCGAGCCGTTTTCGAAGCACTATAGTGATGTGAAGCATGCGTAGCAAGATAAAAAATATCGATTAACGTTACTATTTTTTCAGTTCATACGAGAAAAAATGAAAAAAAATGACTACTGTCATTTTAAACAACATTCTAAAATTAAAATGTCTCCCAACAATATTGCCTTTTCAGGAATGGACAATTATACAACCCTTATATTTTTCCGTATTCCGACATAAAAAACGTGTAAAAAAGGCCAATCACATTGCACTCATCGATACTACTCAACCCATCTCGGTCTCACAATAATCGTCGGGGCGTGGTGGTTCGCCGTACAAAACGAACACACCACAAACAGGTATATATTGTTATTGCTACGTGACGAATACGGGTACACGATGCGCACGCGCAATTATTGGGGAACAAATATTGAAGTTGTGAATGCAAGAACTAACTCTTTAAGACTTTTCTCCAAGTGTTCCATAGATTTTGAATGCAGAGAGTCGTTTCTCGGTTAAGCATTTTGGGATGTATATTTTAAGTCCATTTATAGTATTTTCAATTGCCTATCGGTGGCAAAAATGATAGCTCTTCAAAAACACTCGAGTCGACATTTGTCAGAAATCGACATAAAAATACCTTAAGTCAATTGACGCACCGTATTGCATCGTACGTGTAATAAAGATAGTGTAGGCCGCGCTCGGCTGTATATAATTTAGTAAGGATTGAGTTATTAGTTCTCGCGAGATACCAGAAACGAGACGGTCTTAATGCGCCTCGCTTTTTTCGACGGCTTAATGTGATTTTGATATGAGAAGAAAAGTATAATTTCAAGTTAGAAAAGTACATTTGAATATGATGTTTGATGGTTTTCGAAACGCATTCACGGATAGGAAACTGTTAATGTCGTTATCAATGCTGTGGATTGATATTGTTATGTGAACTGTTGAGTAGATTATTTATGGTTGTTGGGCATAAGTGGCTTGCGCAATGATACTATTGATGTTCCAAAAGTATTTTTGTTCATGTTTATTTGCTTTATGGTAATTGTTTTTTTTATAAAATATGTGAGGTCATGAAATGTATTTTATTTTTGAAGACATTATATATTTTCCATGGCTGACATCATATCAAATAGCTGTTAGGTGATCATATTAGACTTTCAAAGCTTAACCCCCAAATTCATAAAACGTTTAATCCATTTATATAGGTAAGCAAAGCTCTGTGTTCACCAAAAAGAGTTTTAGTAAACTGCAATTGGAACAAAGCGCAGTTAAATGAGAACTGGAGGAATCAGACTATTAGACCGCAATACCAATGAATGGTATCATAAACCAAAGTAAAGTCACCAATGTTATCAAGATAGTAGCCTGTTTTAAGTGAAAACAGGTTAATCATTTTGCCCAAAAGCTGGATTCCTCTTGAAAATCACTTCTGGCTTCCAGGCTATGGGAAAGAAACGCCTGCAGGGGAGGCCTTCAAATGCTTTGGATTGTTGACGTAAAATCAGCAGTTGCGTTGATTTTGATTCAGGTCACACAAAGCAAATAAAAGTGATTGCCAATAAAGTCAATACACGAATATAGTCAAAAATGCCTAAAAAAATAAAAATCCGCCGTTACCTCAAATGAAAAGTCTGAATTAAGTGAGACCAGTACGTCAAGCAGATTTTTTTTACACACCGTTCTGATACGTTAGCGGTGTCCCTCTCACAGCACAGTTTTCATGAATAAGTGACTGTGACGGCATGTTTTCTCGATGACGTTACGATTACATTACGAGTTCCTACTCCATTGCTGTACTATAGTATTTTCAGATCATTACTTACATAGTTTCAACTCCTACATAAACGACACCAACAAAGCCTATACCCCTTTAACATAAGCAAAGACAATTGGCTTAATTAAGTGTCGTGCCAGACTTTTTTTTTAAATACAAATCACCATATTATGCCCCATGGTCTTCGAGACGATGCGTGGGTGTAATTTCGTCGCTCTCCTGCGGCCCTCTTGAATTGATTACGGCATTTTTTGTACCGCATTGTAGGGTAATCACCGAATGTATATTATCGTATTAATGATCACGGATTAACATGTTCCGGGGATGTGATGGGATGGTGATGACGAGGCTGAAATTGAAATGGTGTTCTCCTTTTTTTTTGGTGTGTGGTGTTTTGATTTGGAGGATAGAGATGAGTATGTTTTCTGTTTATTTCGTGCCTGTATTGCTAAAAAGGGTGGGGCTGAGGTCGGCCGTAGTTTTGCCTTTGTACGCAAATATATAGACATATTCTTTTCTTAATTATCCTTGGTGTCGTCAACTGGTCTGATTGTAACTGGGATCTTACATTTATGGTATGTTACCACCAATACAGGGCTTGCTTACGTTGAGCACGAGATCAACTGTACTGAGAAAATTACAAGCTATATTAATGTTGAACAAATACGGAATAATTTTCCACAGTTACCCAAGAAAATTTAATTATAAATAAATTATTGTGTCTTAACAATTGAAAAATAACTTTATACACATAAAGATAAAATACAATATTGTTGCAACATTTTTTACCAGTCTATTCCTTGTAACGGATGTCAGATGATTAAGAAATAACTTATTGTACACAACTGAGACGTGCCTTGTCATGTTCTGTTTGTTAATTTAGAAGCCAACACTAATGACTTGGTGAGTTGCCTTTTCTTTATTGGGAAGCGATTAATTAATATTTTACTTTATAGAGATACAATTGAATGGTGAAAATACGTCATTAAAATTCTTGAGTACATGATCTCACTCGACGCCCGTTGAAAAACCACTGTATAATTTATGTTGATGCCTATAACCAAGAATGTTCTTACTTGTAATATAACATACCCACATGTCAGGTGGTTAATTATTTTTAATATTAATTAGTTTTGTGTATTTGGAATATCGATATATGTCGTATCGATAGTTTGTAAAAAAAATGTCACCACTTCCTTATGTGAATAAATAGTTGTTTTTTAAGAAATAAATTAAAATTCGGGTTTTATAGAACTCATTAGTGACTCCTTAGTTATATCTTCATCATTAATATTAAGATCGATTAATTCACAACACCATAGAACTTATACAGATCTCCAAAACAAAACCACATTTCCATAATGGTCCGAAAAAGCGGACCTAACTTAAATAATACGTTTTTTTTACTCTTTTTTCGAATCTGGCAAGACAGCATGTCGACGCACAAGTGTTCCTCCGGGCGATTCGGGTATTTTTTTTTTGTTTCTTGCAAGCTGCTCGCCCAGGCTCGTTCTTGCGGGTAATGGCTTCATTATAACGTGGGTCCCGAAACAAGCTCGCGAGCTGTGGCCAAAAACCTGATACTGACGGATAGAAAATGAGATGTATTGATGGTGTGAAATTAAGTTTAGCAACATCTGATTAATAGTTTCATAATAAATCCAAAAAATAAATAAATTATTTAAAAAAAAAAAAATTGAAAAGAAAAAATTTCTATAATTTTTTTAAACCAATTTAAATTTATTACCAGAATTGCCGGCATATCCTGGTTGTTATCCAAGTATTAGTAGCCCACATAATAATAATACCCATTTGATTGGTCCATCGATCGTCTGTAAGTTATTATGCAATTATGCGCGCAGTTTCGTGTTTCTTTAAACAGTTCTCGTGTGATTATTTTTGCCTCCCGAGACTGTTTCGATCGTAACACGATTTCGGTGGCTTTTTACCTGGTCATATAAAGTTTGATTAGTTTATACCGTGTGATGATGGGTTAGGATAGGTTTAAAAAATACCGAAACCTCATAAAGCATTACTGATATCGCTAATATTGTTGAAAAAAAACGCGAATACTATTTTCGATGTAAATTATGATGAATTTGTTTTATAAATATTTGTGATAAATAATATAAACATTAAAATAGAGTCGTAATCCAGTATTGCTAATCTAATTTTAAAATTAGAAGTCAGAATATATCAGAGTTTTCGCCAACGGTACCGACTTTATACCCTGTAATAATGACCAATAACAGTTCTTCTCATCTTTAATTAATCGATAAATACTGTCTCCACACTACTCAATTGCTTAAAGGGGGTCCAAAGGGCTTCGATAATGACAGCTTACGTCGTAACTGCGTTGAAGGATGGCCAGCTAATTTCTTATTTTAGTATCAGCTTCGATACCGTAAGCCCTGTTCAAACTGCGGCGGGATTTGGGAGAGCCGTGTCGAATTGATAAGTTCGTATAAGAGCATTTATCTTGTAGCGGCCACTTCAACCGCACAAGCTACACGGATGGCACTGCAGACGCATTCAGAACAATATACAATTGTCATCACAATCCTGAATCGCACTATAAGAGTTTTCGGAACAGGTAACATATATACAAGATCCCGACAATAACCGTCGGGGCATAGCAGCCGCCCCGCCAGGCATACCACCCGCCTGGCTGGAAGATCTTCCCTTTTCCGCTAAAATCTTTTCGACCAAATGGTATTTGATAGCTATATGTTTTGCTTTAAGCAGAAGCATTCTGCAAGTGTCTGACCATAGGCTAAAGTTTTTGTTTTGCACCTTATAATTAGGTACCAATACGGGGCAGAGCGGTTCGTTTAGGTTTCGCGGAACCGATAATTTGTTATCACGAAGAAAGGTGAGTTAAAAGCAAACTTAAGTACTTTTCAACGTGACAGTTTGTTTAAAGAAAAATGCTTAAATATATACATAAGATATCATGTTTTATAGTTTTAGCAATTAACATTGAGAGAAAAAAAAAATGGTAAGTTTCGAAAATTAGGATTTAACAGTATCCTTTTCAAAAAGACATCCCACATGCGAACAATAAGACACTTATGAACTAAAGACAGATTTTTATTACAGATTACGGAATAACTGACGACTGTGCAGTATTTTATTGTTAGCGAACAAAAACAACATTAATCTGCTCGCAACGCTGTGTTTATCTCTATTCAGCCATTGAAAAGGTGCAATAAATATAGTAAGCACACGTCGAGCAATTGAAATGTACACTACTTAATAATCGCTGGCATGCAACGCAAGCACACGATCTCGCCCCGTGTGGCCGGCTCGCGACTCTCGATTTTATCGATACCGCGAGAACTTTTATTCGTCTCACTATTTCACGCGCAATTTATTTATTATTAGGCACTTTTATTTTTTGCTTTATCGATATATTCATGCATTTGATGTCCCACCACTATTCTTTTTGACGGCACCGAGATGTGGTTTTAGATACCCAATAGGTTGATTAGCTGCGATTGTTAGTATTGCTTTTAATGATTATTATATTATAGATTTTTTGTTGATAGTAAAAAAACGCTCACCAATGACAATAGCGAATTAAATGGGATATTACTGTGCACTACTCATTTTAAATACATTCTTTAATTTATGTCTGAAATTTGCATTTTGTAAATTGTATTATAAAATCAATGATCAGATTTTATTCTTCTTCTACTTGGGGTCATGCTTGTACTAATTATTTGTGTATGTTTTTTTTTCATAATCGAACGCCATTTTACCTCAGTTTTAAGAGACTTCATCTTAGTATGTCTATTGTGTGTTAATTGGAGACATAGATCCATATTCTTTACACTTTGTCTGTGGGAAACACGAAGGCAGACATTTTATTCCCTACTTTATGCTTGGTTTGCACGAGAACAGTCCGTAAGTAACCAGTAGCTGGGTTAAACAGCTCGACAATTTAGCTATTAGTCGAGAAGGCAAGTGATTTCCATGTTGTCTGATTCTGTTATTGCGCTACTTGGCTGCTTGTTACATCTTTATGTCCTTGTGTAAACCGAGCGATACGGCCGCGACATAAATTCAAATTTCGAACAGCATAGAACGCTCCGATTAATTCTTGGCCACAGCCATAAAAAAGTAAAACGACAGAATGTCAATTTCAAAATTTGAATTCCACTCATCACTCGCGATGCAATCGATTCGAGCCGATAATCGAACAGCGTCACGTGTGGTCGTCAGATCGGGGCATCGATATCGTTGTGTCGATATCTCGATTCTCGCGCGAATACGTTCGCTGACAACGCCAGGGCTAGTTGGTTGCCGGCATATTTGCCTTGTCGAGCGTTTGTTTATATTCCGTATAAAGGCTGTTCGTGTGTAGAATATTGCAGTTTTATTGGCACGGGCTGATTTAGAGCGTTATAAACGGAGCCATGGGAGTTTTAATTATTGGCTGTACGACTGGTGGTTACTTAAGCACACCCACCCACGTACGCTAGATCCCTTGCAAGATTCGGAGATCCAATTGACATGTCTACTTGTCTCTCCAAACATGCTACAGCGTTTATGACGCTATTTTGTTTTCAAAATCTACTCAGTTTTTTGTTATATAGTTGCTGATCTGGCGCTATTTAATCATATAAGGGCTTTTGTGTTGCTATTATCATTTAGTAATAATAAAATATAAAAATAATACCAGCCCTCTTTTAATGTCCCACTGTTGGGCACGGGCCACCCCTCAATGCGAGGGGGATTAGACCATAGTCCACCACGCTGGCCCAGTGCGGGTTGGTGGGCTTCACACGTCTTTCGAGGGGTTCTCTCAGACATGCAGGTTTCCTCGCGATGTTTTCCTTCACCGTTTAGCAAGTGATAATCATGGTTGAAAATGAGATTCGCACATGAAATCTAGAAATCCCAGAGGTGCGAGCCGGGGGTTGAACCTGCGATCCTCGTTACCGAGGCAAGCGTTCTACCAACTTGACTATCACTGCTGCTTGGCTATCATTTAGTGATGTTCCATTCCTGTCGTTTTAAATTACGTAACGTAACATACAGTTGATAAAATACAATCGCAGCAAAGCTCTTATGATCATCAAAAGTGTTTCCAGAACGTCGCCATAGCATGCTCCGCCGCCATAATCCTTTTCTAACGCGTTAACCAAATTCTGTAGTAGTATTTTTATCCCTGATCAGTTTCTTGTCGCCTATAGTGCTATGTTACCGCTAGATGCTGGATAAGCAGGCTTGTATCAGGTTCCTGGTGATCTTAATCAGCACGTGTTTTAGCTCGAAGGTGGGTATAGGGGCGAAGAATAAGCGAGAGCGATTACTTTGTAGAATTCCAGACCAAACTAAGCAAGGCTTGCATTATGAGTAGCATACAATAGACGGTCATCCGCGCCCAGTATTTAATGCTTATATAGATATTAAACATCTATGATTCGGGTACACATATTCGTGCTCATCACACAAACTTTGCACCTACCGGATTTCAAACTCTCGGTACAGAAAGCAGGATCACTATCAACTGAGCTTAAGTCGTCGATTGTCTCAGTTGGTTTACTTAACATTCCCCACCTCTGGATCTACAATAATTTATTATCTAGAAATCGCGCCTCCATTACTTAACCCTACAACAATCCTCGCACGCATCCTTAAATGCTTTGTGTTGGCAGTTAATTAACCCTCGCAAGATTTATCGCAGTCACGGGACCATGTCACTGGTGATATAGCGGCCACAACCGACCCCAACCGGTTTTTTTTTAATCGATTTCATATCGAGGTTAATTGAAATATAGAATGATTGAAAAAATTACTCGATTTAATAACAATTGAATAATATGTATCGAGTATTCAGTACGCGATGAGTTTTGAAATTTGTGTGAATTAACAATTCTTTGCGATGATACCTGTCTAGGATGGTAGGGTGGATGACCCAATTCGCATCGCCAAAACGAATAATAAAAAATTTGTGAGTGACTTCACTTCTAATTATGAATAATACTTTTACATTGCCTACATTGTGTTATATTGGTTAAATACTCAGAGATTGTACTATAAACATATTGTTTGATAATATCGTTGGATAATATCGACTATTTAGAACGTGAGATTGACCTATCACGTTTCTATCCATATACCTACTTGATAAGTAAATAGTTATAAACGCCATACTGGATATTTATAGATGCAGTAGTCGTGTTTTACATAAATAAGACAATATACTAGTAACATGATGACAAGGAATGTGATTTTAAGGACTTTTTATCTACGATATGTTATTTTTTTTACAAAATATCACATTTGACATTTTGCTGGCAGGATTTTATTTCATAAAAATTAAATTTCGAAATTTTGACTTCACATAATGATTATAAATGAGCTAAAGAAGCGCAAGTGTAAAGGTCCTTTAAAGGATATTACTTTTTAATTCTTCGGTAACCAAACACCTTCAATATTCTACTTATGTCCTACTCGTCCGCCCCATTCACATGAAAGAAACAGAACCTCACCTCATAATTATCACGAAACACCGTAAAAAAATATCTACAAATTGGAACCGTCAAAAAATCCTCATAAGGCGAGACAACTTCATAAGGTCCGTGGTACACCGCGCGGGGACACGCCGGGTCCGTTGAATAATTAAGGAGGCCACCGGATGATAAATAGCCGAGCGTCCACGTTTTTACCGCAAGTGTCATTATCTTCGTCGGCTCTATCAGCCGTCACTCGATTACGGAGATGTTATAGAGCTGTCATATACCCCCAAATATTTTAATTTTTTATTTATGTATACTTTCACGATGGATATATAAAATAATAATATTATTACCTACTTAGGTAATTGAAATTAGATAGAAAAGTACATTAAATAATTACTTGTATTTAAAGGAGATATTAACAGCTCTATTGCATCACACTCTTCACTGACAGCGTAGCGCATGCGTAATCGAAAGGTTCAAGTTGATGAGAGCGCATGAGTTTTTTTTTTTGTTAAATCGTCGACCGCTGCACACGCCCTATGAGCTGGCTACCAAGCAAAAACAATGATTGGGAAATGAATGAATGTGTTGTTATGATAACTGAAGCATACAGCCTACTAGCTGACAGGGAAAATACCCTAAACAATTTACTTGTTATTACATTTATGAGCTAGACAACACACAGAACACCTTTCGTTAAACAACTGGTGACAACTGGGGTATAAACCTTCTTTTCATTTCGAACAATGCTTTAATTTGTTGTTTTTTTTAATATATTACTATAGACTTTTTCGTATCATAGGGGTTACATAATTGGTAAACATAAGTAGACATTTACTCAATGTTAGAAGTTTATACAAAGCGAACACTCCCAAATCTCAGGATCACAGGCGTAGTGGTCTTAGAGAACCCACATTCAATTATAAACTTTGATACGACCATGACGAAGACAGGTCCACTCACCCTACGCACTCTGGACTGTCGAGCACAAAAAGCTTTACAGAATAATTATAATTGAGCGTAAAAAAAGTGTCTCTTCATTAGGGACGATGGTTACTCGTTTATTCTCGACATGGAGTCGATCAGTATGACAAGTTTACTTTTTTCCGATTCAACCTTTTTTGGGTTAGTTTTAAATGTAGCTTTAATTGGGTACGGCTAGTTTAGGGGTTTTAATGTGTTTGTTAAGTTATAAACTTATGATGTTATTATATACGTTAAGGCTCGTCTCGGGTACAACTTCGTTTTTATTAGTAGACACTCCTGTAGATACTGGAGGTCAGTTTGACTGTCTGTGTGTCTGGAAGTCAAAGACGCAACTGATGTAGGTGTCAGCCATTAACTGAGGAACATGTAAGCACCGTGATGATTACTTAAGTAAGCTTAGCATGTTTTCACTTTTGACGATTCATAAGTACTGTACTTAATGGTCTACATGAATAAAAAATATTCTGATGTTGATTCAATTCTCCACTTTTCGAGGACACGGTCTTTTTTAAATTTATTCAATAAGCTTAATATTAAATTAGAATTTATAAAATCAACCGTCCAAAGTTTTCTCGGATGATGTTGATGCGAAGGGATAAATATAGTAAATAAATTACAGCCAAAAGCATATTTATACAACGCGAATTAATCATAAAAAAAAACTCAAATATATTAAAAACACTCAAAACGGTACAAGTTTACTGTTAATTGACGAATTACTCTGTGAATAAAAAACGAGTTTTTAACCGTGTTGTACGATAATAAAACGAATTCAGTGTTCAACAAACAATTTGTATTATTATATATGTACCTATGTACTTATTTATTGTACAAATGAAATGAACGATAATTATAGTTACATTTGTTTTTGTTCGCAGATTCCGTTCACGTAACAAGATGTAAGTATAAACTTGTGTTGTCTATAAACAACGTTTTAATTGCTCTATCTCTTAAATTGGTATTAATTAGTCGTAAGTGATCATCACAAACAAATACAATTAGCTGTTACAAATATATTAATACCAATTAATTATTCCGTTTTTAGATCTCTTAACGAGACGATACAACTATTTATTTCTTTGTTGTCGTACTAAAATTATATTCAATTTGTATTTTTAAAATATAAAATAGGTACCTACTCCATACTTATACTTTGACGACCTCATTAGCGCAGTTGGTAGTGACCCTGCATTCTACGCCAAGTATCCCGGGTTCGAATCCTGGTTGGGACAAGCTTTGTGTGATGAGCATGAATGTTTGTATCCGAGACATGGATGTTTAATATCTATATTAGTATTATATACTGAGTTCGTTCTCAGTCCATTGGGCGGTATCCATAATACAAGCGTTGCTTAGTGTGGGCCCGTATAGTTGGTGTGTTCGTCTGGCGATATTATTATTATTATATTTTTATACAGTTCGCTAGTAAGTTCGTAGCACCAACTAACCTTTTAAAGGTCTCCTAATTTTTAAAATTATTTTAATTTATCCATCGCTTATTTATTATCATAATTTATGTATACCTATTAAATTGTTAATTACAGTCCATGTCCTTTATTTTAATGTTATTTTACAAGAATATAAGCATAATTTAATTGTCACATTATGTTAGTCACTTGCGAATAATTTTTTGCCCCGATGCAAGTAAAAATTGTTTATTGCATAAGAAAAAATATGGACAGCTGATCAACTTGATAATTGAAAAGCGGATACCTATTAGCAGGCAATAAATAATAATAATTGATATTTTTTTTTTTTATCTTTTGTGTCTTTGCCGATATTTTTTTCAATAACACCGTTTGCATTTCGAAACGTGTCGAGAGGAATTCAAGAATGATGAACGTGATGTTATTAAAGCTATTAATATTTTGACATTTATACTTGGGACACTTCACATGAGCTATAATAGTAATATTAAAACACTAAGCAACGCTTGTATTATGTACAATATATTGAGGGCGAACTCAGCGTATAACATTTATAAAGATATTGAGCATCTGCGACTCGGGTACACACAAAGTTTGTACGTACCAGGATTGAACCCAGGACCCTCGGCGCTGAAAGCAGGGCCCCGGTAGCGCTAGCTATTCTATTAACTCGCATCATGCAAGGGGACATCCATAGTGTAAAAATGATCAGCTATTTCTAATTTAGCGTCTATAAAATTCCATCAACAACAATTTCATATCGATATAAATAATGCATGTGTCGTATCTCATCTAGTTAACCGCGGTACTTTAAAATTGACCATAATTTCACACAACCACATCAAGTGTAATTTATTAAGGACATTTCAATTTATGAGGTGAGCTTCCACCGACACTGTGGGGACCGTTTATAGTACCTAACACTATAATAATTAAGTGGAGGCACCTGCCTTTTTAAACCGTTCCAGTTTATTACCGAAAAATGGTAAAAGGAACCACTGATGTGACTATTATGCGTTACCAAACGATAAATAAGGTACCTGACTTGGTAATATTCTTTTCATTTATTAACCAAAAAAGTAGATTTACAGATATTCTTCATTGACAAAAACATCCTGTACGTCAAGTGCGAGATTATTCGTAAGCTAACCGTATAGTTTATAGTCTAGCGTATTTAGACAGTTTGTAGAGAGAATTGAAAGTTTTAAATACCGTCCGCTGGAGGCGCTTTTCAAGTATCCATACAAAATGTCTAAATACTGTAGACTATAAAGTATACAGTTAGCTCGCACTTGACGTGCTGCACCAGGTCAGGCCTGTCAATAAGCTCTATAGTAAATGAATACTGCATGCTTCATCAAATTCATTTGTCAAGACCAAATGTTATTGCCGAAGATTAAAAAAAAGTTTTATATCCTTTTTTTTTGTAACTCTTTCTTTCACAAACGTTTCTACAAATATATAAGTGCTACTACAATGAGACATATATTGCTTAGTTCACAATTATAAGTTAACTTCCAAAAGTATGTTAGATCACAGAAATAACATGTTTTCCTTTGGCTTGAAGTGCGAAATTACAGCCCAAAGGAAAAACAACACTTTTTTTTTAAAATTACATTATAGGCAAGTATTTGATCTCGATCTCACCTGATGGTAAGTGACGATGAGATCTACGATGGAGCATACTTGCCTAGGTAGGAAGGCGGCAGTAGATAGAGACGCTACATGCACTAGGCACATGCAGCGCAACTGATCTGACCCGCCATCCATGAATGGCAACACCGAACATCATGCCGGAACACGGCTAGGCCGCTTGGCGACATGGCTTTGTTCAGTGGGTGGTGACTAGCCACGGCCGAAGCCTACCACCAGTAGAGTTGTCACCTGGTTGGCACCACCCAGGGTCACGTGTAGGGTATCTCGAGGGTACTTAATTCTCCTACGGACGAAGGTGACTCGACCCCAGAACACACATTGACAAAATAAGACGTTATAAGAGAGTATATGAAATTAATTGTAGAATGACATATAAACCATACTAATGAGCAATACTAATGATCTTACCAGTCATTTATAAATGTTAACTTCTTTACCCCGTGTGTACAGTCGAAGTCACTTACAATTACACTGTAAGCATTAATTGAATATTCATAATATCACCTGCTTACATAATTTAATTAAAATAAATTTTATTTTTATTGCTCCAATAACCGACTTGAATACATAAAATAATATATTTGCCGTGTGGCTCACGTGACGTTGTGCATTTCTGACATATTTACAACATACTAATTAAAATAATGCGAAATGAAAGTCGAGAAATAGTCAAAATTTGTGTTCACCAATCAAAAATTAAAAAGTACACTCATATTTGACTTACGTCTGCAATACTCATACACAAGACATTCTAGCACGTAAGATATAGGAAAATAAATTAATAAAGTTAAAATAGTATACTACAATAAAATAATAAACTTTTTCCATAACTTTACTCAGATAACACCACCAATAGTTGCCGGCCTGCATTATAAATTGGAAAATAACTTTTGTCTGCAATACTCATACATATAACAGTATATCTAGCAAGCAAGGAACAGGCCAAATAAATGACTGTCAAAATACAGTAAAAAAATATAATATTTTTTCCTCTAACTGTAGTAAAAAATATAACACTACATATTGATTTCTTATATTTACGCGAATACTACACATTGAAATAAAACTATTTTTAAGGATTTTATCGCGTTTATTTTTCGTTTTTAACGTTCGAAACGTCGGGAACGTAAAAACGAAAAATAAACGCGATAAAATCCTTAAAAATAGTTTTATTTCAATATAACACTACAGTAAAAAATATATATATATATAATACTTTTTCCTCTAACTGTACTTAAATAAGTCCACCAATAATTGCCGGCCTTCGTAATAAATTGTAAAATAACTCTATTTTATTGCTTAATAAATAGCGTACAGTTGATTTCCAAATATTCAATATATTTTTACCGTTAACATTTTACTACGCTATAATAGCATCTTATAAAGATATCAAATAAATATGATTTTTATTTAGCCATAAACTTCGTCGTCATTTAATATTATTAATATGTTGGCTATTGGAATTCTGTATTTATCACTGATAGTTCTAAATATAAATCAGTTCAGATTCCCATAGTAATAATCCACGGTTTTTTTTATATTTTACATCATGAGTAGGTACCAAACTATTCAGGTTCTCTGAATATTGTAGTTCATATATTAGATTAGAATCACAGCTGAACGTATCCTCCGACGAATAAAGTTTTTTATTGTAAAAAAAACTAAATATATCATAAGAGCATTTCCTTTAATTTATATAATATATAAAACAAAGTCGTGTTAGTTAAACCATTTATACCCCAAGAAGGCGCAGCTAGTTAAACATAAACAAAGGTTCACTTTCATTCAAGAAAATGAAAACCAATCCTTTCATTTCGCAATAAAGAAACTAACAAAGAAACACCATTACTAGATTATTGAAATATGTTGCAACAAATCTTTGTTTACTTGACTCGAACAATAAAAGAAAGTGCACAGGGGCGTGCGAGCGCCAAGTCAAGTTAACAAAAAGGTATTACACTCCGGTTTAATTTAGTAAACACGCCAATAAAACATTGTGCGCGTGACTTACAAGCGGTTCAAGATCCCACACAATGTAAGGTTGTGAGTTATTTAAGGGTTACCGCTTACTCTTATTTTAATAATTTAAATAATATAGACGACCATACTTTAGTAGGTACAATTGAAATAACAAACAAAAAATGTATATCAAGGCTTGATATATATAAGTAAATATATTTTTTAATTCTCTCATTATGCCATTTAAAAAGTACTTACCAAGGTAAATAACAATTCCTGTAAATTAATGTTTGTTTTTTTTCCTCAAATTGAATTTAAAAAAAATATAGTTAACAATCTTACCCACCAGGCAGCCCTATCTTTAATATAAAAATATAAATTCAAGCGAACTTTACAGAAATTCATCGGATACTCTGTTGGTTTTTCGAAAACAATTTTTCAAAATAATAAGTAATAAAGTACATATTTTTAACTTACGTTACAATTTTCAAAAGATCTATACTAGGGAGTAAGCAGTGATATCCAAGTTGGTAGCACGCTTGCCTCGGTAACGAGAATAGCAAGATCAAAACCCCGGCTCGAACCTCTGAAATTGCTGGATTTCATGTACGAATGTCATTTTCAACCATGATTATAACTTACTAAACATAGAAAGAAAAGAACGCGAGGAAACCTGCACTTCTGAGAGGTGCCTTAAAAGACATGTGAAGTCTGCCAACTATGGCCTAGGTAGTCCTCGCATTGAAGGGAGGCCCGTGCCCAACAGTGGTACATAAAAAAGGGTTAGTATTATATATGCACTTAACCAAGTTCAAGAATTAAATATAGAAAATTACATTTAAAATGTAGCTAATTGGTTTTGTATTACTATTTTAAATTTATGTGTTGCTCAAATTAACCAAGGTATTTTCTGTAAAGTGAATAAAATCTCGTCTCTAGCGTAAAAAGATACGTTTAAGGCACCGGCCGGCATGTTGACCGGCCGTGTCACACTGTTTATTTACGTGTACCCCGGACGGAGCGGGATACGTCCAAACATTCCTAATATACATGTCCCACGAATTCTCGTCTATCTTTACATCAGTAAACTCAATAGAATAATTTAAGAATTTGTTACACACTTTATTGGTATTGTAAAGTTTTGTGTTTATTGAATCGTCTTGGCGTAGAAGTACAACTACTTCGATTTATTTTTGTGCTATACCAAGCTTTTACGTCAGATATTTAAGGTATAATTTTGTTGGTTTACAATCACGAATTTAAATATGCTGTTGTTACCAATAGAATTTACAGTCCAAATCCATTTTAGTCTTAACTCCGCTCTTAACTTTCTTTTTCACGCATCCCCATAATAAATTTCAAGTCATGGGGTTCAAATTAAAAATATCTATGCATAAAAAGTTTAACCACAATTTAACGGTTCAATGTAACACAAAACTGACGCCCTCATACCTCCACCACCAGTTAAACCACACAATAGGAAATGTCTGGCACAAAAAGTGCATATTACTAAAGGTTAATAATAATGTCATCGTACATTCGATACCAAAAGTGTAATGCAATATTAAATAAGGTCTAGTAATTATAAAGTATTTTTTGTTATGACACATCTTTTTTATTGTTGCTATGCCTCATGAGGACACGATCTTTAAAAAAGTGTAACATATTATAAAAAAAACAAAAATCAATGTCCAGATACATAGTTCTAATTCTCACATTAATTAATGAGTGTCAATCATATGAGAAGCATCTTAGTGAATAATCTATTGGGGCAAATCTATTGGCAAAATTGTCGTCATCATTTGGAAGGTTTTACGATTTGAACAGCCAGTCGAGTCGCTGATCATACAGTATCTAGATCAAGGATTCCCGAAGTAGTCGATATCAACCTCTCGGGGTTGATATCGGATTCCCAGGGGTCGACATAAACGAAAACTGATTTTGGGGGTCGACGAGGACTAAAAACCGACCAAGTCGATTAGCGTGCACAAGTTCGTACAAGGTGAGATTATTATTTTGTATGAATAGGAAAAAAAATAGAGATAAGATTTTTCAAGTAATTTGGCTCTGAGGTTCATTTTGGAAAAGGGTCTCTCGCCTAAAGTAGTTTGGGAATCCCTGGTCTAAAGAGTAGTCCGCGAACAATACAGTACGAACGGTAGGTATGGAGCAGATCAAATCCGTGGTCCATCCAGCCCGTACCAAGTACGATACGATTTGTTAATGCCAATACCTTTAAAGTTACTTTCATTCAATGTCCATACTTATATACATGCATCTCTTTCTCACGATTGGGATGATAATGCATAACATTTCTAGTGACCACGACTAGGGTCGTTATTGTAGAGTCAAATAGTGTATCGGTGTTGTTATAATCCAATAACAAATGATTCGGGACGCATGCACACATTGAGAGTCTATGCGTTAAGGCGCATGCGTAGTATAAAGCCATACAACAATTTAAAACTGTCCGAAATCGTAAAATAGTGCTTTATATACTTTGTTCGAGATTAAATTTATACTTTTTTGTGCGAAAGAACTCAGTCAAAAGTTAATAATAAAACATAGTTTAAACTATGACACCAGGACCACCTCACCTCCCACCAACTCACCACCACCTCAGTCCTCCCGTGACCATGGTTGCTGTAAAGCAGCCGAAACGTCGGGAACGTAATCAAAATAAAAACGCGATAAAATCCTTAAAATTTGTTTAATTTCAATGTGTAGTATTCGCGTAAATATAAGAAATCAATAGTTTTTTTTATAAAAAACGGCATTTGTTTATACTTGTATATGTCTATACCTATATATGTTTATACCTATATATTATACCCTAATAATGTCAATTCAAATCGATACATGAAACATTCCTATACATTTATTTTCAAAAATATATCCTCCCCTTAATCAGGTAGATATGACTCGGGCAAGCGCAAGCGCAGCCGTTCCACACGCTTCTCAGAAACCAGATAAAAATGCCGGCGACACTTAATTTATTGTAGTTTTTAACAATTTACATACTGTTGTATATCTATACTTGTGTAAATAAACATTGATTGGTACCATATTGCATAGAGCAATATTTTATAGTATTATAGAAGTCAGTGTGACGGGAGAGAGTGGGTTTTGTACGTGTTAATTTTATTTGGATTTTCTGAAGCTGGATACATGTATCTCTCTCTTTCTTTCACAGTCAGTCACAAAATCATCTCTTACAATAAAATTAAAAGCTTCTGCAACATTTCAATCTTAAAACAATCCTGTAAATTATCTAAAAATATATTTCTAATACATCAATTAAGTTCTTTATTTGACGCTTTATAATGATTACATTACTTATCTAAAGGACAAACACATTTATCGATATATATTTAATATGACAAGGACAGTACACACAGCGAATACGTGACTCAATCGAGATATGAACCCGCACCTTTGACACGGAGGCCAAACGCTACCGCCATTTGTACATTGCCGTCTTATCTTGTACACATTTTGTACAATGTTATTCTGTATATTTAAAAAATAACAGCTGATAGTTCAAACTGATAACTAATGCTATTCATGGAAATTAACGTTGGAATTGGAACACATAACCTCCTTCGTTATTTTCGTCGGACAAAATTAATTTAAAAGAAAATGAAGGTGCCAGCACAAAGTTGTTTTCTAATGCATTTATAAACTTCTATAAATTTGAGGGTTACTTAATATAAACTAAACGAGATATACCTTGAAATAAAACTTATTTTAAGGATTTTATCGCGTTTATTTTATGTTTATACGTTCGCGACGTTCCTCCTGTGACCATGGTTGCTGTAAAGCAGCCGAAACGTCGGGTAAAGTAAGTTTTATTTCAATGTGTAGTATTCGCGTAAATATAAGGAATCAATACGAGATATACCTCAATACTTTTATTGTACATTGATTACATATATCGGCTGATTTTTTATCAAAAAGTTTTATATACATGGCCGAGTGGTAAATACTTCGTACAACCCACCACTTATAAAACAGTATAAATGCTGTTTTTTTTAATTTACACTACATCCTAGGCTCCTCCCACCTCGCCTCATAACCCATTATTGGGTGATGTGCACCGAACTGTTTGCGGTTACTTTTCACGCTTAGTTAGAATTCTAAACAAAAAACCGTTCTAACCGCAGAGCTAAGTATGCGCGCGCGCACGCGCCTCCCGCTTCACGTAATTTTGTACCGTGCGGTTTTAGGCCTGAGCCTCGAATTTAGCGGGCAGCGGGGTGGCGGCGGCGGCGGAGCAGGAGCGGCAGGATCTTATGCGTAAAATCAAATGGACCGGTTCTCGAAAACAGCGGCGCGGCAGCGGCGCGGGGCGGCCAACGAGCCCCGCTCCCGCGCCGCCGCCGCCGCCGCCCGCCCCGCTGCCCGCTAAATTCAAGGCTGAGGCCTTACAATGGCATTGGCTTACAGAAACGTTAGCATAAATATTGATTGTATTTGTTATTAATGGGGGTAATAGCGTACATTTATAAATATGATGAAGAAATATAATATCATTGTATTTGAACTTGGCAAGTGCACTACTTTGTGAATATTACAAGACGATAATAATTAATTATGATTTATAAAAGATAATAATAAATACTTCAGATATTAAAGGTAGCGTTAAATAAATGTTCTAGTCACCACACTTATTGTAATTTACTGTAACCACTGTTCAGATTTTTTTAATATCGTATTAATATTGTAACCATAATTATAAGTATTCTTTTAATGTCCCACTGCTGGGCAAAATGTGACAAGGATTAAGGCAATGATCCACCACTCTATCCCAGTGCGCACTGGCGAAGTACGCATATCTTTAGAAAACAAGTCTGGTGTTCCCAGACCGTTAAGCAAGTGATACCCTATTTTTCGAGTCTAACCATAGCCTATCCGGTATTGAAAACCCTGTTGAAATCGGTTAAGTAGTTTTTCGGCACATTCGACCAATCGAACAGACAAGAATTCCAAAAGAGAGCCTATCTAGAGATGCCTATCAGATATTTTCGGAAATCCTACCTGGACATTTTTTTTTAAATATCTTCAATATAAAAAAAATATGACCATGTTTTTTCTTATAATCATTTCCGTGAATAGCAAAAGTATCTATCAGATATATAATTTGTAATAAATGAAGTATTTTAAATTCCTCGCACAGAAAATACACAATGGGTTACAAAACTGCATTGACCAAAAAAAGGTAATTGAGCTACGTCCCAATAAATTAAGACCGAGCTACACCGCGCACATAACAATTAATTTCATTATCAATCGTATTTAGCATTCTCTGTAAACGCCGAATCGATTTATGAATCGACCACCGAAAAGATCGATGTTTTGAATCTAAAATCGATTCGCATACCGAGACGACAGGTGAATAAGTGCTTAATAGTTCTGTTGACAATTATTTTTTCACCGTCTTAATATGCGTGGTATAGGAACAAGTAGTGCCAATTTATTATCGTTCGTGCTCAGGCAGTGAAATGATTTTTGACAAAGGCCTATCGCCGAATTTATAAACGTTTTATGACTTTATCAAACGTCATATGATTCTGTGCAAAGCAAAACTCTTGCAGAATCATATGAGAATCATTGTCGTTTGATAATTTATAAAATGTCGAAATAAAACTAATTTTGCGGATTTCATCGCGATTATTTTATGTTTTAACGTTTCCAATGTTTTGGTTACAGCATCCGTGGTCACGGGAGGACTGAGGTTTTTAACGTCCTAGTGGCATAGTTTGTACTGGGGTACCCTCATAGTTAGTAGTTGTTCGCAGTCCGATCTACGCAGAAAGTGCTCACAGTGTCTTGAGGTCTTGCAATATATATAATAATTATATTAATTACTGGATCCCATGTCGGGAATGTTAAAACATAAAATTCGCAAAAGTAGTTTTATTTCAATTTAAAAACGGTTGTTTTTAGTTTACGACATCGTTCGGTCGCTACCTTGTGTCTATCTGTGCGTCGCGTTGCCCATTTTAACTAGCCGTTGTTTTCTTACTAATTAATATTACAGACACATATGTCGGCATATTTCACTGTATTGTCAGTTAAATGTTTTGAAGTTTCGCATTAGCTACGCCTGTCATTATTCCAGTTAGTACAGAGTCTTGGTGATACACTATTTTGTTGTACCTACGCAATGTTAATTAAATGTGTAATGTAAAAATAATTAAGATTCTCTTTAATTTTTTTCTGTCAATATTTTTTTTCGTTTGTGCAATAGCACACTGTAATTTACAGATTGATTTAAAAAGGGCATATACATTTATCATAAATCTAAAATCTATCATTTAGCCAAATATTATTCTGCACATCATCAATCCAGATAAATCCAGGCTACCCACTGCTGTACTTAAACACTTTTCTTTACAAACCCCGCGATGGATCGCAGCCAAATTCAAGTGCATGATTTTTATTGGCTCCCCTATAATGGCAGCGATAAAACTTTTATATCAGTGATTTATCTGTGCTGCAAATAAACGCTTTCCGTTTCAAACCAATAACTCTGTCTTCATTCTAAAGGACGAATCACTTTGAAAATAATTTGTAAAGTCTTTTGACTATAAACCACTATAAAATACTTTAGTCTACTATGGTGCCTGCGATAAAAATCTCCAAAACCATTTTAATAATGTTAGAATCTTTGATTATAAATAAGTGGGTTATCTTCCTAGTTCCAAGTGCCTCTTCAGTTTTCAATGCGCTATTTCAGTTGACAATAGACCAACATCCTTTTAGCTTTATGGTTTAAAATCGTTCTATGTATAAGCTCTACATCCGGCCTAACTGATTTTAATTTCAACCTATCACACGCCTAATCAAACAGCCCATGCCGTAGTATTAAAATTCACATCTCATCCAAAAACGGTCTAATTTATAGTTCCAAAAAACGAACCGTAAAGAAAGCCGTAAAACGCCCGCTCCGCCGCCTATAAATCCAGAAAATGACTACCAATCAACGTGTAAAAATAAATTTACAATGTAAATAAATAAGTTTCACCTACAAACTTTATTGTCCAACTTTATATATGTCTGTTTTATACTTTACTTCCTTCAGCGTGGCAAGAATACGCTAACCATACGCTGACAAATAACAACTGACGACCGAACAAGTGAATTCGACCTTATTGCTTAGCATGTTACACTGCGAGTTAGTTTTAAGTGTAGCACCGTTAAATTTGTAGACAGAGGCGTTAAGTCATTAAGAAGTCG
This sequence comes from Pheosia gnoma, assembly GCA_905404115.1. Taxonomy (NCBI): domain Eukaryota; kingdom Metazoa; phylum Arthropoda; class Insecta; order Lepidoptera; family Notodontidae; genus Pheosia; species Pheosia gnoma. Next base: position 2,782,553 of record FR989917.1, on the reverse strand, counting down.
ACGCCGAAAAGCAATAAAAGTAGAAAACATAAATAAAGTTTTACTGTGAATGAGCAGAGTATCAACATACGCGTCTGCAATAATGGTTGTCTGTTGTGGTGTCTGGTTGGAGTGGTGGAGCTCGCCGATTGCGATGCCGGGGACACGGTCAAGTGTCGATTACGTAGGTGGGTGCGCAAAACTTATGCGCACAACGGTTTCTGCCGGAGGAGCCTTAGAACATTCACTATCAACACTTGTATGGAAGCTACCTACTCTGACCTTGTTTATAAATTGGCTAGGATATTTTTTTATTGAACTAATTAATGTTCTAAATATAAATTTAAATAAAAATTGTAGAAATGTTGGATTTTTGGTCCATTCTCAAAAGGCCTTACATGGTGGATCCCAATTCCAATCAAATTTATGTGAAAATATATGTCATCGTTTAAAAAATCAATAAGCACGGAGTTGTTCTCCATATTAATTTATATTCTGAACGGGAGATATAGTTATATGATATTTTTGACTATTAATAAGTACCTACATCTAATCGTTTACATGAAAAATAAAATCTGATTCTGATTCATAGTTACCCGCCATTCGAAAATCATCGTTACAGCTTGACGGTGATAGTAGAAGTGCAAGAAAGTAGAGATACTTTCCCATCGCCGATTTACGCTTTATGAATGAAACCATCAGAAATGTAGACAAACTATTCATATTATATATACTTGGAGTCCGCCGGACGCACGTACACGCCACACCGCGATGCAGTTCATACACCATCGGCGTGGATCCAACTCATTATAATTTATAGGCGCCCTTTGGTACTGTACAGCGAATGCTAACTCCATCGATAAAAGGAAATGCCGCTGGTAGCGTTAGAAATATTGAGCATTACAAGTTTATTGGACTTCCGAGCAAGGATTATTTACCGTCTGGATTCTCGATACGAAGTCCGACGATGGTATCCGAAGTCGAATTAGAGTAAAAATTATACTGATTTCTTATATTTACGCGAATAGTACACATTTAAATAAAACTAATTTTGCGGATTATGTCACGTTTATTTTTCAATAGAGAAGATGGCTGTGTGCTACCATTGACTTGGGATCTAGTAATTAAATCAAAAACCAAGCGCACCATTACTAGACCTCAAGACACTGTGAGCACTGCGTAGATCGGACCACAAACAACAACTAAATATGACGGTACCCCAGTTCAAACTATGACACTAGGACGTCAAACACCTCAGTCCTCCGTCAGACCCGGGACCCGCAGCACAGAAAGCAGAGTCAATACCCACTGAGCTGATCAGGTTATCAAGTCTTGTTGACGACAATACCACCTGAATAACTTAATCTGTTCACTCTTCCTTTACTTCGTTCTGTACTGAGACTCGAACGCAACAAAGATAGAAAACTATGTCGTCTAGAAATCAGTAACATACGAGAGGTGTGTCGATCGACTCATTACTATTTACAAACGCTCCCTCACGCTGTTCTGCGAATACTAACTCCCGGAATGAAAGGAGCAACCGCGGAACACTTGCCAAGTGCTTGATGGAAATATTGACACCATTAAGATGCTATATATCTAACTGAAGAGACTTCACTACTAATACATAACTCTCAATCTTATTATCTATGTGTTATGTTGCTTTATTTGAATTAATATCGTTTGTGTGTTGAATAGTTACAGTATAGTTATGTTAAGGCGTCTCTATTTTGTGAGAATCATCTAATTTTGAAAAATCCGCTGATATTTCATCCTTACCCTTTGATGATTAATATTATATTCTTTTCGTTTTCATAGTTCTGCTATTTCCAAACGCTGTAGTACAAATAGTTCTTTTGACGGCCTGATTCGCGCAGTTGATAGCGACTCTGCTTTCCATGCCCAGGGTCCCGGGATCTAATCCTGGTAGGATCAAACTTTGTGTGATGAGCACGAAAGTTTGTACCCGAGTCATTGATGTTTAATATCTATATATGTAATATATACTGGGTTCGCCCCCAGTCCATTGTACGGTACCCATAATACAAGCGCTGCGTAGTCTGGGACTGTATAGTTTGTGTGTTCGTCTGTCGATATTTATTATATAATTATTATTTATCGCTTCTCCTCTCTACTTATTATATTATAATATTTTTATGCTACTCATCATCAGGAACTAATTACCGTAAATAATGACAGAGCACACAGCATCTAAACGGGCCATTTTATGACTATAATAAATATATTGGCTTTATAGCACGGCTGTAATAGGTTTTTCGAAGACTAGTAGGTATTTAATGTGCAACTTAGTGACTGGGCGACAAATATTTTATAGTAGGCAGGTAAACATAATAAGCACTTAAGGCGAGCACTATAGCATTCTTATATTTTGAAAAGGGATATAACACAGGCTGGGCAGCTATTCCTACTATTGTGCACCAGTCCACCATCCAGTCTCAAAAAGGTATACATAAAAGTTAAAATTCTTGCAAGAATTATGTTTTCTGGAGGCGATGATCAAGAATTAGCCATAATTCTCTCACGCCAGTTGCCACACCATGAAGCGTTAGTAGATTGCTTGTTCTCGCTCACACTTACTCATGTGACACTTTATGAGAAAAGAATATGGCAGTATAATCACTAACTGTGTACTGACAGACCGCGCACGCGGCCTCGGTTGCTTCGGGCACATATGTCGGCAGCTTCAGCTTTGATCTCCTCTATCAGTTTACGCTGAGATGATATTACTGTTAGGTGGACAGAGAGACATATGGAAGACTAGCTGCGCCCCGCGGTATTACCCGCGATTAGAAAGTATGTCCTTTTTACCGGTATAAAAAGTAGCCTATGTGCTATCTATCTCTGTGCCAAATTTCATCCAGATCCGTTCAGCCGTTCTGGCGTGATTGAGTAACAAACATCCATCCATCCAAACTTTCACATTTATAATATTAGTGTTTATAATATTAGTGTGATTTGTGTGATAGTGTGATTAGTGTGATAATAGTTTGGGTTAGTAGATGTAGGCTTACGTATGACCTCACAGTTCACGCTTCCAACAAAATCGTGAAAGTCACAATTGAATCACTTAATTTAGCCTAAATGCAGTCCGACATTGAAACACGAATCGCAACTATGCGGCCGACCTAAACACGGGTTTAATCAGACAATTCGCGTTCAAAACACAGCCTGGGCGCAGAGGCCATATCTAATGATGAGCGACGCCATTGTCCCGCTGACTTATAGCCAATGTCGTTCCAATGAGTCCGTGAGGGGGCACCCTAATGGCCGCCTTTAACAAAGTTTGGAGTTGCGCCCGCGCCGCAATTGGCGATGTTTATTTGTTGCTGAATATTAATTTATTGTTTTATAAGTTAGCTTTAGTGAAATTCAAGGTCCTTTGTAAGGTTGCCGATAGAGTGGTTCTATGATGTTACTCCATGATGATGAGGCAGCATAATATATGTTTTCCTGATAGAGGGGATCCAATTAATTTCGTTCACGTCTTAAATTGGTCTAGTTAAGACTAAAAGCCGACACTGACTTGAATAATAATCTTCCTTAAAAGGATTTTGTTATGTTATTATTTAATTTTTGGGTTCCACCTTCCAGCTTTATCATCAGAACAGCTCCATGGTACGGTAATATTTTATTGTCTTTAGAACTAAAAGCGTGCGCGAAATTTGGCATCAGTGGCTTTAAATCGACATATTTACTCACACTTAAACGGTAAGGTAAAAATGAGTTTATTTTTAAAGCTAGCATCAAAGATACAAGTTCAGTCCCTCTCATATTCAAATCTAAAAGTCTAAATATTCAATTCGCGCCATGACTTAGTCGCGATGGTGTATTTCCCCGATCCGACCTTAGCATAGTCGGTAGCGATAATTTTTGCATACAACGTCGCGTTAGCACTGATGTACGCAGCGATGTATTGTGTTTTATTGCACACCTAAGCTACTTATGCTAATGTATTGACTAGCACATTATGTACTATGATATCATCTGGCGTCCGGTTTGTAATTAATATGGCATTTTAATGTGCTTGTCTAGAATTTTTAATATTGTTTGAATCAGTGCCCATAGTGCAGTTCATGCAGCTATAAAGAATTAGCTGGTGCTGCTACTTAATGATGGTGAGGAGTGCAGGAGGGTCCAGGGGATGTTCCCGCCCTTCACCTCAGGCTCTGACTGCAGTCAATATGCGAGCGTAACGCAACTGAGCAAGGCTCATAGTTCTGTAGATATCGTGATAAATGATTTATACAGATTTGTTTGTGATTAATTTCTTTTTTACTAGCCCTTTCCCATTTGAATTTTCATATAAAATTTTGTGCTCTCTGAGACCTAACTAGTGGGAATACCGGTAACCCCAGGGTATAAACCTATTTATCAGATTTTTCTGCCTAAATGACTATGAAGACCACCTTTACATACTTTGAAATAAAACTAACTTTACAGTTTTTATCGCGTGTTTATTATGTTTTTACGTTTCCGACGTTCTGCCGCGACCATGGTTGCTGTAAAACAGCCAATACATCGGAAACGTAAAAACATAATATACACGCGATAAAATCTGTAAAATGTGAAGTATTTGCGTAAATACTTATAAGAAATCAATAATTTATGTACTTTACCGTACTGAGAGGAGGTCCGTGCAAACTCCCCTTAATGCAAGGGTTAGTCCGTAGTCGACAATGCTGGTCCAGTGTGAGTCCACTGGCCTCGATACACGTATGTAAATGTAACGTAATGATAAATATCTGTTATATCAACAATGTAACACTAAAAGAACCATGGATCCAGTCTGCTGAGTTTCCCAGAACTGGGCTCAACAATTCGACTGCTAAAAACGATTAAATCGTAATTAAGGACCGTATTAAGGAGCTGGCATGCGCGCGCGCACTGCCGCAATCGGTTTGAGGTCTAGTGATGGGGGTTCGCCATATCGATTGATTTAAAAATCGAATACAATTAATAAAATTATGAAATCCATTTTTTTTTATTAAAATCATAATAAGGTCTAATAAAAATAATGAAAAAAATTAAGAGATTAACAACTATGTCATACCGATCACGTTTATTGTATCATTTTAGTCCAAGATATTTCAAAATAATGATGTGACAATCACAAAACGCTTTGTTATATTAGTAATAAGTACTTAAAAGTAGTATAAATAGTATAAATAATGCAATACATCAACATTATTAATCCATCCCACACAAGGATCTTCCATTATAGTATTAGAAAGTATAACAATTTGAGGATTATGCCGCTGCGTAGGCGCCGACTTTCACTGGTCATTTATTTACCGTGAAAGTTATTGATTGTCACAACTAAATCACTTGACGCTTACAGAAGTTAACAAAATAACACTGCGAGCTTAAGTCAAGCTTTAGTAGCTTAGCAGTCTCTTGAGATTGTTACCGATATGGCATAGCGATCTGTCAACGATGACAAACCGAATAAAAATCGATTCGCGAATAGCTATTTGCAAATCGATATTTATTAATACCAGAAGTATCAACTAGGGCTTGAACCTTGCCTAACTTTGAAATTATTTTGATGTTAATGGCTGAATTTAAAAAAGGGAGTTTAAAAAAAGGATTTTACTTAAACCATTAAATCTTTTTAAAAAACACGCTTCAATTTTATGAATGGCCTATAAAATCCGATACTCAGTCAGCTCGCCAATTTCGCATGCATACGCGTCGTAAATCTCATTCAATGAAATTGAGTATCGATATATCGATATCGATATCGAGTTTTATGATCGATTCATTACTCGAGTGTGTCGCATCGAAGGCACTCGAGTCACGTCGCGAGCATCACATCTTCATTAATTACTGGAGCCATTATTGTTGTCATGGTAGATTTTGGTATTAAGTGAGTAAGATGCAGTTAATTACAATTTCTTTGGGCAGAGACAGTGTAGTCAAGGAAGTCGGTTTTCATTCGCGACTTGGCCGACACACTCCCACCGCTATTAATCTTGTAAGCAAGGATCCACAAGCGGTGACCAATGAAGACGTCTAGGTTTTGCCAGCTTAAGGAAGAATTCGATTTTCGAAACATACTAGCATCCCTCCATACTGAAACTTTTGACGTTTAACACTCAGATTAAAAAAGTACAAGTGTACCTGAAGGCTTACACACAAGTAAATTAGGCCTTGTTGACATGGACTGAAGATGCTATCGAGACGATGACATGCGTAGAGCGAGATACATACATAGATATTCTGATAACATTTCCTTTTTTTCTGTGAAATAAGTAATTTCTGCTCGGACTATTCATATTTTACTTCCCCCATATGAGTATCTTTATTAGTTTTAGTAATTAATAAATACTGAAAGAAAACTACGGTATGAACTTGTTTACGGAATATAAAAGGCGAATATAAAACTTTGTAAAGTTTGATTTTCTATTACACTATCCGGCTATGGAAGCTGCTAATAATTTCTCGGGAAAATAAATATTCTACATGTATATTGATCCAGAATAAAAGCTATTATTTATTCAGTTGTTTCTGTGAGATATAAAATTTTATTTTACAGTCCAAGATTCGAGTCTGCCCTATTTACTTAATAGAACTATGTCACAGCCATTGAAATAGTCTAATGCGAAAACGATGTAGGGCCGATAACGACGCGTGGTATATCGAGATGAGGTCTGCTGATGTGAGGATTCACACGCTATAAATCAACTGGAGACTTAACGTATGCCGAGAGAATGGGACCCTTTTCTTGGTGAAGCCAAAAGAATTTATAACTTTAGATAACATTGATAAAAAAGATTTAGATTGATTAACTAGTGGTGATGCTTCCTAAGATTCTAATTCATGTAAGGCTGTAAACAAATTAGATAATTACCAAGTCTTTAAATTGGTAAATGAATCAAAAACATCATACAATCGTATCTCTACATTTAAAATGTTTAATTGTTTTATTGCCAACATCAAAAATGAAACGAATACGATAGGCCCAACATAATCATTAGCTACAACAACTTAATACCAACCGGATAATTCGTCTCGCTCACTCGTGAAATGAAGACATATTAGAGGCAATTGAAGTAACAACACTCAGGCACGCAATCTTAACACGCCTTCATTTACACTTTTTGTTAGCACAAAAACATTCTAATTCAGTAATTCCAATGCGGCTACCGAATTAACAGACGGAAATATAATTAACAGTAATTATCTCTTTGTTACAGAACCGAAAAGCGGAATGATGAGAGGAGATACAAATGAAACATATCTTATAATCAACGATGCACAAAATGATAATTTATAACAACACAGTGTTAAATATAAAGATGGTTGAAATAAGACTAGAACTGACTTGACGGAGATGTTTGAATGGTGATAAATAATTAATAGTGGTTGTGATTAAACTGTAAAGTGATGAATTAACTGTTGGATCGGTAAAGGACTATGCTGGTGTGTTAGGACTGTAAATAATGCCTGATCGGGAGACGGTAGGAGGTCCTGGGAGTTCAGGTGGCGGTGGTTTTCTACCACTACATATACCATCGGCGTTTGCGGCGTTCCATGCTTCGAATCAACCCAGCAGCCAGGCGACTGCGATGCATCACGCAACCCACTACCATCATCATGCACAGTAAGTGCTTTTAACTATAACGCAATAGATTTCTTGAAATAAAACTTATTTTAAGGTTTTTATTTTAACGTCTTCTCGAAAGCATGCTGTTATAGTCATACTCATTCATGTAACGTATAGTGTGAGCTAGAAGAAAGACGCTTACGTAATAAGATTTTGCATGAGCTAATGATAGCATCAAACTAATCATATCTAAGAAATCGTCGACATAATAAATATAAAAAAAAATCTATATGGTCGAGTCGAGTTATATTAGTGTAGATACATTTGTAAGTGTATTTGCGAAATTAAATGATGTAACTTAAATTTTTAAATACAACATAAGAAAAAAAAATGATTACGCTACAGAAATAGATGACAACATTACCAATCTAGTTTTTCTCATTGATGCACTATTACAATGTACGCCTACACTTCTTGATTCGATTCCAACTCATTGCTTTAGAGAATAAAGTGTAAATTATAATTCCAATGCCTCCGTTATCGTATATTTTCCCTCAAAACGATCAAATGCATATTGCATACGAATCCATCTACATAATAGGAAATTTTATTATGATCCGCTTGCGAAGCAAGTGTCCTTTAACATTACGATCGGTTCAAGTTCCTTGATCCTAAACGTCAACCGCGTTTATTAGCCGACTCCATAAAATAGAGTGGTTCATTAAACATTTTGCGCTCTGCGAAACCATTTTATTACATAATTGCGTTTGCTACCTTTTTAAATAAACCGTACTCAAAATCATCAACTATGTTGTATACACTTTCAATTAATACAGTTTCAGCATTATTGATCATAAAATTCGTATTTGTTTCTTATGCACCTTTTGTACGTATGCCGTTGGGCCATTAGTGATATTACTTTTATGCCGAATGCAATATTCTTTTACGGTCCAACTATAAGAGAATTTATATCGGGAGCAGGTAAACTTTTTAGATTAGATTAGAGCCGATGTATTAACTGTGGTTTACGGCGGTGGACCATAAAACGGCGTAACAGCTGAGACAACGTGTGACTTAATGATAATTTATTGCAAAAGATTGGACACCGTCGAATTGACGACAGCATCAATCTTCGGTAACCGGTGACTATAAAATTCAAGCCGTAAATATACCAAAATGGTTTGATCGACGCCCGAATTGATGCGCCGGCGACTGGTGAGCAGGAAGTCGTCAAACGGATTGAGACATTTACAATGTTAGGACGTTAATAAAATCAGGACGGGGAGCTTCAACAAATGAGTCGCTCGCTGGGCTCAAAGGGTGAGTGATGTATGGCGGCGGTCGAGCTGAGATGATTAATGCCTCGGCTCCGAGGCTGCGGGCACGCCTTGCCTATCCTCATAAGATACTATCACCCTACAAGATGTTAAACTTTGGAAGTTCAGGCGTTCCTATATAACTGATCTTAACAACTCTGCTACGTTTCATTTGTACACTATATATTTTTGTGATTCATCATTATCAACGTTTGAGTCAGTAAAATATTTCTTTAATAAATGAACCATACGCTTAATCAAATTAAAAATTGTTTCACTGATAAATATACGTTTTTTCGGATGGCCTGATAAGCGCAATTGATAGTGACCCGGCTTTCTGCGCCGTTCGAATCCTGGTAGGGACAAGCTTTGAGTGATGAGCATGAATATTTGTATCCGAGTCATGGATGTTTCATATCTATATAAGTATTATATACCGAGATCGCCCTCCGTCCATTGCACGGTACCCATAATCCAAGCGTTGCTTAGTGTGGGACCGTATAGTTGCTGTTTGGCGATATTATATTATATTTATAGTTGCTTAACACCAAAGTATATCTTGTATGAAAATGGTTCATAAAGACGTTTACATTCTCGGAAGTTCTGTAATGCTTTATCCACGGTCCCGGCGAAGGACTCCGTCGCCGGATGGGTGTACCCATTAACGATCGCTTCTCGGTGCCTCATTTAACCCGTTGCCACGATAATTGCCACCACGTGTTTATTTTCAACCGATCTAATTATAGCACGCACAATGGGTTGGACACGATCGCTTATTTTGGCTCCGTTCGCTCCGTCAAAGTCAATTTTGTCCGGCCACAAAATAGGTGTTGCAACTCGCCTGTCCTTTGATTCATTAACTGGGCTCCTTTGAACTGATGTATTGGTATCGCCGCTCGACGTATAGGCATTGCCACGTCGACTATTAATTCTGTTTCAACCGCTTTGGCTCCAGTTTTAGCTTCAGTTAGGTGGTGTGTCGCATTCGTCGGTCGTTTTGCATCATTGGCATCGCTGCCACCATTCCTGTGTAGCTTTCTTTTTTTGTGTATCGTGATCATTCAATGTTTATAATTATACACTTACATTTATTTATTATTGTATTTTTTGATAGCTGCTTTCGAGTAATTTAAGTTTATAAGTAATAATAATAAATAATAATACCAGCCCTTTTAATGTCCCACAGCTGGGCACGGGCCTCCCCTTAATGCGAGGGGTATTAGGCTCCACCACGCTGGCCCAGTGCGGGTTGGCGGACTTCACACGTATTTCGAGGGGTGCCCTCAGACATGCAGGTTCCCTCGCAATGTTTTCCTTCACCGTTTAGCAAATGATAATCACGGTTGAGAATGAGATTCGCACATGAAATCCAGAAATCCCAGAGGTGCGAGCCGGGGGTTGAACCTGCGATCCTCGTTACCGAGGCAAGCGTCCTACCATCTTGGCTATCACTGCTTTACTTGGCTATCACTGCTTTTTATTAGTGTTATTACCTTATCTACGAATAGCACGATCCCTATGCCCGTTTATATAGTTATTCACAAGAGATCTTTAGTCGCAGATGTGTCCGCCACAAAAGCTGGCGAGCCACATTGAGTGCTCCATTCAGCCGCCCGCATCCCGCTCCGCTCTCATTGTGACGGCGTCCTGTCTTCACAAATCATCGACGAATAAAAAAAAAACCATCATCAATGACGTACAAACAAAGGCGTTATCGAGTCGTGATTGGGCTTCGTGTGCGGCGCACTATTGTTTTACGAGATGTAACACGAAATTCTCCCGCCAATTAGGTGCAATAACTCGATCATTTGTATCGACAGTGTTTTTATTGTGACACTCGATATTGTTGAGACATTCGAGGATTCCTCTACCTTTTTCATCGATAGCTTTTTTTTTAACGTGTAAACATTAACATTTATGTTCGGATTGATATTGATATGTTTGGTGATACGTGCGTCGTCAACTGTTTCGTATCTTGCCTCGTTTACGACAGGGTTTTGAGAAGCCTAGCTTTTATATCTTCTGTTCATATCAATTTTATCTTTTTACCTTGTATGCTCAAGATACCTTAACTTGTCATGAATGTTTAATACCTATATGAGTATTATATACTGGGTTCGCCCCCAGTCCATTGTGCGGTACCCATAATACAAGCGTTGCTTAGTGTTACCGTGCAGTTGGCGTGTTCGTCTGGCGATATTATTATTACTTCTTTTATTTACCTGGTATACAGAATAACAAATAATACTTTGGTCGGTCGACCAACAACATATAGCATATTTGACTTCTAATTTCAGGGGGCGGGGGGGGGGAGGACCCCAAACCCTATGGCATTGTCCTCATTTTCAGTTAAACAGAGCCAGATATATAACTAGCTGTCCCGGTAAACTGCGTACCGCCTCCGAACTGAATGTATGAGATATTTTTGGGATTTTTTTTCCATGTTTAATTAGTTATTTAGCTAGGCTGAGACAAATTCAAAAAATCAAACATAATAAAAATAAGCCCATCCGTTCATGAGTTATAAACGGTGTAACTAACACGACATCGTTTTATGTATATAGATATACATGTATAAAATTAGAATTGAACCCGGTTTGAACTGCCATTCCCAGGACTATTCCGGCCTATTTATACCCGGGCGTGGTCATGCCAATAATGACACTGAAACAGGATGTCGGCACCGGTCAATTTATGACCGGACCGGAACCGTTTTATGGTGATTGACCTATAGGGAGCCGCTTTTGGTCATTTTGGGCGACGGAATTTTGTCGGAGACAAAAAAGAGGGTTGGTAATAACTGATTGTGGGGATGGGGAAGATTATATCGTTGTTATGTTGTAAATGGGAATACTATTTACTAAGCCTTGTTTGCTTAATCATTATGTGTAGTCCGAATTTGGGAGTATCTAACTAAAAAAAATTGTTTGCAAAAAACACTTTTGAAATTTTATTGGAAAAAAATAATTAAATCGACATATTATTCTGAATGCACATAGTGTTTAAAAATGCGCTACATAAGCCTAACTGAACTTAGTATATTCTTTCTGGTTCACCCTGTATATTACTTACAAGCTTCAATGACTCATTGTGAAATCGTGATAAAATGTCTGAACAGAGAATATTTCATTGACGACAATCGCGCCAAATTATTCTTTCAACGTACGACATGCAGGAACAAAATTATCACATTCATATTATATATCAAAGCCAATTCTTGTTTTATACCTACTGTGTATTTTCTCTTTTAGGGTTCCGTAGGAGAAGCGATAATATATCGGTGTTGATTATTAAAAAATAATGTTAGTACCTGCTTACATTTTTATGTGAGGGATGCTGCTACAACTACCTTAATAATAATAATTAAATTCAGGCTTAATAATAATAATAATGTCATCCCTTTTTTAATTGTCCCACTGTTGAGCACTGGCCTCCCTTCAATGTGAGGGGGATTAGGCCATAGTCCACTACGCTGGCGCAGTCTGAGTTGGCGGACTTCACACATCTTTCGAGGGGTTCTCTCAGACATGTAGGTTTCCTCGCGATTTTTTCCTTCACCACTTCAGACTTATTTTGTTATAATTAAAACCAAAATTTCCACAATCAAAATTAAATTATTGTATTGTACGTTAAAATATAGTATAGTATATATATAGTATAGTATAAAACGAGTAAATTATTAATGTTGCTAATAACATTACTATAAATACTCATTTGTTGTACGTACGGAACGCTCGCTACAGGACGTCCAAGCTTACTTGAAAAGTTTTTATTCAATTTTAATACTTACTGAAGTCGTAATTAGGTCGTTGGCAGAATATTCAAAAGCTAACTAATTTAGGTTAATCACTTATAACTCATCAGCGTGACCTCCCACTACGCAACTAAAATTATCAACTTAATAACTATGAATAATACCCGCAACTCCGTACGCATAGAATTTAGTTTATTGGCTAAACGAGTAACCCTTTTATTTACCGGATTAAAAATATTATTAGATGTTTTTATAAGCGAACCCATCCATTTTCCGGGACAAAAAGTAAGCCATATATTGATCTGGATTATAAGCTATCACCTCTCTAAGATTCATCAAAATCCGTTAGGTAGATTTTCAGTGATGCGCGAACAAACATACTAGACCTATTGATTTCTTATATTTACGCGAATACTACACATTGAAATAACGTCACAGGGACCGAGTGAAACCAGCCACAGTCGAGCGTCTGCCTGCTGTACTACCATACATTAGAGGTGTCACAGACAAGATTGGCTACATCTTGAAGCGCGCTTCAATCAAAACTTCTTTCAAGCCGCCGAAGAAGATTAGTCAGTTTTTACCATCTGTGAAGTGTCACATTCCTCTACAAGATGCAGGGGTATACAAACTCGATTGTGAATGTGGGCTCTCTTACATAGGACAAACCAAAAGATCTATAAAAACCCGGGTAAAAGAACACATTGCTGATGTAAAACACCGGCGCTCCACGAAGTCTGCAATCTGTGAACATGTACAAGATCGCACCCGCCATTATATCAGATTTGATAAGCCACAGATCCTCGCAAAAGAACACCGATTCCGACCAAGGATGATACGCGAGGCCATTGAAATTAAAAAACATCCTAATTTCAATAGGGAAGATGGCTGGGTGCTACCACCAGCTTGGGACCCTGTAGTAAACATCATAAAATCCAGAACCAAGCGTACCATTGCAAGACCTCAAGACACAGTGAGCTCTTTCTGCGTAGATCGGACCGCAAGTAACAACTAAATATGAGGGTACCCCCGTCAAACTATGACACCAGGACGTCAAACACCTCAGTCCTCCCGTGACCATGGTTGCTGCAAAGCAGCCGAAACGTCGGGAACGTAAAATAAAAAATAAACCGCGATAAAATCCTTAAGATTAGTTTTATTTCAATACTAGACCTAAATCAAAATTCAAAAAAGAAATGTATCTGAGCTGAAATAATGTTTTTTTAGATTTTCTTTTTTTAATGTGGACTGATTCTATGTGATGATCCTACTATAATTTGTTGATTGTCCAAAAATCCGCCACTAGGTATCCAGGTATAAATAAAAACACTGCCTCTAAATCTAAATTGCGTACAGTGACATCTAGTTCTGTACGAGTAACTAAAGATTGAATAAACCGCGATATAGACAATGAAATAGATATATATATGTACAGTTATTGTTCTCAGATTTTGTCTGTCACACCGCAACAGGTGGCACCACAGATATATTAGAGGAGATATGTTATGAAAGCGGTGGGCTTGCGCTCACCTTATGCCAAAATTACGCTAACATAGAGTTTTCGCCGTCAGTCGACTGCAACTGCACGTCGGTATCGGAGCTCTAACTTTTTTTTTAAATGCCGTGTTATTCCGTGGTTGTGTGCTAAAATACTAGCAGCAAAGTGAACTACGCGAAAGATGGAATCTCATTTCACCAGCCAGTATTAAGTATTTTATTTATTCGTCTTTAAAATCATTAAAAACAACAAATCAAAAAATATTTAATGCCTTTATTATGTTATTTTAGTTTTCATGTAGCACAACGACTTTTTTATTTTTGTACAAAATACATGGCTCTTTAAGTACCACCTATGTTCGCTACTGAGTGAATGTACGAGGCAATGGATAGATCGTCTAACGATACTTTGAATAAACTGGTGCGTCGCGTGGTACGGCCGCTGTATACGGCGACGACGCAGCACGCACCGAAGAGACTTCGTATTGGTTGGTTTTAGCGAGTGGTGGGAAACAAAACGGAGACAGCGAGTTCCCATACATTTTGAATCGCACGGCATATCTCTCGTGATCTGTGGGTGGCACCGTATGAATATTACATTAGTTTTAATGGGTAACTATGGCTTATCCTGTTTAAAAATGGTTAAACAATTAATTATGTAAGCGGGGTCCCTGTGTCTTGTCTATAATGTATGAAGGCTAGTCATGGTTCCTATCTATTTTATGTCAGTACTAGCCATTACCCGCGACTTCGTCCGCGTGGTATTTAACAAAAAAGTTTTTCTAAAATAAAAGTAGCCTAAGTTACTTCTTGTTACATCAGCTATCTGCCAGAGAAAGTCGCGTCAAAATCGGTCCAGCCATTTCAGGGATTAGCCAAAACAAATAGGCAGACAGACAGACAGACATAAATAGTAAAAAAAATGTTTTGTTATATGTACCGTGTATACATCCAAATGCACTTAGTAAAAAGCGGTTATTTTAATATTACAAACAGACATTCCAATGTTATTTATTTGTACGAGTATGTATATCACTTCGAGTTCTTAAAAGGATTAGCCTAAATATTCATTTAGTATATGAAGTTATTATGATTAACACATTTAGTGCCATACACTCGGATCCGAGTAGGCGGGAACATTTATAGCGGTGCCGACCACTCGGATCCGAACAAACGGTCGATTCATTTTGCTCCAGCTAGTACGGCCGCGGCACGCGTGGCGAGTAGATGTTTTTAGACGCAGCCACGCTGTCAATATCGTCAACATAAAATATCGAGTATTGGATTCCTCGGAACCGAGCGGATTTTTTCTAAATCTTGTTGGCAACATTTGCGAACAAACGGTCGATTCATTTTGTTCTAGCTAGTACGGTCGAAGTGGTTAGGAAAGAATGCAAAGGATGTAAAGCTCAGAAAAAGCGTGTGCAAACAATATACGAGTGCAAGCAATGTGATGATTCCCCGGGTTTTTGTACAAAATGCTTCTGTCAAGTGCACACTCAAGTGTTTAGATGTCTATTAAATATTTATTTATAACTGATACTTCATTGCATTATCTTTCTTTTGATTTTTCTATTGTACTTTGATATATTATTGTTTAAATTCATAAGGGTACTTTCCAGTTTTTTAGGATGGTCTTCATCGGTGATCACACATAGTGCAAATTGTAATTCTTTTTTAGTTTTGTTTTTTAGTTTGGATGCATTTGATTTGATTTTAGACTACAGTTTGTTGCTTTATACTGAATATAAATAATGTTAAAAATACATCCATGAAGTTTAATTTGTTAAAACCTCGTCAGCCCTAGGTGTAACACTAGCACTCGGATCCGAGTACCCGGCCGGGAGCGCGCTGTGTGCCAACCACTCGGATCCGATCGGAGAGTTTTTTTTATAATAATAATAGCGCAAATATTTTTTTACCACATATAGTCAATCATTCATATATACCTAAACAAAATAAGCCATTAAAAAAAGTTGGCTTCCAAGGGTGACATTCCTCAATTTATATGGCAGTTAATGTGTTAATAAAATGTTATAAAAATGTATAACAGAAACCGCTTTAAAAGGACACGCTCATAAAAGTATGCTATAATAACAAAAATGATGTTATACATACAACAAAGAGGTGTTAGTTACAGCTTTTATAACTCGAGAACGGGTGGTCCGATTTATATGTCCTTTGATTTTTTGAATTCGTCTCCTCCCCTAATAGCTGAAAAACTATTAAAATATGAAAAAAAAACACCAAACAAATTATAATAATGATAATCCATTTTCTCATACTCGTACATCTCATTCTGAGACTGACGACCATTGCCGGGACAGCTAGTATAAAATTACAAAAGCGAAAATACTAACTACATAGTGTACTCACAGCATTTATTTATTTTATTATAGATATACATTGATTTGTTAGTTACATTTATTACCATCTATGAAGAAATAATACCGTATGATTGTGGCGTAATTTTAGTAACCCTTATGATGCGTTTACCATACAATCTGTACGCCACAAACCAGAGTGCGCAAGCAAATTTTTTAATTCCAATAATCGCCAACGCAATAAAACCATAAGAGAGAAAAAAGGTTCAATCATGCGATGTGGCGTGCGTGTGCGCACAGTAGCCGAATACAATCGCGTGGGGAGCGTTCCACTCATTAAAACCTTTAGAAGTTTGCTGACCCAAGTTTCAGATAGACATGTAAATTATATACAAGAAATTAAGTAGTTTCAAAATTTTGTCCGTCTAAGACTGGCTTCGCCCGCGGCTTCGTCCACATGAATTGTGAGGCTAAAAATCAGACTAGTAACCTCACAAGAAACATTTTCACTGAGCCATACAGATGGCTCTGTGTGAGTCGGCCGGAACAAATGACGATTCTCTATTCAATCCTGAAACGCGCTATGAGAGTTTTCGCAGAAGGTAATTATAAAACGCAAGTGCATTACAGCAGTCGAGGCATAGCGGCCAGCTCCCCCAAGCATACCAGCTGCATGGCGGCTTCCCCTTTCCGCTAAAATAGGTACATTAAATACAAAAAAAGGTCTACAAAACATATAAAGTACGCACAACCCTCACACAACCATAACAATTAGTATTTAACCATGGATCCGCCATAAATCAGTGAAAGGCCACTTTGCGTTTAACGCGTTCTGTTATTTCATTATTGTGCGATAAATGTGTTTTGTTTATACAATTATACCGCGCTTTTATGCGACACGCCGGCTGGGCGGCCACAATCGCACGTAAATCGATCGCAAGATTTATAGATGCGAGGGGATTAGCAGCGTATTGGCGGGAAACTGGACCTTGGGGTACGTAGACCTACATTTAAAATGTTCTACATACAAGGTACAGTAATAGTGTCAAATATTTTAAGAGGTCACTAACTGAGCCCCTAGTCTGCTAACACAATCGATTCATAATCGAACAGCAACCGCATAGTAACTGTCACTTTTGGCAGATATCCCGGGATATCTGTCAAAAGTGACTATTACTATGCGGTTGCTAGTTGCT
This sequence comes from Pheosia gnoma, assembly GCA_905404115.1. Taxonomy (NCBI): domain Eukaryota; kingdom Metazoa; phylum Arthropoda; class Insecta; order Lepidoptera; family Notodontidae; genus Pheosia; species Pheosia gnoma. The sequence continues at coordinate 2,764,920 of FR989917.1, read as the reverse complement.
AGTTTATAGTGACCCTGCTTTCTGTGCCGAGGGTTCCGGGTTCGAATCCTGGTAAGGACAAACTTTATGTGATGAACACGTATGTTTGTACCTAAGTCATGGATGTTTAATATATACTAGGTTCGCCTCCAGTCCATTGTTCGGTACCTATAATACAAGCGTTGCTTGTGGGACCGTATAGTTGGTGTGTTCGTCGGGCGATATTTTAAAAAATAAAAATAATATACTGTTAAGTTTTCAAATCTAAAACCATCCACGAAACTTACCCCATAATGCATGTTTTTGTTAACGGGAAGCATATTAAAAGCGTCGTGGTATAGTGTGAGTAACTCTACACTATATCAAAGCGTCGTCTCGGAAGCCACCTGTGCCTTGTTTACTCAAACAATACGAATGTATGGACTAGTGTTGGTGTAATTTATAGGCGGTAGCGGGAGAGAGTAAACACATTCTCGACCAGTACCTTAACACAATCATTCTTACGTACCGTTTCGGTACGTAAGAATGGTGTGTTCGTCTGGCAATATTATTATCTCTTCCATAAGTCATTTTGATTACCTATACTGCGTATTATTAAGTAATTATTTTTTAATGAATATCGCAATATCTTATTACTTGTACCGCGTCTACGCTAAGTAAATTTAGACACGCGTGAAGGTTAAAAATACATGATTTCGATAATGAGGGTTGGCGGAGAAAATAGTTTTTTTTCGTATTACATACTAATGTACAAATTAGTATAGTTAACTTTATTCTACTAAAAGAATAAGGTTGAAAGTTATTTATCCGTAAACAAAACGTTTTTTAAACCTGCGGCCTCCCAAATTATTGACTTGCAAATATAACATATTTACAAATTTAATTCAATAAATTATTGTCTCATATGCACCTACATGGGCTGACGATATAATTTACCAAAAAAAAATATTAAAATCACCTTTTTTTTCTTTTAAAATGGAAGCTACAAATGTCAGAAGGGGTTGTTAATGAAAATAAAATGCGTTCGTTATGACACCACTCGGCGCGGGCGACGCTCATGTCTGTATATTTTGTCGCGAAAAATAAAATATAAGTTACAGTATCGTACCGTGAATGAGATCGTAAAAACGTATGCCTTATTTTTTAGATTTAATTTGCAAGCAGTGGCGGGAGCGATAAGCGACATTGACAGCATTTTTTTTTTAATTCTCGGCACTTTTTCACACATTGATCTAACCTAAACTAGGGTTCCCTGTAACTTAAGTACTAGACAACGATGTTCATAGCTACTTATATAGATATTAAACGTGGATTACCGAGACTCGAACCCAGGACCCTCGGCAAAGAGAGCAGGGTACACTATCACCTAAGCCAATTGGGTTGTGTTTTATTATTATTATATAAAATAGATTTATCTTGTGTTTATTCCAAGCCCTCAAATTTTGTTTTAAAGGTTCAGCTTCCTTTCGTACATTAACAGTAAAACACCAATATGGTGACGTCTGATCGAAAGCTCTAATTGTAGGTGATACATCGACGGGTACTTCAGTGATAGACTAGCATAACTATTTCGTAACCCGTCTCTGTAAACGGTGCAAGCGTAGCACTCACTTGCTCGCATATGTCAGTTTATCCAATATGAACGAAACATTTTCTTAATCAACTTTTAATATCTATGAATTATGTAGTCAGTAGCGCACTGATGTATTTCATGTAAATGTATGGTATTGGATCCCAATGAGAGAGGTGAGCCCAAAGTGCGATGTATAAAGAGGTGCGGCAGTACACCCGCCAAGTAACAGTCGAAAAATATTTTCCTATTTGAAAAGCATCTCTCATGACTTGCACCATACACCCTGTCCGTTTTTTGACACCGTCGATATCCGCGAATTGGGATTGCATGCCGATAAAAAGTAATCATTAAATTGTATTTTACAATTTCATTACGATGTTGTCATGTAGTGCATGGGCAGTATAAAAGGAACCCAATGTGCCATTACTGATGATACGTGGGTTTGAAGCGAACCTGTCTTGGCTTCATTTTGTAAGAAAATAAGCAAATTTTGATGATGACGTTGTTATTTATACTTATATAATAGTGTTTTTATTTACGGCACAAGAACACAGCAGTGCCCTCGCCAAGTCCACTGACATATTATTGTTTTTGCTAATTTAATATTATACTTTTAACGACTACTATTCATGTTTTTATCAATTTGCACTAGCATTACGAAGTATTTAAAGAAAAATACTGCTTTGTAATATAATTTTCAATTGGAACGGACATAAAAAAGACAACACAATAATAGTGAATTGAGATGCCCAACATAAATATTACATACCTACATGTAGGGTGCTCGTCGTAAATACAAAAAAAATTTTCTTTTCTTGTGTTATATTTATTCATTCTTCTTCGTTATATTTAAACGTCTTATCGTCCGTTTCTCCATTCCCAGTTCATTTATACATTCTCTCTCATTCATCTTTTCTCTCACTCGTTTATCTGTTCCTCTTATTCTTATTTAAACTTACACCCTACATACATATATATTAATAAAATACAACTTCAGCTAATCTCAACCTTTTTCAAGACACGTCAATATAACCAAGTCATTCGCAATTTCTTCTCAATGCCACAAACATTTATAAGCTGACCAGCCTACAAATACGATCTAATCAACGCACACCAAGTCACCGCTCCGGTGCCTCATTCTGTACCATTTCAAGGGCGTATTCACCCTTCATTTGTTACTATTAAAGGTCAAACCCCTTGCCAGCGTGTCGTGTGCTCATAAAATCTGTATCTCAATAAAAATGTACCCTAGTGCAGCAACCGAGCGCCTTTTACGACCCATTCCCATTTTATAACGTGTATAAATATAACTGCGCATGCGCATGTAAATTACAAGCTTGACACTCGGGTTTGCTTGGGTTCAAGGGCTAATAAGCTGAAGCATGGTGGGGGATTATTGATGAGATTTACTCATCAGCATTTTTCAATCACTCCATAATTTCCATAGGTTAAAGAGTAGGTGATAGATAATCCACAATCAGCCGATCAACATAATCAAATAGTGATGAATTACAATTTCTTGTTTAGCATTTAACGTTGATACAGAACCCATTTTAATCCTCAGTTAGAGATAATTACACCTCATTTAAGGCTCGTAATTGACCGTTACGATCTTACTTTTCCTAGTTCTTCTTATTATAATACTGCTAATTATATAAAAGAACAAATTAAACAAATATACAGAAGTTATATTATAAAAACCCAAAGTATGTTAATTATGTGCAATCAAATGCAGACGTCTGTATGGTGATTGTTACAGCTCTTGATATGATATAAACGGTTTGATGGCAATTATTTACCAGTTTAAGATCACATTCAAGCTTTAGTGGCTTTTACAAAAAACGCTTTATTGAACATGCCGTTAATTATTCTTATAATTCACAATAATACAAAAGACTTGGCGGAAGCACTTCCCTGCTCAAAGATGCACACACAACCACTAATAAGAACTCGTTCAGAGCTTTCTTTTGACTAGCAACAATATTAGTTACAGCCGATTTCAAAACTAACGAATAGCCCCCGAATTTATAGATGTTTTATAACTTTATCAAACATCATATAGTACTGTACAATATGACGTTCAATAAAGTTATAAAACGTCTATACATTTGGGGGTAAAATCTCAGTCAGTAGTATGGATTTAGATCGATCTGCAATTTGTGCGATCTGGTTTTAAGAAGCCGACCACTATTGTCTCCCATGCATTTCTAGTACTTAATAATACCAGCCCTTTTAATGTCCCACTGTTGCGGGCACGGGCTTCTCCTCAATGCGAGGGGGATTAGGCCATAGTGCTCCACGCTGGCCCAGTGCGGGTTGGCGGACTTCACACGTCTTTCGAGGGGTCCTCTGACATGCATTTTCATTTCATTTCTAGTGCTTGCCTACTATAAAATAGTCCGTTCAACTTTCTCAGTTCTCATCTCAAGTACACGAACCAACATAACCAAGTCCGGAATTCGCATAACATGTTCAGTGACGTCACTTATCACGAAAGTCATCCACTTCAAATCTAAATTTACCGTTCGCATACAGAGTGCGTGTTGTTACGCATAGGTCAGTGCATGCGTGGACAAGGGCACTCGTGTCTATACAGCAATTGTGAAATATGGTAATTGCAATGAAGACAGTCTGATTATTGTAGCTCATTTGCAAGTTGCAAGTTTGTTCGGTCAGTAATATGGGTACAAAGTTACAATTGACTACACCAAGAAAGTATTTTTTTTTACAAAGATCATTCAAGACATGTTCACACTTAGTTATATACCGTTTATATCCAAATAATGATAATAATAATAGTACGGTACCCATAATACAAACGTCACTTGGTGTGGGACCGTGTAGTTGATGTGTTTGTCTGGCGATATTTATTTATTTAATAATTTACATTCAACATTGCTCAAGTTTACTTCGTCGTTATCAGTGAGGTCATGGCGATAGCCCTCAGCAATAATATTGATTACTGAATAAATTATTTATACAGACATTCAGTGTTCCCGTATAATTGCACTGATAAACATCGACAGGGATATTGTGTTTACATACATGCAGAAATTAATGGGTTTTGGATGTAAATTAAAGCGGCAATGTATATTACTATTACGATATAACCGAAAGTAGATTAAATGTATCTCTTACTGCCATTTTAGGTGCTATTTTTGCCAATGTCGAGTAGTTCTTGATAATTGTTATTGAATTATATGTACATGCGATAAATTTATTTCAATGTGTAGTATTCGCGTAAATAAAAGAAATCAATAAGTTTAGACAAGAGAAATCTAAGCGAGATAGCTAAAGCATTTATCTTCTTGTTATTAAGGTATTTAAACCATTGATAAAACAATAATATTGCTCTATTCTCAGCGATACTGGGATAGTGTCGCTTAGTTTGGGACCGTACGGTGGTGTGCTCGTCTGCCGACATTAATTTTATCATACTTAATCTTAAAACCCAACTCAGAGCTGTAAGATCTGCCTATTACGATTTTAAGACTTAATACTTTGCGCAAACAGTTAATAATACGTTGGCAGATAAATCCCAATGCAGCCAGTGATAATCCAGATCTTGTACAGGAAAAACAATTAACATTACCTCTTAAAACCAACACTTAAGTCTTAAGTTAACACTTAAGTCTTTCTACGTAGCACAAAGCTCTAAACCTGTTTAAGAGCATAGACTGCAAACCCAGTAATAGTAAAATGAATGTTGGTCTTACAAATACGTCATAATTCACGTGTGCAGTGCGATGACCGTAGCGGAAGTGTACAGCGGGAGGCGGCGCTGGCGCATCGCGGTGGCAATAAAATAATGATGATTTATTTGTAAACACACGCGGGAGATGCGCGCGCGTCAACGCTGGGTCGTAATATTGTGTATAGGCAGATGGTAAGATGGATTGTGGTGGTTTTGTAATTTAATTTTTGAAGCAGTCTTCATAGACAATATTATTGTTTTTAGTTGAATGCTTGTAGACTAATATCCGAAATATATCTTGCATCGTTGGTAATTGAAGTTTAGGTTGTTATTTTTCTGGCACGGTATATCTATTGATTTGTATATGTTTGGATGTTTTTAAACAATTTATTTTGTATAAAATATCAATTTTTATTTGCATTACACATGGATTAACTTATCAAAATATCTTATTGTATTTTTTTCTAGTAAGTAAATAGGCATACTTATTTACATGTGTGTTCAAGATAAATGATTTAGTTACTATTAAACTATGTGTGATTACGCACTTCTTTGTTTTTATTGTTTTTTTAAATAGTCTCTGGATACACAACTGCCTGTGGATGTACACTGCGCACACGCACCGGACGGCTGTTTACAATAGCTGATCTTGTTTATTGTTGCTACATATAGAAATAAAAGGCTTCCTAAACTCCATTTTAGGCATTATCGTCTGTTTCACGTTTTGTTTACTAATGTACTGTGTATAGAGTTTTTTTTATATAAAAATACTCATTACACTCGCTATGTATATAAGGCCTTAGAGTGTAATGAATACTACATGTAAGTAATTGGTTAACTTAAACTAGAAGTTTAAAGAAACAAATAAAACAAATGAAATGATTAGGCATTTAAAAAATTTGAACATTTCAAAGAAGAATTTCGTCCTTTCTTTCATTATAAATAAATAAAAAGGAACAGCAAACAAATAATTTATGACCTTCCAAAAAGAGACTTGAAATGTAAATAACGACCACACCGAAACATTGTCAAATAAAAGCAATAAATTATTTAATTGACAAACAAAAAAAAACAGTCAACCACCAATAAAATGAAGTTATAAATCAACGGAAAATTAACAAAAATGGGCTGTTCTCAACACGTGTCCAAACTGGGGCACTAAAACTATTATTTTTAATGTTGTCTGTATCGCCATAGCGTGCTTTTTATTAGATACTTTGATATGTTGCTCGGTTCAGCTCATAAAGTTATGAGTATACAATAAAATTGTGCAACTCCTCATCTTAATGAGAATGAACCGTAAAACGTCCGGTGTTACGATTTGCTGTTTTATTTCTATTTCTTTACTGGACATAGAAATTATTTAATCGCAGGTACAATTTTGCCACTTCTTCAATACATGTTTTTTTTCTAATATAATAAAAAAATACCAGCAATTTTAATGTCCCACTGTTGGGCACTGGCCTCAATGCAGGGGGGTGTTTCTAACTATTACTTCTCGAGAAAAAAAACATTGTTGTAGCGTATCTCACTGCACGAGCTGTCTTGCATTTAGCCCTTTTTGAGTTACCTTCAAGTATTGAACGGTAGGATTTCTTGATGTTCTAAAATAAAAGTAGCCTAAGTTACTACTTTTTACATCAGCTCTCGTAAAAGTCCCGTCCAAATCGATCCAGCCATTTCAGAGATTAGCCGGAACAAACAGACAGACGGACAAAAATTGTATAAAATGTCGTTTTGGTATATGTATCGTGTATACATCCAAATGCACTTAGTAAAAAGCGGTTATTTTAATATTACAAACAGACACTCCAATTTTATTTATTTGTATGTATAGATGTATAGATAGGGCCAGTAATTTTCTTACGACAAAATTGAGATGTCAGTCTTGACGATTGCTTAACTGGTAGATATTGTCGTTAACGATTCGGCAGCTTTACAGCTTACGAGCCATGGGGGTGGTTAATTAACGGGTCAGAGGTTTATTGCTCTTAATGCACTTGTTGGATCATATCCAATCTGTTGGTGAAACGAGAGCAGTTATAACTGCTATTATATTGTTTATAGCTGCCATAACTTTAACATTTACTAGACCGGCCACTAATATTTGTACAGTTATTTTTTTTTCATTATTTAATTAAATCGTTCACAACTTAGATTCATTCCTCTGTTTCTAAGCCACCGCACTGGTAATCTGCCGGATATCCGCCTTATCAAGTTGTCTATCTTTACCTAAGTTTGCATTGATTTATTACTCTTAAATCATTGATTTTATATTGTCTATTAGTTTTCCTTTACAACCCCATTTCATATTTGGTTTGTTTTCTTAATTATTTTTGCCATTGTGTGTCCCAATTTTTACTTATCGCATAAGTAGTAATAATGATTTTATTCACACGAATTAAAAAATAGAAATATATTTTTTTTGTGATCTACATTCCTAAACAATAAAAGTTATAAATATTGCAACACACAAAAACTATCCAAATACTTAGACTAAGTATTATTTCTTCGTCTGAGTCCAATTATAAGTAAAATGCACTCAAAACAGACGAGTTTAATGGTGACGAAAAGAGTAGTGATATCTGCCATTGCCCTATAACCTGTAACTTGTGATCCCTTTCAAGTAGAGCGGTCGATAATGAAGCAACACAATTAAGTAACAAAACACTGATATTAGTGGACATTACGCAACTAGAACATAACTTAACGCATTGTTAGTACAATTTATAGATAATAAATGTCTTGTATTTAGTGTTTGCTGATATTCTGTAAATTGTATATGTCGCGAATAAATTATTAGGTGTACCCAATTGTATCTAAAGATTTAACTCATATACAATGCGTTGTAGTGCGATTGTAAATGGTATATAAGCCCAGCCCAGCTAGGTTTCCATGGTAAAATTATCGTTTTTAGGAAGGCTTTCAATGAAGGCGATGTTGAACAAAGTTTGTATTTTTAATGAATTTTAGAAAACATATGATTTTGTGTATTTTAATTCAAATTGTATTGCTTAGAATTTAGTAATTTTATAGATTAATTGTCAGTAACAAGTAGCTTTTTTATTAATACCATAGGCTTACCGCAAGGAAGTATATTGGGACCAATTAGTTTTGGTAAACATTAAATTTGTTTTTTTCTTAATTTTTGTGTTTGTCATTTTCTTGCGCACTGGCCAAAATTAGATGACTAAAAATATCTATTCTTAGCTTCTTCACTAAACGTATAAACGACTCCAAGCATTATTCCCAATTAAACACATAGCAATTATGTCAGACCACATAATGGTGATCCCGAAGGCCGCATAGCGAGGCCGCTAATTGAATGCTTAGGGCTGTCACTGGATAATTTTAACTGTCAAAAGCGTGTTATATATGAAACGAGACATGGTTTAGTTGATGGGGTATTAACTATCTTAGTATTAGCTGAACAATAATTTATTTTTTTATTTTCATTAAACATAACTGATGCACCATTTACGCTTAAATCGCGATTAAAATGCAATGTCATAATGTGCAACCTTGTTGCCTGGTAGCCCTGACCGCGTTACGATTCTGCGCGTGCTTCTGTCGGCCATGTTTGATTTCAAAGAGCAGGAATGCGGACCGTGAGACGCAAGCGCATCCCTTCATCATTGTGTTTGACTTTCGAATGCATTTTATGTTTTTACAACTATCCTATGTCCCGTCTATTAAAATACATGGCTTAATTAAACAACTGTAGCTATGGATCTTCTTTTTAATTGTCATGTCTTATTTAGCAAAAAAAAATTAAAGTTAGGACAAGAAAATACGAACGCAACCGTGGAAGATATAACAATGAATCTCCTTGGAAAGCAAGGATTTCCATTTAAAAAGAAATTGTGAGCAAAACTAGACGTGAAAGAGGATATGGTAATAGGAAACATACATTCTGCTTCTACAGACATTATAATATAGCAAAGAAATGTAGCTTAGAATATACATAATAATGTATTTGGCAGTCGTGATCCTGATCCAACAGCAGAGGCAATTAAGATACCAAAGAGAAATTCTAATCGCGGCATAAGCACTAAAAACAGAGTGGCTGATCTGGTATAAAAAATTAACGGTTTAATAAATGAATTTACAACTCTTGTTCCTGAGATTGCTTTTCTAAGCGACTAGTATTGACTATGTTCAATTTCCTGTTCAGAGGAAGTACATTCACAATAACTCTCACAACTGTGCTTTGACAGCATCCAAGAATTGATATAAGTTTGTATTATAGGTACCGACTACCGAGAATGAACTGAGGTGATCTCAGTATAATAATTACTTGTTTACTTAATCATCTATGACTCAGGTATAATCATTCGTGCACACAAAGTCTGCTAATACCCAAATTCGAACCCCGTGCAATATGCAGTGCAAGATAACTCCAAAAATTGTCCGCTTATAACAATTGACTGTACCATCACAAAGATAACAAAAGAAGATAAAACGTCGAACATCTCGCGCCCATCACAATTCACGTTAACAAAGTAACAAACGCAATTCGCGAGCAAATAACTCCGTGCTATGGACACAACAGGAATACAAAGCATGGCCACACCGTCTATTAAGGGCCAGACTTTAACAGGCTTCAACAAGTGGTTGCTGGCAATCTACATGGTAGCTGTCCGATTGTTTGTAGGAGCACCATGTTTATGAAGTTGGATGGGATATTCTAAATACTCATGTACGAGAATGGAGTAAGGTGTATCAAAAATACAGTGAAATTTACAGATTTTGTCGTGTTTATTTTATGTTTTTACGTTCCCGACGTTTCGCCTGCTTTACAACAACCCTGGTCACGGGAGGACTGAGGTGTTGCGAAACGTCGGGAACGTAAAAAGTAAAGTAAACGCGATAAAATCTGTAAAATAAGTATTATTTCAATGTACAGTGAAACATTTTTAAAATCTCATGATCAGGTCGTATTTATAAATGTAATTATATTGGCTATCCTACTACAGTCCGGGAAAAATAGCTGACATAGGAATGCTTAATCTGGTTTGACTTCGGATGCTTCATAGACAGTCTTGGTGAGAGAGAAGTGGTTATCCTTAGGTACTAATTTTGATTGACTCAGATTGTGATGGGCATTCGATTTTAATTTATATTTGCTACACCCATCTCAAAGGGAATTGCTACAGCCTAGTTTCAGAAGTATGATTCCTTAAATATCTTATTAAATTATGTCCCATATACGGCGTGTTGCGACATGGTAACCTCAGACGCTACTGCATTATTCAGATAGACGATTGACATGTCACCGTGCGCTGTGCAGAGATCGAGCCGATTGAAGCGCCCGCACGCCATTGGCGGAAATTACGAATGTATACATTGTTCGATTTTTAAAATATTTAACATTTATTTTTATTATCACGATAAATCGGTATTTTGAATAACTGCAACAAGTCGGCTTTGTGGATATTGATATTATAGCTTCTAAAAATAAATTCTGTATTTCTTTAATTAACAAAAAAAAACTTTTAAATTTATTTACAAAAAGTCTTCAGTTGGCGCGTCTAGTGTGACAATAAATCACGTGGTTTAAACAAAACTCCTACCGGGCGGGCCCCCGCGGTGACCACTCCGCCGCTTCTCGGAAGGACAGTATAGGGTGAAGGTGACTCATTCTTATGTCTTTATTTCGGAATATAATTTGTCCGTGAATTGTGGATTATTTAAAATGAAATTCTACACAAACTCAGATTGAGGGCTGTTTTCTAGAAAGTTCCTTATAACACTTTGCGCGAACTGATAATCAAACCTAGGGTCTGCGGTCTGCTACAGTTTGGCAAGCCGCACGAATCCGAACCAGCAAGCCAGTGATTTTTTTATTACTGTTTTATTTCATTGTCACAATATCGACGGTAAGTATAAGAATTGAAAATCTTTATCAAGTACACCTAAGTCTAAATTTATACCTCACCAATATATCATCCTGTATATAAAAAGGCCATTCAAAGTTTCGTCAGGCTAATTCTCAGCGGCGCTGCAAAAGGAGCTTAGCTCGCCACCTAAAAGGTGTTTCTTTTTTATACGTTCAACCAATTTCCACTTGAGACCTTAATAAATCTGTCATTGGGACACTTAAGTACCTGAGGATTAAACCTCTCGCGTTGTTCGTGAAATCGTTATAAATTGCCGCGGTTTTTGACGAAAGATAATGAATGAACAAATTTATGTTTGCCGATTTTACGGTTGAATGTTTATATAATATTTATTTCCAATTCAAAATGATATACTGTGGTGTCGTTAACATTATTGTTTTCGGTTATACATATGATTAAATACTTTCATTTTTTTTTTTAAGAATTTTCAGGGTTCCGTAGCCTTGCCGAGGAACCCTTACAAGATCATGTAGTCCAACGGTCCCTGTCTGACACATGCTCGTAACTTGGACAGTTTTTCTTAATTCTAGAAGTAATTTTAAAATGTCAATTAATTACTTTTAAGTGGTCCCATCCCAGGTGCAGCATTTTTTTTTAAATCCTCTGTGGTGTGTGGTAGCATTGAATTTTCATTTTTAAATCAGATAATGTTATGTAATGACCCAAAATATCAATCATGGCGCTCGCGAGAAATACCCCGCAAAAGTTTAAAAAAAAATAATTATAGACCATTAGACGTAGAAACTTGTAACCCGTATGTAAATACAAGTTATTTTAAGCATCCTGTAACTAATGATTCTTGAATTTAAAAAATACACTGTGTATCAAATACGGAACCCTTCAACTACGCGTGTTTTGATACGGAATTTACCAGTTTTTATATTCCCATAAATAGTAAAAAAAACCTAAAATAACGCTTGGTATAATGTTACACAAGCATTTTATTAACTACATTATAACGTTACAAAATTTCAAATATGTATTATACGAGTATATAACTAACTAGGTACGCATTGATTTACCCAATACGATAAAAACTAAGCGTTCATTCCATTACCATCAACACTTGTTAAGTTGTTACTATTTGTCTTAAAGAAATGTACAATTCAATAACAATTGTCCTCCCCCCCCCCCACACATACAATTGCCCCCTTTATTCAATTTTCCACTTCTTGCGCACGCTCGCGCGTCGGAGCGTGAAGATAAAGGCGCGTACGAGCCACGCGTCGCCGCGCGCTTATCGCGCCATCTACAATTATCGATGACAGACACACACTGACGCTTAACAATAATGTATCGCTGGGTTTATTTGCGCAACTTTTTGTACATTTTATAATAACATTCTGGGGGCGTACTACCAACTGTTATTTCCAGGCAATAGGCACACTTAAGTGACTGGAAATTTTATATTTTAACACCATAAATTACACTTACTTGTCCTAATAAATAAACTATCTTGATCCAAATGTCGGTCAAAATGATAATTCAGAATGTGAAAAGGTATTATCTATCTAGCGGGAAGTTTAATGTCGGTAACTTAATACAGATAACGACAGTTTTAGGACGTAAAGTGTATTGCCTGGAAAACAAAGTTCGTAATACGCCCCCTGAAGTATTTATAAAGCAGGATAATGTTGCCAGAACGGCATAACTGTTGTTGATCTGTATTGGTAGAAATAAATTGTGTACTCAGCGCGGTGTGTAACTTAGGTTAATTTTAAATGGTATCTTGAAGTAAAATACTCTAGGTACTTTCTATGCTCATAATTGCATTCCAATCTTAATCTGTCTGTACGAATTCAGTTGTTTGAAGATCGCCTTCTGTTTTATTTCAAAATACTTTTTTGACGACCTGATTAGCGCAGTTGGTAGTGACCCTGCTTTCTGCGCCGAGGGTCCCGGGTTCGAATCCTGGTAGAAACAAGCTTTGCGTGATAAGCATGAATGTTTGTACCCGAGTCATGGATATTTAATATCTATATAAGTAATATATATACTGCGTTCGCCCCCAGTCCATTGTACGGTACCCATAATACAAGCGTTGCTTAGTGTGGGACCGTATAGCTGGTGTGTTCGTCTGGCGATATTATTACTTAGGTAACAATTATTATTCGCATGTTGCTGTAGGCACTAACGACTAATTGGGCGTTCGGCGAAAAAACTAAATGTCAAAAAAGCAACGCACACGTAAGACACCGGTGTAATTGGCGACTGGTTTTCATGAAACATTCATGATACAATGATTGAGTCGCTCGCATTGACGATTCCAATTACATTTTTAAAACGCTGCACCGTCTGAGTTGAGGGGCTCTGATTACCAAGGAAACGGGCAAAAAATACGTAATTAGTTTCTCGAGTACCACAAATTGCAATGAATAACTCTAATAATGTGTAATTAATAAGTACTGTCGGTCTCTGATTCAATGCTAAATATTTTGCGTACCCACTTATTTGGAAAATCACATCGTCGCCGTTTCAAAGTTTTATATTCGCATTTGCAAGTTTTTAAAAGGCAAATTGACAGTTAAAAAAGAATGTCAAATCGAAAAGCTCGTCTTCGCGAAATCTGTAAAACTTGTTCCACGTCCAGCAACAGTTTAAAACTTTCTTCCTATTCGGGGGACAATCTGCGTCTATCTCCGTCCTTTACGCACTCACCGACCGGAACTGACCGCCCGCGGGGGCAAAAGAGATGGAGTACATGAAGACGTCACGCGGGGCGAAGGCGCGCGAGTGTTGTTGCACTTGTTTTATTTTGTTAGCCGCCAGTTTTTTTTTTCGTATTCTCGGGTACGTCTTTGTTCGGGTTCGGTCGGGGCGCAATCGGCCGTGTCTGGTAAGTTGGATAATTTCTTTATCCCACTCGGCCTACCCGACAATTTTCTGGGCCCGCCATTATTATGAGGTTGATTTGTTTAATAATTTTATTACCGGCCGCAATGCGCATGCGCCGCGATGCTATTGTGCTCTTATTTTTGTTTAGGCTTGCGCTTTTTGCGATCGTTGCCGTTTTGTTTTTCTCATTGGACGTGGGAATTGTTTTCTCATTGTTTTATCAGATTCGTTTGGCACGAGTGTTTGTTTTAGACGTCTATTTTATTAAATGGTCGGCATATTGGTTGAAACAATAACGTTATGAAGATGCGAGCCTGTTAGTGGCTTAAGCACAACCTTTTTGCGGAGCGTTACGGCAATGAAAGAGTCTTCTTTCCCGCTCAAGCCATAGGTTTCATAATTTAAAATGACAAGAAGAGCATGTTTCTCGATGACGTTACAATAACATTCGGAGGACCTGCCTACCTTACAGGATAGTTTTTATTCTTCTTTTTATATTGTCTATCGGCTACAAAATAGTGGCATGTTTGCCAGTGTCAAGTAAAATGTTTCTTCGTTATTTCAATTGTAAGTACAAAGCAGCCGACACGTGTCGGGAACGTAAAAACATAATATACACGCGATAAAATCTGTAAAATTATTTTTATTTCAATGTGTTGTAGGTATTCGCGTAAATATAAGAAATCAATAATATACTAACTCTCAATTTTATAAACGTTCTATAACGTTATGAAACGTTATACAGTATTGCGCAAGAGTTTGGTTTTGACGCAGTACTATGTGACGTTTGATAAAGTTATAAAACATCTATACATTTCGGTGTAATCCAATAACACTGGCATAATCTCCAGCTGTTTAATCGTTTTTGTTTAAAAACATCCAGACAGACTACGTCACGGATGCCGGTGGGGTTCTCGTCCTTTTATTGCACGGAACCCCACTGTTAGGCCTTGGGTTACACACTGCGATGTCTCCGACGATACCGTGAAAAGGGGCCTTGGCAAAAACCTTGGAAATGTATCATTGTTCTGTCCTTTTCGGTAAAGCATTCAAATATTGTCATTGGCAAATGAGGTTTCGTAATTAAAGATCACCATTTTGAGAGGAAGAACGCAGTTGAGATGTGATGAGGATGTTGATGTGATGTGCACAAGAAATGAGTTGAGTATTCCGCAAAAAAAAAAACATTTTGGTTCCTTTCCGATGATTGGCTCGAGTTCCTAAAGGTACTTGAATTCTCTCTTTATTGTAAATACTAGCTGTTGCCCGCGACTTCGTCCGCGTGGTATTTAACAAAGACAACCGTTGACAACAGCCTGCTCGCCCATTCTGAGCCCGCGGGACGCATTGCAGGTTGTTGCTATCAAACTTAATCAGGCGCTGCGCTGCAACATTGGTTTCAATTTTTTTTTCGTGAGATCCTATTTTTTTTTCTAAAATAAAAGTAGCCTAAGTTACTCCTTGTTACATCAGCTATCTGCCAGTGAAAGTCCCGTCAAAATCGGTCCAGCCATTTCAGAGATTAGCCGGAACAAACAGACAGACACATACAGACAGACAGACAGACAGACAGACAGACAGACAGACAGACAGACAGACAGACAGACAGACAGACAGACAGACAGACAGACAGACAGACAGACAGACAGACAGACAGACAGACATACAGACAGACAGACAGACAGACAGACAGACAGACAGACAGACAGACAGACAGACAGACAGACAGACAGACAGACAGACAGACAGACAGACAGACAGACAGACAGACAGACAGACAGACAGACATACAGACAGACAGACAGACAGACAGACAGACGGACAGACAGACAAAAATTGTAAAAAATGTTGTTTCGGTATAGGTAACGTGTATACATCCAAATGCACTTAGTAAAAATCGGTTATTTTAATATTACAAACAGACACTCCAATTTTATTTATATGTATTGATTATTACTATTTAGAAATAGTCGGGGCTTCTTTCTAATTAAGTAATGTTTGTTATTATGTGATTACCGTAAAATAGACAGGGGGTAATCCCAGGACACATATACTTATATGGTTATTAAACATCCATGACTCGGATACAAACATTCGTGCTTTGCTCATAAAGTTTGCCCCTATCAGGTCTCAAACCAAGGACCCTCGGTACAAAAAGCAGGGTCACTACCAACTGTGTTACTCAGATCGTCATATAGTCTTATTTGATGTCTTTTTGTCTTTTAGTTTGGCAGCGGCCGCAGCAGCAGCGGCCGGCGCTACCAGCGAGCTGAGCTACCTCGCCGCCCTCCACCCTGCATACCGCCCCGTCACCTACGACCATCCCCTGTATGGGGCTAATACTTTGAGAGGTGAGTGTGTACCAAGAATAAAGTCTGAGGGAGTTACAAGTGTCACAACGCCATATATGAGGATAAAAAGTTGACTAACCCTGGACTCTGGGGTATTTAGTGCATTTGTAATCATTACGTGAAGTCAGAATTTTAATATGTAAATGTAAAAAAAAAAACAATTTTGCAATAACATTTATCATATCACAATTTTATTGTCATTTCGTTCAGAGTTTTTTTTTAATTGACATGTCCACGTTTTGATTTACTTCACGATTAAAAGTGCGCTTAAGAAGCGTAGGTTCAAATGGTAGTATACACTTTCAGTTTTACACTATATATAAAGAAATGCAATGAATGCAAAATAGTTTCACATGCGTAACCGCTTTGTTTTCAAACCTTCTCACAGACGCCATAAAATTCTATAGGTAACAGCGACTATGAAATGCAATCAGCCAAGTCGCAATCAAACTTGACACAGAGCACGGTATCAACTGCATTGCAATGCTCATTAGGGCTGTCAAAATTAAAATAAATGTTATTTTCACGCTCATCATGACAAACTCATTCAGCCACGACTTAATAATTTTACAATCTTATTACCATCTGTACAGACCTATCAATTGGTCTGTTGTGTTGTAAAGCTTCTTAAAAATACTAATAATAATATAAACAATAAATATTTTGCATTTGAAAGTTTCAAACGGATAATGATTCTAATGTAAGGTCGGCCATGATAGAGGTTTATCAATTTTGACAAATACTACTACTCTACTGAGGCTTAAAATACTATCTAAATTCAAATAAATCTACTGAGCTTCATGATACGTTCTAAATTCAAATATATCCACTGAGGTATAAGATACGTTCTAAGTTCAAATAAAGAACAAATGACAAAAATAGGCCTTGCAATTCTACGATGTGTTCATTATATTCCGCCTTAAGGTGACAGTGAAGTTTCTTGTTTGAAATAACTTGTCTTTGTTAATACTTGGTTTATCTTGGGACTGAAAACGTTGATACATTAATTTTAAATATGAAAAGTTATCAGGTGATTTAAAAAACGGCATGCCATATTTAATGTGGGCTAGACACATTTTGGATTCTTTATAATTATTGCTATTAACCCTTTATTTTACAGTAGGTAAGTACTAAATTTTTGGGAAATTTACTTTATACAAGGCAATCGTATTAAATTTCTTGCTCGTGACAACCCTACGCTGTGTTAACGAGTAACACTACACTAATGATAAATCTGCAACATTAGTATGTTATTGCAGGTGATGCGCATGCTCAGACGCTAATAATTGTGTTTGTTGTAACGGTGAGATGCATTCGCTGAACATAACGAATGAAACTGATTTATTAGTTGTCCTTTATGTAAGCTCTTTGTGGTTCAAATCATGGACAATTTACTATCAGTATATATGACTGTAATTTGGGCTTTTAATTTTTTTTAAATTAATAATCGTTGGAGTCATTATTTTCAGCAATGACGCTGAACCCTTATTATTTTATTTTTTGTCTATATAAGGTATAACAAAAATCGTGTAAAATATATCACCAGGACCAACAGTAGGTTATAAAGGACACATACCCAAAGAAATAAATCAAATTATCCGACATCAAAAAAATTACATCTTGTACTGAGCGCATGGCCGAACGCTACTGGTTCGCTTTGTTTAAGAAAATCAAACGTCATTCACGCAATTATTTTATAATAAACTGTAGGTATGAAAGTATAAAATATAATATAGAATAGAATAGAATAGAATATTTATTGGGGTCTTCGTCGTTTCACACCACAAGCGGTTCGCACCATGGTGTGAAACGACGAAGTGTACTTTTTGAAGGCGCTGTTTCACACCATGGTGTGAATCAGGTAATGCTTTTTTAGACTTCGTCGTTTCGCACCATGGTGCGAATCAACCCAGGACTCTTTTTGGCTTCGTCGTTTCGCACCAATGACATTTTGCTATTATTTATTCAATAAAATATAAGCATGCACAAAAGTCGTTTATGGAATTATTTATTTATTTATTCATCCATTCATAATCTGGCACCTAGGGAAGCCAGAATTATGTATAAATTAATGATCACTAATGATAAGATCATGTAGTGCAGCAACGTAATTAATATTGTACTAAGGACTTAGTTTTGATATTTGAGACAACAACACGTATACTAATAATTAACCCAACAAAATCAATAAATTCAAGATAACAGGTGCCCGTAAAAATGCACACATATGGGGACGCTCTAAAATTCTCAGGTTAAAGTTAATCCCTTTCGTGAAAAGTCACTCGTCAAATCTATACATATAAATAAAATTGGAGTGTCTGTTTGTAATATTAAAATAACCGCTTTTTACTACGTGCATTTGGATGTATACACGGTACCTATACCAAAACAACATTTTTTACAATTTTTGTCTGTCTGTCTGTCTGTCGGTCTGCCTGTCTGTCTGTCTGTTTGTTCCGGGTAATCTCTGAAATGGCTGGACCGATTTTGACGGGACTTTCACTGGCAGATAGCTGATGTAACAAGGAGTAACTTAGGCTACTTTTATTTTAGAAAAAAACATAGGATCTTAAGAAAAAAAAATAAAACCAATGTTGCAGCGTTGCGCCTGATTAAGTTTGATAGCAACAACCTGAAATGCGTCGTGCGGGCTCAGAACACGCGAGTAGGCTGTTGCCAACGGTTGTGTCTTTGTTAAATACCACGCGAACGAAGTCGCGGGTAACAGCTAGTAAACAATAAAATGACTCTGGGCTAGGAATACAGGCTTCTGATTGGCAAATAACAATTATATTATTATTTTGCATGCCATTGGGTTATCTTTAAGGTTACTGTACGGAGTTTATATTCAGAGAGTGGTGGTGTTCACGTTGTGTTTTGTAAATTTGAGTGATTTGTATTAGGTAAGTACATCTCACAATATTTTTGTAACATCCTATGTTTTGAAATTATTTTGAATAGTTAACTACATGATTCGTTTATAATAAACTTTCATCGAAAAAACATCATAGCAATTTGTTGTTAGATATGCATTTAATATTAATAATACACTATATCACCAGCCATAAAAAAACCAGAAGTAAAAATTGTTGGGTGCTATTTTGTCTTCAGCCGCATTTTGTGGCGAAAGCCAAAAACTTGGGTCTTGTCACATTTTCTGCCGAACTACAGCTCAGCCTGTGATTTTCAATTATTACTTTAATTATGTAAGCATAATAGTAATGTAGTAAAAATCTACCTGTGATATTTTCTAATTAGTTATAAGTACAAGGGTAATAGACCCTCCCGGCCCCATCTGTGATTATTTATCGTTTACATTTTTACTATTTACGCTCTTTTATACCTGTAATTAAAATAATGCAATTATTTTGATTCGTATTAATACTTTATCCAATAACAAAAAAGCTAAGTTATATACCTATTTTGTATTTTACTGCACTATTAATTTTATCCAATAACAGTTTTCTACCCGTCTGTACAAAAACACACTATATTTTCAAACTTTTGATATTGGTGCGAAACGACGAAGCCAAAAAGAGTCCTGGGTTGATTCACACCACGGTGCGAAACGACGAAGTCTAAAAAAGCATTACCTGATTCACACCATGGTGTGAAACAGCGCCTTCAAAAAGTACACTTCGTCGTTTCACACCATGGTGCGAACCGCTTGTGGTGTGAAACGACGAAGACCCCTATTTATTTCAATTAACATTTACATCAACAAAGTATTTGTGAGCTCCAAACTAGACAATGTCTGTATCTTGGAGCTCGGTACACTATTTAACATACAAGTAAATTTTAAATGGTATATAATTTCAATTTCTTAAACTAGAACAAAAATGAAATAAAATAAAATGAAATAAAACATTATTCTTTAAAAATAAGATAAGATGAAATATATAATATAATAATAATATATAATATAATATAATATCGCCAGACGAACACACCAACTATACGGTCGCACACTAAGCAACGCTTGTATTGTGGGTACCGTACAATGGACTGAGAGCGAACCTAGTATATAATACTTATATAGATACTAAACATCCATGACTCGGCAAAATGAATAGGTACTTTCTCATTACCTTCAAAAGGTATGTTTTAAACTCCACTTTCCAATGAGATTGAACGCCACACTATTGCATAGTATCTCTCAAAAACCAATGCGCAACTTAACAAACGTCTATCACCGCAATTTATCTACACACAGAGGTGTTAATTAGGATTTGAACTCACGACTGTAGCCATTCGTAACCCAACTGACACTAAACAAAAATATACCCTATTCCCGTGAGTGGTACGTTTTAAAATCGAGGGTGAGTGATCCAGATGACAGATAAGTAAAGGAGGCTATTAAGGGACAGTCCGTGGTAAGTCACGGGTTAATATTGGCATGCATTTAAGTAAG
This sequence comes from Pheosia gnoma, assembly GCA_905404115.1. Taxonomy (NCBI): domain Eukaryota; kingdom Metazoa; phylum Arthropoda; class Insecta; order Lepidoptera; family Notodontidae; genus Pheosia; species Pheosia gnoma. The sequence continues at coordinate 2,744,177 of FR989917.1, read as the reverse complement.
CAACGTAGGGTTGGTTATGCGACCTCGCAATTAAGACGTTTCGAGATTACGTGGGTTTCTATTATTGGGGGGTATTGAGTGGGGAGCGGAATCGCAATAGTCCCAATTTGAAGTCTATCCTATTCATTGAAATAAAACTCATTTTACAGATTTTATCGTGTTTATTTTTTGTGATATAATTCGCAAAATTTGGTTTGTTTCAATTTGTAGTAATAAACATAATTATTAAAATCGGATGATCCACTAATATGTAATGCAAGATCAAACATAAAAAATATGTGTCAAATTGTTTTTTTTAGTAGGTAAGTGAATGCAGGTTTGTTTGTCGGCTTCCGTATACTTACATAGTCTAGCGTCCGAATTTAAAGGCTGTCTATGGTCATACTGCGCCCGAGACTTCTTCTATTGCGCACTTTTGATAAAGTTATTGAATGTCTATAAATTCGGGGCTACGTATTTGGCCCCACTGTATGGAGAATTATATGTCTTAGATACAGTACGCTAGAGGCGCTGTTGAATTTACCGTAAAAAAAAAGAATGTAATTGAGAATCATCTCCTTTTATTTCGTTGGTTAAAAATTACAAATACGTGAACTATCCAGTTACGCGTCAAAAATTACTAAGATGATGATTCTGCGCATCTACTTAATCGTATGAATTCGGTATTTGCAGAATCGCCGTATTTGATCATTTTATTTGACGAGTGCTGTACAAGTTTCGCTTACGAAGCTCAGACTAGGCTTCGGGCTCTTTATTTTCCTACTTGAAGGTTAAGAAAACTGATATCCACCCCTCTAGATTTCAGGTGTATTTTTAACTAAAATGTAGTTAAATACAATACTCATATAAAAAAGTAGGTACTAATATTTTATCGAGATTATCCCAGCCAGTAACATCGTGTGCAACCTTTCCAAACTAATAACAGACCCATTATTTTACATAATTATTCTATCTGTTAATCAAATCAAAGCTTCAACTCTCTAAAGTTTAATTCCTTTGATTGAGTATTGGAACAAAACAATTATCGGCCATTCAATGTTATGCCTCTATCACGTCAAATTTTTATAAGCTTACAAAATTGTAATGATATTATTATGTTTGGGGTGAACTAGGATGTTTAATATTACTGTGTATTATTCAGCTTATGCCAGCACTATACTTAACTCCTACATGGAATACCGTGACGATTTGGAGTTGATGTATGGCTTAAGTGAAAAACTACAAGCGTCTTATTGTCTATGTCTTGCGAAAATTTTGCGACAGACTACGAAGCGAATAGCGTTCCATTGTTTCAAGGTAAAAATAACACGAATGCAAGCATTTTTTTTTCGCGAGGTTTTTCCTAGACATAATTCGTGCATCATTGAATGTTCAAAATTATGTGTACCCCTGGGTTACAAGTCCGCTATCACAATTGACTCATAATTTAAAGGTAAAGGGCATGATAATTGTCATTATTGATCGTTTTATATTCTTTCCATTGCGTGACAGTATGAGAAGACTTGTAGTTTTAGGTGTATAAACTTGAAAATTTTAAATATATGACCCTAAAGTAAGTAATATACACGTAATAAACTACAAGGCGAACCGAAAATCGAATCCTTGATCTTGTGATTGGCTAAGCTGGCAATTATTAGTACGAACTAATATTATTATAGATTTCATAGATAAATAAATATCACCAGACGAACACACCAACTAGTCCCACACTAAGCAACGCTTGTATTATGTGTACCGTACAATGGACTGGAGGCGAACCCAGTATATATTACATATATTGATATTAAACATCCATGACTTGGGTACAAACTGATTCGAACCCGGGACCCTCGGCATGGAAAGCAGGGTCACTACCAACTGCGCTAATCAGGCCGTCCATCTAGTTAATATTTGTTGCTAAATATTCGCTAGCCACTTTTATCTTAAATCTAATCTTACAACGTGTATACACCAGCTCCACTGGACATTAGCAATTCGTTGTGGACTTGCTTTTATGCGGCTTTATTTAAATTTTCAAGGGCTGCACCAAATTGGGATATCTATCGTCATGCGCTTTGCAAGGCAATAAGTCTTATGTCTTATGTCTTACAGGGCAGCGGTTTAGCTTTCAATAGTTATTTTTTAGTAGTCACAATCTTTTGCCTGCGGCTCTGTCCGTGCGATCATCCACTTCGCTTCGCAGGTCGTGATGCGTTTAAAATAAAATAGAAGGGACAAAAATATCCTAGACAATTATCCTGTTCTGAGCTATCACTATGCCATGGTTCGCCAAAATCCGCCGGGAAGATTTCCCCAAAGCGTGAATGAAAGACAGACGAACAAAAATTCTGGATGCGGCCTCAATATAAAAAATTATGACCTAATGTTTTTTTTAATTCAATGTAAATTCGATAAAATCCGTAAGATTAGTTTTATTTCAATGTGTAGTATTCGCGTAAATTTAAGAAATCAATGTATAGACATGAACAGCAAGTCATATTATTAATAGATATATAAAAAAGATATTGTTTGGTCTGGCGTCAGTTCTCAATGGAGAGTGGTTCGAATGAACGGGTAGTTGGTCGTTACGTGTTGTTAGCGCTTAATTTGAATTGAAATAAACCTAATTATATGGATCCAGGGTAGCTAGGTTAATCTATATTATTTCCAAGTATCTACTTTGGAAGCCAATCTTAATGAGGTTTGAGTCCATGAACCTGATTATGAGTCTGATTTGATATTATAATCCATTCAAAAAAATATTTCAAACTCGGACTAAGAAATAATACAGGGGTGTGGTGAACTACATATTGAAGCACAAAAAAACCAAGCCGATTTGTGTAGTACCTACACGCGAACTCAGGTGGACATAGGGTCGTAATTCGCATACTCATACTAAATAAATCGTCCTGGTTTTTTGGGCTTCAACAATTGATTTTTTTTTCAAATCGAAGAACATAATTGTTAACTTATAAAAAAAATTGTAAGTTCTATTCTCTCTGGTGATATTATCAAAAGTGTCTAGTGATACTTGTTTAAAATAATGATTTCACCCACAGATATATGATTATGAAGTCTTCATACCGCCAGACGTTTAATTACACACAAGTAACTTAACTCTTAACTGGCGGTGTTATTTTAGTGCCGAGACGAAAATGTTTATAATTTTTTAATGTAAATAAAAAAATCGCATTTGGTGTTCGCTTACTTCGGCAGCGGAGGATCGGATTACACGTCTGTACCCGTCTTTATGTAACGCTCAATTAGGTGCTATTTTTTCGTATTTCTTTTGGATAGCACTATGTCTGAGGGTGGCAGTATTTTTTATTTATTTGGTTCATTAGGTATATAGCAGTGATAGCCAAGTTGGTAGAACACTTGCCTGGGTAACAAGATCGCAGGTTCAAACCCCGGCACGCACCTCTGGGATTTCTGTTTGTCATGTGCGAATCTCATTTTCAACCATGATTAACACTTGCCATACGGAAGGAAAACATCGCGAGGAAACCTGTATGTCTGAGAGAACCCTTCGAATGATGTGTGAACTCCGCCAACCCGCACTGGACCAGCGTGGTGGACTATGGCCTAATCCCCCTCGCATTGAGGGGAGGCCCGTGCTCATATTGATAACAATCACAAAAGTACACATAGAAATACGACTAATTACAAAATTTGAAGCCATATTGAAATTTAAAAACAGAATGGCATTATAGTTTTCAAATAAGGCTAGGCTAGCCAATGGTCAAGTCAAATCATTTATTTCGTATAGGCCTAGGGGGGCACTTACAAATTGTCACTAACATTTTTTTTCTTAACTCTACAACCGGATCGGAACGCGACCTCAACCGAGAAGATCCGGCGAGAAACTTAGCGGACTTGTCTTTTTTTTAACAACCATGTTTATTTACCTAAACTAATCTACTTGCAATATATTATTACTAGCTGTTGCCCGCGACTTCGTCCGCGTGGTATTTAACAAAGACAACCGTTGACAACAGCCTGCTCGCCCATTCTGAGCCCGCGGGACGCATGGCAGGTTGTTGCAATCAAACTTAATCAGGCGCTGCGCTACAACATTGGTTTTAATTTTTTTTCGTGAGATCCTATTTTTTTTTCTAAAATAAAAGTAGCCTAAGTTACTCCTTGTTACATCAGCTATCTGCCAGTGAAAGTCCCGTCAAAATCGGTCCAGCCATTTCAGAGATTAGCCGGAACAAACAGACAGACAGACAGACAGACAGACAGACATACAGACAGACGGACAGACAGACAGACAGACAAAAATTGTAAAAAATGTTGTTTCGGTATAGGTAACGTGTCTACATCCAAATGCACTTAGTAAAAAACGGTTATTTTAATATTACAAACAGACACTCCAATTTTATTTATATGTATAGATTGGCTCAGTATGGCAAGTATTAACTAAATTCTCGTGATTACAGGTGGTCTAAAAACAAGAAAAACATGTCATTCAACAGCAAGAGTATTTTCAGTTCAGTAAATTCATGCAAGAATCCGAGTTTGATCTTTAAGTTTATGCGCCGATCGAATGCCTCGGCGTTAATGACTCTATTGTAAAAGCTGGTGGCTTTTTAGACGCGCCCAAAGTATTTTAGTATTTAAAGAATTGTCTGGTGACCTATATTGTAAGTCGTCAGTAATTGACGTGTAAGAGCTAAACTCGTGTAACTTGTTTCTGAGCCATTAACGGTTATTCTATTTCTATTTTGATTAAGCATATCTGTATGAATATAGTTAACTATTATCTGAAAATACCTAAGTACCTATGATTGCGTATTGGTAAGCTTGTTAATAAGTAATATTTGAACGCGAACTTGGTAATGTTTTGACACGACTTTTTACATTTTACTTCTCAATCAAAAACATATTTTTATTTTTATTTCGTCGAAAATTTGCATCCATTAAGCACTAAATAAACACAACAATACTAACTAAATAAAAATGAATAACATCTTAGTAATAAAAGAATAACGACTACATCACACGTAACACCGTCATGACAGGTTAACTGGAAGCGGCTATATCAAACGGGTCAGATTTCGTCTGCCGCGCCGAGACACCCACTTCCGTCGACCTATTTGACCATATTGTGACCTTCAGCAGATGTGGGTTCTGCACCATATTATGGGTCAGTAATAGGACCTGCACATAACAGCTACCTGACTTTATTTTTATTAAGTATAATCAAGCTATGAACAAGAACGGGGCATAATGTGTGGATCTCGATCCATTTATTTGAATATGTGAAGTAAATCTTCCATTTTGATACATAGTTTGTTATACTATTATTTTGTTCCCTATTAACTTTAACTTGAATTGTAAATATACTTAATAAGCATAAATAAATCATATAAATGTTGAAGACACATCTTTATTGAAATGTTACAATACTAACCTCAATTAAATAGAATTTTTAATCAATTTACAACTTCATTTTTTATATTTTTCTCAGGCGAACAATACCTTGTATAGTTTTGGTGGTAATATGGATAAACTTTGTATTTATAAATTTGAGGGTTAATCACATTACACAGGTAGTTATAAAACATTCTGAAACTCCATAAAAAAGCAAGCCAAGGAAAGCAAGCCGAAATAAAAATGGTAATACCAAAAAATTTGCATGATATCACGTAAGGAACCCACGTTAAATATGGGAGTGAAATTGAATCATAAATTATGTTAAAATTTAGACCCAACTGAATATAAATGAGATGATTTTAAAATTAGTCGAAATGATGAACTTTAATTGTTATTAAATGTTTTGATAACGCGATCATTTAATGTTAATTGCCGTAGATATCATCTGTGAAGCTGTATATTAAATATAAACGTGTCCACGATCTATGCTGGCTTACAATAACACCATTTATAACTGTTAATGTCGTAAACCACAACGGACCATCTACGAGTAATAAGAGCTGCATGTTGTAGTAGCGGACCCCATTTTCTTACAACATGTAGATATTTTTTATTAAATGTGGACTTTATAAATAATTCTTTGCAATATTTTAGATGGTATCCGCTAACCCTTTGGGATATACTGTCGTGATCTGTATTAATACTATCTGTTATAAAACTGTACTTTATTGGGACGTATCTGTTCATAGAAGATATTTAAAAAAATGTTATTTGGACAAAGCAGCAAGCTAAAGCTAGTATGTACATAATGTACATAAAGTATTCATCCTCATCAGAACCATGTTGTATAATAAGTTACTAATGTCATTAATCATGTTTATACTTAAAACGTTATATGCCTAGATCCACTCCATTGAGTTTATTAACAAAATACCATCGCGTACCCTACCTTCATCAGTCGACTGCAAAATTTCGCAACCGTAGTGACACGCCGTAACTTAATAACTTACTCAGAAATGCACCAGCAAATTGGGAGCCGAGTCGTCGGACCGGCTTCGTAACCCTACACCGCTCTACCGAACTCCCCGACACATATAAATTGTATTTTTATTCAAATCGAGCCAACGTGCCGCGATAAAGCCCCCTTAAAACAAATAACCACTCATTCAGGTAAGAACATTCAGACGAATATCAATTCTACCTAGACGGACAAAAGCTCATAATGAGTCCAGACACAGCAGTCTATCAAGATACAGTCGACAAAAAGCTTTACAGTTGCAGTAACAGAGTTGTAGTTCCAGAAGTAAGTAGTTCTGCTACACTTCTTTTATTAGATGACAACGATGCTACAAGCACGACATGTAAACAAGCTAAATTATATTCTGGAATTGAACGCACAAGAATGAGATTTGAACAACGTGGATACATCAGATACGTTGCCATATACCGATGGACACGAAGATCGTGTCTCCGAGACTTATATGGAGAACAATTTGAAGGTTCATTGGGACACTTTTTCACTCAATTTGTACCCTTTTCATTCTTGCTGTACAGATAAAGTTCAACAGCACGATAGTATAAGGAATATTTGAAATTGTACCCGTGAATTATTGTGGTTGGCTTTATTGTGCAATAGTGATATAGCTGCGGAGGGATTTGTCAAGGGTAACGAGACGCGCGAATGATTGACTTCTCATGTTTGCCTTTTTAATAAAGTTGTTCGCACCGATACCCTTAATTATTCAGCCGTTTTTTTCTGCCCAAAATGTTAATCGCCGCGTTTACTTGTCCAAAGTTTTTGCCGCCAGGAATTTAATGAAACATTTTAATAAAACTGCTAATGGCACAGCTGCCAATCACCATCATACTTACATTGCGTACCGGGAATTTAATGTACAAATTAATGGTATTAATAAAATGCGTATGTATACGTGTATTATTCCTGGAAATTTTGATTCGCGAATATTCTTCGATCGTAAAACCTTATCCGGCGATTCCGAACGAATAAAAACCACTATCATAAATGTCGCATTTATCGAACAAAAATATTAAAACTAAAATAATAATTATTGGTTCAAATCGGTACCTGTTTATGGCTTCATTCCCCGATAATCGTAAATTAAGGTCCAGGTTTGGTTTAACTGAGCGTAAAAACTGTGAGCGAGAGATTGAGAGTTCATGTTACACCGAAAATGAAAAACGAAAAGCTGGAGGACGTGTAAAAGGGACGGCATTATACCCGCTGTCAAAGAAGCGAATATATCAAAACTATATGTTTGTAGCTACTACCGGGATGTCTCAGAGAGGGTGGAAGTAATTTAAATCAGATTAATAACGGCGCGGTCAATGAACTCGTCGTGCTATAATCAAACTGGAGGAAGATTGATTGTGGTTTTACGATGATCAATATTTTTTTGCTGCAAATTCCAATTTACGAAATGTCACGCGTCGACTTGACACGTCCTATTTTGTTTTTTCAGTCGCCTTTGTCAAACCTCGCTGACTATAATCTTTGTCAACAAGGAGCCGGGCGAGGGCGAACCGGAACAGGTTTTAGAGTAGGACGAAACGTTTGCGCCTGCGCATGACAAGTGACCGGATTAATGCATTTTAAACGAAGAAGGCTTAATTTTGATCTCGGATCCCTTAATTGAATGAGTTTTGTTTTTTCCAACGAGATTTCTGGACGTCACTTTCGAATTACTTATGTATGTTTCGTGGTTTGTGTTAGCTCGGCTTTTTGGTTCGTAAGCTCCATGCTAAGCCTCTCTGATCTCAGCTTAAATTTAGTGATGTGTTGTTGGAATGTTAAGGGCATCTTGAGAGCTCTGAAAGGCGGACAAGCAATGAGCTCCATTCGAATGATTATTTCTTTTAAAATTGTTTTGCTTATTAACTTTGTAATTGTGTTGACCGTATGGTCGGAAATCGTTACTTTTCGGTTCTCTTCTGCATGCGGTAAAGCTCTTGTCATCTTAAAATGCAAAAATATATAAAAAAAATACTAGGTACCTTTGAAATAAAACTAATTTTACGGATTTTGTCGCGTTTATTTTATGATTTACGTTGCCGACGCTAAAATTAGTTGTATTTCAATGTGTGTAGTATTCGCGTAAATATAAGAAATCAGTAAATAGACTACCTATCCGCAATTAACGGTCGCAATACCAAAACTATATAAAGTAACATTAAGTATTACTCATGTGAGCCTCAAACAGTGATAAAGTAATTGATATAAAACGCGAGCATCACTAATATAAATTACGATTGCACAATCTATTTATCACTCTACTTTCAGAGATCCGTGGTCGAGATGTATTTTATCAAGCACCTAATTTATGAGAACCTTAACACACAATCAATCACTCAGTTTGTTAATCATATACTGAATTTTTTTAGTAACTTCCCGGCGAACTTCGTACCGCCTCACTATCAATATGAATTATCCATGTTTTTTTTTAGTGAATGTTTCCCGTATTTCAATAGTTATTCTGCTATTTGGGGCGGAGACAAATTCAAAAAATCAAACTACATAAAAATCGGACCACCCGTTCTTGAGTTATAAATGGTGTAACTAATACAACTTTGTTTTATATATATATATATATATACACCACTTTGTAAGATATCTGAACTACCGATGCCCAATTTAAAGAAAAAAACCTAACTTGTTGGCAAATACAAATTAAACTATAAAAGCTGCAATAGTGGTGTGATTAGAAGTTAACTTACTTTGAGGTTAGAATGCTCTGGTTCGTAGCCGAGAGGTTCTGGATTCGATCCCCACCCTAACTATTAAACTATTGACGTGACCCCACCCACTCACAAGCTTCCGCTTAGTTGGAGGGGCTAACAAGACTATCAGTAATGTGTTAATCATCTATTTTCTAATAATAGTTAAAAAAATAATGTTTAAAATAATAAATTTTAATGCCTACTACAAAGGTATCAAGAGTTAATTAACCTCTTAAAAAAACATACGGAACTCTTAACACTTCAGGCACGCTCTGTATTTTCTAAATGCGTCCGCCATCCGCAACATGTTCGTTGCCCATGATGGACGAGCTCGGTGCCCGTGCCCCGATAGTGCCCGCTGAGTGGCCCATTGCCCACGATTTAATAAATATCCCAGTTGCCCACGCTAATGGCGATAATTTCGACTCTATATATAAATTCTTCAATAGTAAAGTCGAAGTTATTAATAGAGTTGCTTTCAGACAGACAATGTTTTAGCTTATAGAAGTCGTAGTGGGATTGTATGGAGACTGAAGTCTCTATTTCATAACTTCGGATATGAACGAGTTATCCTTATTCTCCTTCAATAGAATGTTCTAATTGTATTTGAAATTACTTTAATTATAATAGATGTAAAAAAAATGAATAAAGGAATTTTCAAAATCGGTTCATAAATGACGGAGTTCTGAGGTAACAAACATAATAAAATTACAATATCATCGAGAACCTCCCCCTTTTTTTGAAGTTGGTCAAAAATAAGTAATAATAAATATTGAAATATTCCTGAAATTTTGAAATTTGTAAGCGGGATTATAGAAATAATATTGAAACAAAACTAATCTTACGGATTTTATTGCGTACGTAGTTTGAATCCAATGTGTAGTATTCGCGTAAATATAAGAAAACAATCTAAAAATAATAAATAAAATACAAACTGCCTATGTACCTGATACAAACTGTGTTAGTACTTCAATTTTTTTTTCAAATTCCTCATAAATGTTACCCTACAGACACATCATTTATAACATCGACTATACCCTTTGTAGATATAAATTGACCGATTTGTATCTATCAGCACATTGTTAACTCTATACAAGCGCTTATAAATCGCATCGCAGTGTTTAATGATTATAAATGAATTAAATAAATGTTAACATTTATTCAGATTAATTGGACGGTGTTATAAGGGCACCAATTTATTGAATAATAAATTGTTTGCAATATAGGTCATAGTCGCATGGCATGTCAATTTGTTATCTAAAGAACAAACCCACATAACTCGAGACTGTAGGTCCCACTGTTCTTGTTTGACTGACTTTAAACAAAACTACATATCAATAATAAAACACACAAAGATTGATACCAAGTTTAGCTAATTAAAATTTGTACTATTGTCAATAATTTTAAGAGAAACCTTCGAACTACGTACCAAGTGATACATTTCCAGAGTTCATCTCACAACTTTCTATTTTTCATCCCATCCCGAGAACATATTTCTAAAATTATAATCATTAAGCCATACATCTATCAATTCAGAACGTTCCTAACAAACGGATAGTACAGTTCACTATTATTTTTTTCCGATCGAGAACCAGTCCGAACGATGATCGATGAAAAAACCCGTGGGTCGGTATCGATTGATCCGGTCTGTATCGAGATTGAGACATCTCGGAACGAGTTCCGTCCGAGTGTGCGATTGAGTGGGTGGTGCAAGTCGTGGGAGGAAGCGGATCCAAGATTTTAAATTTTATATAAATTTTAATTTTTTATATGGCAACGAGTATCCATTCCATGAAGTCGATAAGACACATTTTTGCCAGAGGCAAACTGTGTCAGCTTGTATTATATTCAATGCAATTGTCGGAAAAACAGCTACGCTTCTGTTTTTCACAATCCTATGAACATTACGACCTTCTATGCGCCGGAAAATTGAAGGATTTTATCGCTTTTATATTATGTTTTTACATGGTTGCTGTAAAGCAGCCGAAATGTCGGGAACGTAAAAAAACACAGTTTTATTTCAATGTATAGTATTCGCGTAAATGTAAGAAATCAATATATTAATATAGATAGGATAGTTCATATACGTCGTGTTGTAACTCTAGCGTCGTCACTTAGGTGGGGCCGAGGAATGGCGTGACAACCTAGATACTTCACAAAGATTAACCAGAGATGGCCGATGACGGAAAGGCATGGCAAGTTCCCCACGCCAAGGGTGAACATATAAAGTAGATCCCTGTATCCGCTGTCTCCTATCACTCGTACCACGCCCTCACCAACGCCACACATATTATTGTTCCCAGAATACCGGAGCGGAGTTTTTAATCACATCTTGATAAGCATAATTGTCCAGCGTTCGGTTCTAACGTCCTCTGTCATAGTAATTGGCGCGGTTATTTGCTGAAACGTGTTTATTATGGATCTTGGAAGTATTATCGATGTTTATGAGATAGTGTTGTAACAGTTTACATGTGAAGTCGGTACAGGTGGAATGATTGGTGCTGGTGGTGAGGTTGCTTTTATAGAAGGTAGTATTATGATAGTTAATAGGTGCTAACTTAAACGTTCATTTAAACTCGTACCCGATCGTGTAAATTTATCCGGGTACGACGTGAGCCTTTGAACTTTGGTACCTGACACTTTGCAATTGACGAGTTTAATAATTATTTTGTCCACTCATGATGCAACAAGCCATAGATTTCAGCTGCGAATCGTTTGAAAAATAATTTCAGTAGATCTTTTTGTATTAATAATTAGAAAAAAATAGTTTGATTATACAGCGGGGAAATGCAGCCAGCATTCTTGCCACCATTCCACGCGGACAAGGTCTTTTAGATATATAGTTTGTTATCATACTATTTTTAAGTTTTTTTTATTTTCCTGATTGTAAATATTTAAGTTATTTTCAATCAATATAAATAAATTCTGAATTGCAGTTTCTAATAATTGGAATTTCCTTGAGGCGGGCAGGATTTGCTTCAGAATTTGGTAATGGCAATGAAACTTTAAGCCTAAAGATATGCCTCCGACAAAATTCATATGTACAAAATGGAAGCGCATTTTTTTGACAATCTTATAAAAGTCTCTTTTTTGCCTGACTACATGATCATGGAAGGAAATAACCCCAGTAGGGGGGAAATAACCCCTCCTGCCTCACTTGTAGTGCAACGTACCAACGTAGACAAAGAAGTAAATTCTAATTATTGTATTTCGACTCCTACTACAAACGCGGAGCTACATAACGTAAAGGAACTATAAATCATGGCGCAGTGTTTCAAAATACTCTCGGTTCGATTCCTAGAAAGTTAATTAACATGTTAACACGTGTTTTTGTTGGGGAACGCGAATTTTTCACCATATGTTGACATTTTAGGTAAAATATGTTTGAAATGTGAGAAAGCTGGCTGGTGAACATCTGGGCTTTTGAAAAAAAAATATTTGTATCTCAAATCTCAGTTTGGGTTTAATTTGAGTCCTTACACGTAAGTAATTTTTAGGGGTGGTAAACGTGCAAATTTGAACATTAATACTACTTATATAAGGTTGATAAAAATATGTCTTATCGTATGTACTGTAAAGTAAGCTCAATTAGTCCATAATGATACATGAATCATACTTCATTTTACAACATAAAAAATCTTCACTATTTTGGAAGTAGTGCGATAAGTTTGACGTCTGTCTGTCTGCTTGTCTATGTATACCATCGTAGCTACAAAATGGGTGAACCAATTCTAACTTGTTTTTTTGTGGTACGGCAAATTGTTTTAGCTATGTTTGATATTATTATCCACAGTTTTCATGATAACACATACGGTTTACATTTTTTTTTCCTTGTTACATAAGCAGTCACTTCAGTAACTGTAGGTATTATGTACTAGGTACTATTTATATTTACTTGTGGGGTCGAATAATGCATAGTCATCTATTTTCGTATCGTCTACAAAAATATAACTCTTACAAAAAATCTCTGGCATTACATTGAGACCACAAACAAGTGCCATCGACAATATAGATGCACTACAGTGAACCTCTCTACATACCCTTTTTGTAGAGTATAAGGACAATACATTTAAGCGTTCAAATCTGAAACATATTTCTTCTCATTAACAAACGGCAAATAAATTTTCAGTGACATTTTGCGACAACAATTTATGGGTCTTGCTCTCGTACCCAAAATGTGATTTATTTTAACATCCACACGAAAGTGGTACATCGTTATTGTTCCACGTCTTTTAGGTTTTATTAACGACTCGATTCTGAATTTCGAAGTAGCTGTTGTATTCTCACGTTTATTATTTGATTGGTGCTATTAATCAGTTTATAACTTTATTATCGGTACAAATAAAATGGTAAATGGCGATTTTGCATAAAAAAATGCTTAAGCTTTATTAGTACTTACACATTTATGTACTTATTTACAAGATGCTATGTTTTCTCACAGAATAGTATGTGTATTTACGCGAATACTACACATAGAAATAAAACTAATGTTACGGATTTTGTCGCGTTTATTATTAGTTTTTTACGTTCACGAAGTTTCGGCTGCTTTACAGCAACCATCCCGTGACCATGACCATGACTATGGTTGCTGTAAACAACCATCCCGTGACCATGACTATGGTTGCTGTAAAGCAGCCGAAACGTCGGGAACGTAAAAAACGAATAATAGACGCGATAAAATCCGTAACATTCGTTTTATTTCAATGTACATTATATTTGTAGGTGTATTTGTTAAAAATAATCAAGGCATCTCTCTCTTGCCTAAGCAAATATGTATCTATGTATCTCACCCATGCCAGGGCCTGGATTTATAAATATGACGCATTGAGGCCCTCTGTATATACTCTTAACATCCACAATTAACTAGTCAACCTTTTCAAAGTATTCGTTTATCGCTTTTAAAAATCACAAATTCTGAACAAGAGCAATAATTAAACCGAACGACCCTTAACTAGTAATTAACTGAAACAGAACCGGAAGTACGTACGCATATGCACACAGCTTGTCGGTTTTGAATTTCTACTAGTCTTCCATCCCTTTCCTTCGACATTTCTTTTGCTATCCCCGTCCCTGTCACACTAATTTGAGGGAATTGTATAATTGGATCGTTTCGTTTTGAAAAATATGAAACTGTAAATTGTCCACACGTGGTGGCGATTCCTGTAATTATTATGTGTCAATATTGGGACTCCTTGTTCGGAGTCAATTAGTGAAGTTGTTAATGTTGAGAAAAAATACCTGATAACGATGTGAGTGACAGGACCTTGGGCGGAATAAGTTGGTGTTATAAAAAATAGCAGGTAGCCGTTGAAGTGCGACATGCCTGATCGATAGAATGATAGTTCAGGTACCTATAACCCTTCATTTAATATCTAACCAGGATATAATGGACCAGTCACAAATTAGGTATTGCACGGGTTAATATTAGAATGTTATTAAGTCTCTGTCCAAGGCTTGCGCGGGGATATTTTTGAGAATTTTAATGTTAGCCACCTGGTGGGTCAATTGCTTAAAATGATAGCATAAACAGCGAATCGACCTCAGCAGGTGGAGGAACTATTGCAGGAATACGGAAAAATAATTGGGACTATGGATTGAGGATTGGTTATTAAAATAATTATTCGCTTGAAAAAATGGCCTTATCATTTTTGAAACGTCTTCAAAAACATAGTCTGATTATAACCTTTTAAAATCCAGTAGTGATTCAAATAACAGTTCCGAACCACTTCCACGAACAAAAAGGGGTTATTAAACGAGTTTTTATGAATAAATAATCAGCGATCATCTCGCGAAATACGATCAAGAAGGCGCGGTGGAAAGAGACGAATGTAAAGTGGCTTAATGTAACTAAAAGGGACAGGTATAGGTAGAAGTGTAATTATGCTGTTAAGAATATAATTTCACGTTGTTAAAGCGATGTGTGCGTCACATTACTGTAATTTTTGTTTCACTTTTATTAAGACGTTTTAATACTTGACTTGGTTTTACTGAAGGGGTAGGCAGATGTGCACACGGAAACCACTTTTAACCTAATACATATTAGGTCCAAAATATTATTGGGCGCCAATAATATTTTGGACCTGCGCTTAGCAGGCACTCCTGGGTCCCGAGTCTGCTAACACAATCCATTCATAATCGAACAGCAACCGCATAGTAACTGTCACTTTTGACAGATATTGTATGGGATATCTGTCAAAAGTGACAGTTACTAAAGGTTGTTGTTCGATTAGGAATCGATTGTGTTAGCAGACTTAGGGCCCTGTACATGGCATACGAAAACTTTAAATTAAAATTGCTTAACTGAAAATTTGTATAAGGAATTCATATGACTCTAAATCAAACCTTACCCCTGAGATCATATAGTGTTCAAACGCAGCCTATTATTACCTAAAAATAACATATATGCGTGCATTATAGCAATTTTATTTCTGAAATTTCTAAATCTAAATACATACAGTGCAACAATAATAATGTAAAATATATAACAGAGCCAACAGTAGGTTATAAAGACGACGTCCCGAAAGAAATAAAACAAATTATTCGACATTTAAAAAATGACACCTCGTACTTGAGTGCACGTACAAAAGCTACTGGTTCTCCTTGTTTAAAAAATCAAACAGTATTTACACAATTATCTTAAACATCAACTTGATCCATACAACTAACTGATGCATCTGTTAAAATATTTTAAACTATTTTTGTTACACCTTAATAATGCCTAGCGGTGGGTATACCAGTGCCAGCTACAAAATAAGATAATTTACATTTAATTCTGAGACTTCACACAAAAGATTTATCCCAAGGTTTAAAGATAAATACGATTTCATCTCGCCCGCACTGATCAACCATAACCGCCTGATAGGAGTCAGATTATACTTTTTTTTTTAAAGAACCACTTAATGCATTATTTTAACAATTCAAGATCTTTCAATCAACCCGAACTCCATCAAAAATTAAATGTCGGGTGTAACTTTATCATAGTTTTTTTTTCGGATTCGTTGAACGTCAAACGGTCAAATACCGCCCCGACTACCTGTGATCACACTGTATCACCTCTGATTACAGTATAAAAACCTCGTTAGTAAACGCTATGCGTTTTTTGCAGTGCTCTAACTGATGATCGTACTAATCGTTTTGCATTGACAATTTAATGAGAGCGGTGTTTTTTCGTGTGTTTTGACGTCAGAAACCCGCTGAGCGTTTTAAGAGTTGGGACTTATTGGTTGAATCTATTTCTTTTGGTGTAAAATTCGTGGTAGGTTGTAACATTGCTTTTTAAATTATGAATTAACGAGATAAAATGTGTTTAATAGGCAAACGCGAACACAATAAACATGTCTACTTATGCAAGCTGTAAAGACCAAAATGTCTGATCACCCATCGCCCGATCCCATCCGAGACCCGTAATTAAACACAAAAAATATGATTTCCTTTATTATTGATCTGAGCCGTGAATATTCAAAATGGTGCGGTCGTAAAAAATACCTACGGCATCACGTCGTAACGCCTTCATCTCGCCGCGCACCTATTCGAATAACAACCAAACTCATAATTTACAGCGAGTCTCATTAGTATACGAGCGCTGTTACAAAGTCACTGCGCCCGCGCAGCTAAAGACGCCGCCCAACAAAGCCATTGACATTCATATATTAACGCTAAACGTGACCAACGAACCACAGATATCGAACACCGAGACACTCATTTTACGCCCAATCGACTCGTATAAAAATTAATACATCAATATCGAATCGAGTCTAGTCGTTCTATCGGTTTCGTATTAAAAAAATAAGACACTTTTCGAATAAACTTTTTGTTTGCGGTTACGGCAATGTCGTTAGGGTGACCATATCGAGGTAATGGAATTCGTGGCCGTCTCGATTGGCCTCAAATTCGATCAATATTGTTTTTTTCTTCTCGTTTCAAAGGACACGAATGTCGACGTTTCCGCCGGTTCTCGTGATGAAGACATAAACATTTTGGAAGTCAAGCGCGGCGCGTCAAAAGGGGACCACATACGTTATATTCGTGGGATTTTAGGTAGAATTATTTGTGGTTAGGTCGTTGGATGTTCGCGAAATTGGTGGTCGCTCACGCCTTTTGCATCGACCTATTATTTTTGGGTAAATCAGCTCACCCGCCTCGTCGGCGCGGAGCGTGATCAACAAATCAAATTGGTCGGTGTTTTATTTTTTCTTTCCCAACTCGCGGCGTGTTTGTTTTCGTACGTATAAGATGGGGTTATTATGAAAATTTGTTACCTCGACTACGCCTCCTCGACGAAGGATAGATTTTAATTAAGATGATTATTTATTATTCATTTGCGAATGTTACGCCTGATAAATGTTTTACGATGCTTCATTTAATTTATTTTTAATTCTGACACAACATTTTCTTCTAAATTATTACCTAGTTTAATAATTATATTGAAATATATTTTTTTGTCTAATCTAACATTGTATCCATGTCTTAATATCTACAATTTCCATTATAAAAATGATTCGAATTTCTACTTTACCCAATTATAAATCCAGCTAACTTACGTGAACCTCATAAACATAACCAATTAAATATATGTACAACATTGTATAGGCGGTGTAGGATACCCAATTAGCCGCTACATATTAGGACATTCCCAATTTAGCGCGGAATCAGTTCAGCGAAATAGCCCGTAAAAGACGTCCGCTAGTATATTAATCACATACAGCGTTAAGTGGGCAGTTTATATTCAAAGTGGTCGCAACACGGTGACAACTCAATCTGTGGTTATTACGGCTAGGGGGACCACACTAGAGAAAATAAGCGATGGACACTCGATATCAAGTTTCGTAAATATCGACAGCTAATTTAAAAAAGTTGTAGCTTATTCATAAGTGAAGTTGTGCAATTTTATTTGATATTTGCGGTGCTTCATAATTACATTGCTTTTACTACACTATTGAGTATTCATTACAATGGAATGTAAAGATATTACACTATTCTGCAAGCTTTCAGCTCTATTCAGACTTCAGCGTTATATATTTTTTTATAATGGCTTGTAACTTTTAAATATGAGAGATAGAATATGCCTAATCTGTGGCCTCTATCTTTTTCCCTCTCTCAGGCGGTGCAGAATGTCGTATGCATAGAGCATGCATAGAGTATATATAGTGTAGAGTATGCATAGAGCCGTGTTGACACTGTAGTGCGCGAAAGCCTCAAGGCGTGGGCAGTGAATGCCTCCGCAGTCTGAACAGATCTGACGAAACCAGTCTATGAAGACATTATATTTTATGGTCATTGATAAAAAACTTTTAACGCTTCATTTGAAATTCATAATGTAAGCTCGAGTTCATATTATTATTTAAAGTGGCGCATGTTTAATGTTTATGTGTGTATTATCTTAAATTAGATTATGATAATCGCGTCGCTTTTATGGATTGTATAATGGGTGCTTAATTTATCCTTTTGCATTGTTGTGATATAATAATATTCTAACTTGTAAGGTATAGTTTACATTGCAACGCATCTTCTTAATATCACAATGTAATATTCGAAAGACGTGGACCAGTCGTCACTAATATTCTACCCATTTGCAACGCAAAGAGATGTCTGACTGCCTGTAAAATCGTAACTCCAGAACGGGTGTCCCGATTTCTTTGAGTTCTAGTTCAGTAGTACTGCTGACGAGAAGATTCCTTATTGATTTCTTATATTTACGCGAATACTACACATTGAAATAAAACATTTTTCTCGGATTTTATCGCTTATTGTATTTACGTTCCAGACGTTTCGGCTGCTTTACAGCAACCACGGAGATGATTCTCATTTTTCTTTTTTAATATATATCTAGAGTTAACAACGGATTGCAATGTTATTCAATACGAGTTTCAGAGAAATGTTCAATTGTTTCAGGTCTGGAGTACTTAAGTGCAGCAAGGAGTCTACATCCTGAACTCCACGCTGGCAGCACGCTCACCAGCCAGGATTTTCAACTTAGTTTAGAAGGTCAGTTGTGGTTTCTTCTTCAATTAAGATTTGAAGATATTTATTGACAAAGTTCACGCAAGTACATGAACCGAAGTATACTGTATCCTAAAATAAAATACCTATTAGTAAATTAGTTAACTGAGTACTTAACACCTAGCTTTCCATAATTAATATTGATCACATGTAACTGATGTTTACTTCGAGTGAATGAATTGAGGATATTTTGTGCGTATCATAATTTTTTACTATTTTTGGGCCCTGATAGCAAGCAGTACTGTGCGCATAGAAAACCAAGTTTAGAAATAGGACGGAGTGATAAAATAGTTTTTTTTAAATGTTATTTTTAACTAATTTTAATTTCTCACACACACAGCGCGGGTGCATCAAACACGGGCACAAACATTGTGAGGAACTGTTTTACGTGCGTGTCCATACTATTCTGACTTTATCCTGGTCACACTATTATTCATTAAAGTTAACAAGATGTTCTTGCAGCAAAGTTATTTATCTCGTCGCGTGTTTGCTGGGGTCATACATTATTTTCAGACCATATTTATGCATCATAGAAATAAATAGATCAGATAACGGTGATATACATAATAACTCTAATAAAATATTTTTTAGGTGTAATTAAAATGACTTGAAGGAATTAAGTATTATTTTCTTTAAAATAAAGTAACTACCCAGCCTTAGGTTTACACGGAAATAATTTGATTCAACCAGTCGATCAGTCCCCAATCTAACTGATAAAAAATGATTTAAATCTTGCAAATACAAATGCGGAGAAAGAAACATAAGCACCTCCAGTTCACCCCTGCAAAGAGGAATGTCAATCTTCCTTTAATTTCGTAACAGATCATTTTGAGGATAACCGCACATCGAAAAACACATATAATACCTAATATGCTGTTTGATATTGTTAATCCCTCGAGATCACCTAAGATTTACCTCTCAGATTAATCTCGCAAAATATTGACGAGACCTCGCGAAGACATGCTTACATTCCCTAGTATTTAGATTCTAGTCCAAGATGGTAAACAAAACTCAATATTCATTCTAGGTTCCCGAATAGCATCACCAACACGACTAAGGTTGTCAGGGGGCGCTATAGGAGCATCGGCGAATCGCAAACGGGCGGTGTCCTGGAGCCCTTACTCCGCGGAATCCCTGGACCTGGCTGCCGTGATCAGGGCCTCACCAGCTAGCTTAGCTGTTAGAGCACCCTCAGCCGCGTCTACGGGCAGCTATGGGCATCTTAGTGCTGGTAAGAGTTTATCCACATGTTGTTGAGAAAAAAGTACCTGTTGTTGTAGAAATCAGAAGATTCCAGTCCTAACCAGAAAACCTGAATCTTAATTTGGATCTGGAAAAGTGAACGGACTTGCAAAATGGAGGCATTGTAGGTGTAACGTTTTGCAGTGCCAATAAAAATTACATATCTTCTGATTCTGCTCAAGTTAACCCCTTGCTTGACTTTGTCCTTGAATGACCTACGAAAACAATATTTATCTATCTATCATTATATTATCCCCAAGCTGTGTGATAAGAAACTTCCGCAAGGTAGACACCCCAAATACGATCCCAAGTAAGACGATGCCAAGAAGAACGTTAGCTAGAACTGAATGTAGGTCCCATAAGACCAACAGTAGTGGTGAAGTCTGAAGAAGTCCTCACCCATTTTGTCAAAAAGTCTTCTTATACTAACCTCATAAATACTTCTACGCTTCCAGGAGCAATATCCCCTGCCCTATCCCTCTCGCACGCATCGCTGGCGCAGCAGTTGCTCGCGCGGGGTGGCGTGGTGGGCGGCAGCGGTGTGCTCGCGGGCAGTGTGCTCATGGACCCCGCCCACCAGCAGGCGGCGGCGGCGGCCGCGCATCATGCAGCGCATGCGCATCTGGTTGCTGGTATCCATAGGTAAGTAGCTTCTGACTTTGTTCATGGAAGAAATATAGGGTGGAAGTTCGTATCTTGCTGCTTATGTAGTGATATTATTTAAGGTAAACCCTACTTTGTACTATCTGCAAAGAAACCACCAGTTCTTTAATATTTGTCCCACTGTTAGACACGGGCTCCCCTCAATGCAAGGGGGATGCGAGATTGCACCAATTCTTTGCATCAGCGACCTCCGTTCGGAAATAGTACCATAACAATTATACACAACACAGCCTTTATCGAGCCCTTTTATATTTCAGGGGTCCCTCAAAGTTTGTCATAAAGTATATCCAAGTTAATTTTAGATTTTCATAAAACGAGCTAAGTAGAGAACTTTAGAACCATAATTCGCCGCCAGATCTCACATATCATCTCCAACGCAACTGCTGATTGGTGGGCCTGTGGACGTGCGTCCAGGGTTAGGCCTGGACGGAACCCCGCCCCAGCACATGCAGCAACCCCAACAGCAACCTGAAGTCACCAGCATTATGGAAGCTGACAGGTAATTTGTTATTTCTTGTCTCCCGCTTTGCAAGGAAGGAAATTGGATAATTTTCTTTGAGCTCCCTTATTATTTCATACGATTATATTCTTTGAGGGTTTGAAGGTAATTAGAAGAGGGTCAAATATCATAGGGTCTTTATGGGACACTGCTGTAGATAGTCTCACCGCCCCCTAATATATAAGAGTTTCCTAAACCTGTTCGTTTTCTAGTTAAGTAATAATATAAATGTGACTATGATGAAGGACGTCACATATCTGATAGATTTTGTATATGATCACATCTATGATACTAGATCTATGTATATATATGATAGTAATGTCTCCCTATGTACAGCGCGTCTGGCATGACTCAACGGAAATCACCCCAAATCCTGATGTCCCATCGGGATAACCATCACAGCAACAAGCCTCTGTCGGCTGCGGCTGAGAGCACGGTGCATGACGGTCTGGACTCCAAGGACGAGCCCGGGGACTTCATTGAAACGAATTGCCATTGGGTATGTTAGCAAGAAGTCTTCTTAGCAGCTTTATGGAAACAACATATTGTTTTTAATCTGAAAATTTCTAGGATATAATTAAATTCTTAATCTGCCATCTGTCATTTCAAATTCTGAAGCCTCGCAAAAATGTTATTTGCTCATCTGTTCGGACCCGCGAAACCCAAAGTAACAGCTTTCGCAAAATATACATCTTAAACAAGAAAGATAAGCAAACGAAAACACAGTTAAAGATCATTCTTAAACTATTCTTACCCTCAGGTGGACTGCAAACTCGAGTTCCCGACCCAAGACGATCTAGTGAAGCACATCAACACAGATCATATCCACGCCAGCAAGAAGGCCTTCGTGTGCCGCTGGGTCGGCTGTTCCAGGGATGAGAAGCCATTCAAAGCGCAGTATATGCTTGTGGTCCATATGAGAAGACATACCGGGGAGAAACCTCATAAGTGTACTGTGAGTATTGGTATTAATGGAACTATTCCAGACTTTTCGATAAGGAATCAAATCGATTAGAACTTTTCCATCTCTCAGAGCCCTGTTTAGTAACTGAAGCTCTTTATAAATGAATTCAAGTTTCAATACGTCTAAGCCATCTGTTAGATTGAATCACTCATCCGATATACTTATATCTAAACGTTCATCACCTTCTGGCAATACCAAGTCATACTTATCTCTTATCTTCTAGTTTGAAGGTTGCTGCAAAGCATACTCTCGGCTAGAAAACTTGAAGACTCACCTCCGAAGCCACACGGGCGAGAAACCCTACACGTGCGAGTATCCTGGTTGTGCGAAAGCGTTTTCTAACGCCAGTGATCGCGCTAAACATCAGAATAGGACGCATAGTAATGAGGTTAGTAGCTATTGCCTGGTGTAATACGTTTTGGGACAGGCACAGTTCAACAGGCTTTTTATTATGATCACTATTGGACATAAGCTTCCCACTAAGATTTATCTTCAGCTCTTTGTAGTAGGGGAGCCCACGAGGCTAAATGGGGATTTACTCGAGCGTCGTAGAGACCTATTGGGATGCAAAGCTTAGATGATAAGAAGAAAAAAATGTTATATGATATATACCTTTACATCGGTGGGGGAAGCGGCTATAGATTTTTAAATATGTAAAAAAAAACTGTTGCATGGACATCTTCGAGCGCGTCAGATATTGATAAGATCAATGTCCTACGTATTTTTAATAATGTACGTATGTTAATCTGATCGTTTGCATGATGGGGGTGGTTGTATTTAAGGGTTGAAAATGAAAAAAAAAAAAAATTAATCGAGCGCGTCAGATTTTCTAAGGGAGTGTTAAGTGCACCAAAAAAAAGCTCTCATTCACTAATCTGACGATTTCGATGGGACGCAAACTCGCGGCCATTTTCATAATGTGCAAAAAAAATTCGCCATTTTGAAATACTCAAGCGCGTCAGATTAAGATATATATGGTTCATCTTTATGTTCTAAACGTACTGTCTCATAATCTGACGATTATCTAGAGGGATTTGCCTGATCTGACAAAAAAAAATTAGAAAAACGGTTCACCTTAAAGGCCATCCCTGCAACTTCCCGCTAATTCCATTCCTGGGTGCTTAAAATTGTACTTATGACATTTCTGAGCTCAAAATATAATTTATGTGATATTTTGAGCTCGCTGAGTTCAAAGAAATAATATGTCTATGCATTTGAGCTCTCCCAGCTCGAAAGTCTGATAGAAGTTTCATAGAACACTATTTTTGGAATTTTCAAACCGCAATAACTTTTGAATGGATCAACCAATTTTCACGCGGTTGGCGCAATTCGACGCAGTTTTATCATCCTCATAAGTAATTTTGCAATTTTAATTGATCAAAACAGTATGCCACGAACGAGTCTTTATGATCAGCTGTGATGGCGTCATGGCAACAGAAACCAGAGTGGGGACGGAGTGAGAGAGTAATAGATAGAGAAAGAGTGAGAGAGGAATAGAAACGCGGAGAAGGAAATGTAGGCATCACGCAGCTGCACGCATTTAACTTTTTCGACGAATTTTTGTTATTTTGGCTTGCGGAAATCGTCAGATTATATATTTTTCATTATTCTTGAATTATTTCCTTCAAAATAAAAAAAAATTTAGCTACGCTCGAGAATGTCGAGATGACGTTTTTTTTTTACAACTTTGTTGCCCTCCCCTTTTTTTACGTCACTCTCAAATTGTCAGATTAGTGGAATATACACTTTTTAGGATGTAATTAACTCACCCTACCTTAATCTGACGCGCTCGAGAATTTCTGATGGTAAATTTTTTTTTACTAATCTGATCCTGTATCCTTCACGGGCGGCCTTATATATGGGCCTCATGTTTTGTGGAGGTACTTAACCGGGTACAAGGTATCCCCCTGTATATTAATCTGCCGCGCTTTAGTAAATCCCGAAATCCCCGCTTGGGCTCCCCTACTATTGCATCCAGTTGCTATGTAAAGTTCATTAACTCTTCTAAAAAAATACAAAGAGAAATTTACCATTATTATGTGTGTCCAGATAGGCTGATGAGCTAAGGAAAGTACTTAGCAGACACTAGATCCAATGAGGACTTAGTTCAGTTGCGTATATATTGATAGAGGTTTAGCAGTTAACGAACGCCAATAATAAGTAACTTAGAGTTTAGAAATATATATTTTTAAGGTCAAAAACTACTTCGTTTCAGAAACCGTATGTTTGTAAAGCTCCCGGTTGCACAAAGAGATACACAGATCCGTCGTCGCTACGGAAACACGTCAAGACTGTTCACGGCGCTGAATTCTACGCCAGCAAGAAACATAAAGGTAACATACGACCTGATTAGCTAAGTTGGTAGCGACCCTGCCTTCGAGGCCGAAGGTCCCGGGTTCGAATCCTAGAAGGGAATTTTATTACTACAAGTATTTTTATACAAGGTTTTATTTATTTTATTCTAAGGTTTAGTGTAAAGTATTCTTTGTTTTGAGGTAAATGCTTGTGTATCTGAATTCTATTAAAATTTAAGAAAGTTTATCTCAGAAAAATTATCTTGATTTTATTTGAAGACATCTAAAGTGATCTTTCATTTAGGTTGCAGTCGTGGTGACGACTCAGCAGAGTCGGGAGGCGGCGGGGCAGGCTCCTCGCCGCGGTCTGAAGAGGGAGGGGTGCCCATCGGCATCAGAGGACACACCTCGTCAGCATCTGTCAAAAGCGAAAGTCCAGCATCGCCCATTCCGCACGGACTACATACTTCTGCGCATCAGGTAATAAGATCAGACATCGAATTTCTTCATACTTGAGTACTTCTTCAACTAATGAAGGATGGCCAACAGCCAACCATACCTGTGTTTTTCTCTACACCAGCCTTTTCATGGACCTGAACATAATTCTTTGTATTTTCCAGTTATCAGCTCAATGCGGTGGAGAGCTGGACTATGGTGGCTCAGGACTCGGTGGGTTCGCTGATGAAAACGGTGGATCCTACTTCAGATTAGATGGGGAGGTGAGTTCTATTATACCGTTAGTAATGTAGACTTCTACCTTTTCTATAAGGGAACCTAATATTATTATGATTTACAATTCCTGTAGTACCGCATTTTCTCTATGATTGAATCCGCGATCATAATATGATCTAGTGATCCCAACGGCTTACGCTCTGACCCAGATCAGGCATCACAAAAGATTTGCCGAGCGTTATACTATCCACCAAGAACAGCAGAAACTCTTTCATTATAAACTTGTTTGTCTACAACTATTTTCTTATTTCCGGTATATTCTAACATCATTAATATATCCCCCAGGTGGAACAGGAAGTAGTAGGTGAAGTTGGGCAGCTGCCTCTCATGCTGCGAGCCATGGTTGCCATAGGGGAACCACGAGCTCACCATCACACCCCTCGCTTCGGCAACAAAATGGGTGTCGGAAGACTATTGCCATCAGGACATGCGGCTGATATTGGCGGAGGTAATTATCCCTTTTTTATTCTTGCTTTAAATGTTTTACTTTTGCTATATTTTTCTTATTCCTAATCACATCATGGACACGTGTCTCCTCTCCAAGGGAGATTGAGGCCATAGTCCACCACACTGGCGTAGTTCAGTTTAAAGTACTTTGCACGTCTTTAGAGAACTAGTTAGATCCCCTAAGATATGGAGGTTTCCTCACGATGTTCTTTATAGCCGTATAGCTAGTGATAATCATGGTTGAAGATTAGATTCATACATGATCTTTTGCAACCCCTGTTCCCATGACAAGTATACTACCAACTTGACTGTCTCATAAATAAAATGCTAGTCATACCATACACTGTTGATGGCTTACTTAAACTTAACTTGCTTTTCCATCAAGAAATTACAAATGATCGTTGTATTTGTTAATTGTGAATTGTATTTAACAGGTGGTATGCCAGGCCGCACAGAACTGGGCAGTACCAATGTGGCAGTGGAGTTGAAGACTGGCCATCCAATAGCCAGGCGGGATTCTGGTATTTCATCTGGCAGCAGTCTTTATAGTGCGAGGTAAGAAGAACAAATTGTAATCGGGGTAGAAGTCAGGATTCAGTTTCCGGGTTCCTACTCGAATACCTTGAGTGGCAGACAACTTGGCAAGATGACATGGCTCCGATATATGAGCATCACACAGGTTCAATACTGAAGAACTGCTGTTCAGACTAGCTCTACACGAAATTAAGTTAAAGAAGCCGACTTTATTAATACAGTGGTCCTTAAAGGCGAAGAAGACTAAAATGCTCCGAGTGCCTCTTTCCCTGTGACGAAAATAACCTCAATGAATACGATTTAGGTTCTAAACATGTAATCTCGGCAGCTATTTGACTCGAAATAAAGAAGTAGACTGAATATACCTGGTCTCGTCCAAAAGTCTTTTATCAGATATCTCTGTATTGAGACAAAATGTCCCCCATTCACCACAGCTGCCTAAGCCTAGCCCCTTACAATATTACTTTAGTGCTAGTAACCCCACAACTAGGGCTTTTTCTTTCACCAGGTCATCTGACATATCACGCAAGAGCAGTCAAGCATCAGTGGTGTCAGGTGCGGTGGTAGGAGGCGTAGCAGGTCCTCAGCGGCTGGTGTCGCAGCATACGACAGTCTACGACCAGCTTTCGCCTGACAGCAGCAGAAGGTATGTTTATTGCGAATACAATATCATCAGAAGAACATCCGTAGCTTCATATGTGACTACTACATATTACGTAGCTTTAGTTATAATACCAGCCCATTTAATGTCCCACTGTTGGGCACAGGCCTCCCCTCAGTGCGAGGGGGGATTAGGCCATAGTTCACCACGCTGGCCCAGTGAGGGTTGGCGGACTTCACATGTCTATCGAGGGGTTCTCTTTGAGACATGCAGGTTTACTCGCGATGTTTTCCTTCACCGTTTAGCAAGTGATAATCATGGTTAAAAATGAGATTCGCACATGAAATCCCAGAGGTGCGAGCCGGGGTTTGAACCTGCAATCCTCGTTACCGAGGCAAGCGTTCTACCAACTTGGCTATCACTGCTTAATTGGCTTTAGTTACCCCTGCATAAGTAGGCACTGTTTATTCAAAAGCAACTCGTTCTTTCCACAGATCTAGTCAAGTGTCCTGCGTAGGATACGCGCCGGCGCCGTCCTCAGCTCTCGCTGCAGTGCAGGCCGTCAGAACATCACAAGGAAATCAGGTAACTAACCTCCTGCACATGTTCATACACAGTACTGGGTTGAAGTCCCTATACAACAACTGTCTTAGACACATGGCTGAAGCCAGATCGGCTTGTGATCACAAACTTAACCAAGCATTGTACTACAGATTATTCATCCTCATCATCAGCTAGTTATGTTTCCATCTTGCTAATACAAGCTGCTTTCCATAGATCGTCACTCTACCTGGCTCTATAATTGATAACCCCGAACATTTGATGGATTTTATACCTTATTTATATGAAAATCCTTCGGGTATATTAATATAGTGGTTCATTTAAAGGCTCATTTTAAGATATGTCTTCTTTCTCTCCCCTTTCTCGCAAGTTGTGATCACAGCTTGCGATAAGATCGCCCAATGTAAACTGGTCTTCTTTCTTTGCCTTTGTCTCTTTTTTAATGTGTGTGTATTACTGTATGGTAAAGAGTTGTTTATGTAGAGTGTAAGATTTTAATTTTCATATCATTTATCCAGGCTGTACTCCTCCGTGGCGTGACCTGCTCGGAAGTGCGAGCTGAAGAGTTGACGCTCGAGCTGGACCCCAACGTGCAGGTGAAGGAGGAAGCCAGGCGCCTGTCGGAGCAGTCTAACCTGAGTGACCAGACCCAGGGCTACCAGCAGTACCCTTGCGGCAATGACGATGTGGTGAGTGTGGCTTCATTAGACGTTCGATTTTGACTCAACTTTATACCTCCTACTACATGGGGTATATAGAGTTTCCAATCAAGTGTGAGCTTAGAGCCAACTATTGCAAAGGTTTGTATTTCAGAATGATATCCTCTTACCCGAGGAACGCTTCTTACGTAACAAAAGTTATCAAAATCATGTGCTGACCAATTTAGTTAGCGGGTAATATTATGATCTTTATGGCTAAAATAGGTTGTTAATGCTCCGATTATTTTATTAGAATTTAGTATTCATGTACCTTGGTTAATATCTTAGGGCGACGCTCCGTTCCCGTTCAAGACGGAGGAAGACCAGGACACGGTGACGTACAAGGATTCGCGGTCCAATTCTACCACCACCGTGGTCATCACCACCGCGCAAGTCCACCACCCTAACCAAGAGGTCAATCTGGAACAGGTGAGGAACAACGAGATACTAAAACTGAAGAAATACATTGAGATATTTGGTTCTCTATTTGTAACACATACATAATTAATATGGTAGTATTAATCTAATAACCTTATCATCTAACAGGTTGCCGAAGGCGAAATGGTGGAGAACAAGCTGGTAATACCAGATGAAATGATGCAATATCTTAACCAATCAATATTGGCAACCGAATCGGTAACACCAGCGAAGACTGACTCCACCAACAAACCCGAGCCAGATACCGCGAAAGACAAGGATAGTGCTTCCAAAGACACTACCATCACTGATACACAGAACACAAACAATTCCAGTGATAAAATCAGTAATGTAGCGACCAGTGACGATTCTCTACTTAAAAACTTAGGTGCCATAGGAAGTGATCTCAACATAAGTGATATTCCAGTCGATTTAAGATCTTTAGACGTTAGTATGTCCGGCAACAGCGGCTCTTTGCTGAACTCAAAATCTCCTGATGATAAAGCAACTCCACTGCAAGAACAGGTCATACCAGAAGCAACGGAGAAGTGTGAAAAAGAATACACAAAACCAGTGACTAGTAACAACTCAACAAATCCGTTGCAGTCACTACAAACAATGACTGCGAACCAAACCGAACAGTCCAATAGAACCCGAGTGAACGCGTTGCCTAAACCAAACCCCAATTCTAAAACTGTCATCATGAGTCAAAATGTGTTGAGCCCCCAAAATTTGGTGCATGGCATGCTAAGTCCGCAAAGTCTTCCACACAGCGCTATGAGCCCTCAAAGCGTGATGAGTCCTCACAACATACCCCATGGTGTGATGAGTCCTCCAAGTGTCTATAATGTCATGAGTCCGCAAAGTGTCATGAGTGTTATGTCTCCACCTCACAACGCGATGAGCCCGCAAAGCATGCAGAGTTTGATGAGCCCTCAAATGCCAAACCAAATGATGATGAGCCCCAGACACAACAACATTGGCAGCCCAATGTCCCAAAACATGGCCAGTCCGATGGTGAACATGGCTAGTCCCATGACTCAAAATATAGCTAGTCCATTAAGTCATGGCATGCCGAGTCCTATGCATCCTGGCCTACAAAGTCCCATGGGGCAGGGAATGACAAGCGCAATGGTACAGAACATGCCGAATATGTCAATGAATGGACAAAATACAAATCAAAATCAGATGATAAATATTAATATGAACCAGGGACCTCAAATGGTAGTCGCTCCAAATTATATGAACACTCGAAATTGCAACGCAAAAATGCCAAACAGGAATCCGAATCAGTACCATAATCAAAATTACAACCAGCCTCCTGCTTATCCTGTGCAAAATCAGAACACCATGAGAAGTCAGAACATACAGCAGTATCAAATGATGCAGCAGTACGCTCAAAATCAGATGCCGATGCATCCAATGAATAACCAGAATATGGTATACAACAATCAGATCAACTACCAGCCAATGAATTATCCAAACCAAAGCAATCAAATGCATCAAATGCAAATGTCACGGTCTTCAATAATGAGTGTTGACAACAGCGGAAACATGAGCCGTGGTACTATGAACAACTACTGTGAACAGCAGAACCAGTGCCCGCCAGTGCAGAACCCTCAATACAACCAGAACATGCAATACCCTCAACCACCTCCGTACAACTCTGTGGTAAACGCAGCCAACGTAATGGGCCCACCGCCTCCCAAAAACAACCATCAGTACAACCAGACAATGATGAATAGCAACCAGTATTACAACCACCAGAGGCCGTATAATCAGTGGGATTATCCGGGCAACCAATTCAACAAACATAACATGCAAAAATCCGTTCAAAATTCCGTGAACATGTCAACTGGGAGTCAGAAGCCGATCAATGGGACGAGAACATCGATGAACCAGATGAAGAATGCCGGGGAGCAGCAGACAGATTGCAGTATGAACAGTTTAAGAAGTCAGAACATCCAGCCTAGTGCGGATGTTCAGGTGTGGGATATATCTCAGTCTCAGATAGAAGCGACGAATGGCAGGAAAAAGAATCAGAACAACACTATGCGGCAAGATACGTATCAGAGAACTTTAGAATATGTTGAGAATTGTGAAAATTGGAAGAGTTCTGAAATGGTGTCGAGTAGCACACATCCCTTGCAGGGCGGTGATAACATGGTCGTTAATGATCTACAAACATCACTGTCTTCGTTTTATGAAGAGAATCAGTACCTCCAAATGATACAATAGTAAATGACTATAATTATACAGAGACAGATATTTGTATCGGAAATTAAACCTTAGTTTAGTATCATAAAGGTCAATTTGTTATGTATAAAACTAGCCTTAAGATCTGATTGTATGGTGCACACGTAACTGAAGGTTGTAAAAGATTTTTTTCTCATTATGGAGACTGATTAATTTTATAATTTATTTTAGGTCTATCCCATCGTTTAGGGAGAAATTCAGGGATACAATGAAACTTTAGAACATTAAACCAATCGAGTTAGTTTTAACAAAATTTAAGTACACTAAGTTCAATAGTATAGTTTAAAAAGACATGTTGTATAAGTAAGGGGCCCGTTTTCAGAAAACCTCATGGGTGCTCATCCTATAAGACTCTTTAAAAAAAACTGGCAACAAAATGCGAATCGTTTAAGGCTGTTTATTGATCAGTTTTGTTTGTCTGTGGTCATGGGTGCTCGGCACCCACTCATTCTGTGGGTGCCAGAAACCCCGAGCACGCACGAAGTTATCGCCCTAAGTGTGCAAAAAATATGTACATACCTAATATCCCGTGGATATTGTCTTCCAATTAGTTAGGTATATACTATAAATACGTAATTATCATGCATTTACATATAATTTGTTTATGTATAGGGTATGAAGTGCCTCTTAAATGTACATAAACTACATTGTATATAACATAACAAAGATAACAGTGCCTTAGCAAGGATATTTCCTAAACATTGTGAATATTATAATCCCATTTAACATATTTTCGAGATCAAACTGGGTCTGGAGTCTGGAGTAAAATAAAGTTAGTATTTATCTCAAAAATATTAAACGATCACGCCTGTATTTCTTGAAGGGGTAAGCAGAGTTACCTTGCAGTACGCTCACATGTCGCCGATGTAATAGAGGGCGAGCCAATAACTATAATATGGGGCATCCTCCCCTAATACTAGTACACATGAGAGTTCAACATGACGGTCAATTTCACGTATTTTTGCAAGAAGTGTTGCACGTCGAGTGAACGATTGAACAACGCCTCTAGCGGACGGTATTTAAAACTTTCAAATCCCCATACAAAATGTCTAAATACGGTAGACTATAAAGTATACGGTTAGCTTACGAATAATCTCGCACTTGAAGTGCAGCAGGGTTATTTTTAACGATTCGAAATCGTTATCGGATACGGAATCGTAAACTTCCAAACTGGATTACCGGAATCGCTGTTAAAATTTCCGAATTTAATTATTTTTGATGTTCCTCGATGGAAATGCCAATTCGTTATCTCAAAAAGTTTCCATCGGAAAGCTCGTCGGGAGCGACACCAACATCGGAAAGTTTCAAATCCATTTCAAATATTGAATCCGAATGATTTAAAATAGCCCACCTGGTCTCCTTACGATAATATTATGAAAACGTAATCAATCCATAAAGCCCAGAAAAGTCTACCCATCTTGTGTTCAAAGCAGGCTGTCGACTTGTCAATTATCACTGGTTAGTTTTCATCGAGAAGTCTGGTTTAGTAATGTTTTTATTAGTCTGGTTAATTAAACATTACAGTAACATACTTTTTTTTTTTTATTATTATTTTATAGGCAAGTATTTGATCTCGATCTCACCTGATGGTAAGTGACGATGAGATCTACGATGGAGCATACTTGCCTAGGTAGGAAGGCGGCAGTAGATAGAGACGCTACATTCACTAGGCACATGCAGCGCAACTGATCTGACCCGTCATCCATGAATGGCAACACCGAACATCATGCCGGAACACGGCTAGGCCGCTTGGCGACATGGCTTTGTTCTCTTGACAACCTGATTAGCTCAGTTAGTAGTGAACCTGCTTTCTGTGCCGAGCGTCCCGGGTTCGAATCCTGTTAGAAACAAACATTGTGTGATGAACATGAATGTTTTTACCCGATTCATGGATGTTTAATATGTATATAAGTATTGTATACTGGATTCGCCCTCAGTCCATTGTACGGTACCCATAATACAAGCGTTGCTCAGTGTGGGACCGTATAGTTGGTGTGTTCATCTAGCGATATTTATTTATACTAGTATACATAGTACTCTCGTAAATTAAACACATTTCTGCTACCTGCCTCTCTAACATTATGTTTCAAAACGAGCATCGTTTAGTCCAAGTTAGGCCACGAACTATCTATGTCCAGTTCCATCATGATCCGGACCCAGAAATGTATCTCTGTGTATGTGATCTTTGAGATTATTAGATAAAAAGAAAAAATTGTACAAAATAGATGCCTTTTTCTAGAATTTTTACAGCGTTGTTGAATTTTACATTAAATACTTATATTTTTTAATTTAGAATTAGGTAAGTCACTTAAGGTCGAATACTTAAACTCAAACGACTCATACATCATCATACAGTTTGAGACATCGTCGTTTTGAATTATTTGATTAAACCGTTATAATTAAGCAGTCCTCAAATATGAGTTGCATTTAAGTATTCGGCAGTAAAAGCAATACGGATCGTTGTTTTGATAACATCGAATCTCTTACTTTACTCTATGAGATTATTAGTTTAAGTATTTTGTTAATTTTTATTTAAATTTAAATAATCCACGAACGCACAAGAATGGTTGTAATCGATGGAAAACTGTGTATTGTCAAATAAATTATTTGTTTTAAATGTTTTGTAAATGAATGAACCGAACATCCTGTGGCGATATTTTAATGACACTATTAAATATAATTGTCTTATTTTGAAAGTATTCATTGATTTATTTATCGTTTTACTGCCATTGGTAGGTGTTTCCTGTAACGGCTGGTTGTGCTGTTCAGATGCGACAACGTTCTGTATGGGACCAGTATCGACATTAAAAGTTTTTTTTTTTGTGAGCTTAAAATATCAGCACGCAAAAACGGCTGAACCGATTAAAATGATATAAATGTAGGTTATAATCTCCTGACCGCATTTCGATCACGGTGACCAATTTCATTGAAACTAGGCAGGTACGCAGGAGATATTATGATGCATGAGGTGTGCGCAAGCACAGGTGCACAACTTGTAAGCGGTGGCCGCAGGTCCGCCACACGCCGGGGCGAGAATAAAACGCCGGGGTTGGGTTGGAGAAGTAAAGTATATATTATGAAGGAAAAGTAACGTGCGGACATAGAAGGCAAAATTGTACAAGCCGTAAAACAAAAGTTTACACAATAATATAAAATAACTCAAGGATATCGCGTCGTTCGCATTGCTCTCCCCACGCTCTCATCGTCCGATCCTGGGACGGCAATCCGACACGATCGGAGATGCCTGGGCCCCAAGTCTGCTAACACTAT
This sequence comes from Pheosia gnoma, assembly GCA_905404115.1. Classification (NCBI taxonomy): domain Eukaryota; kingdom Metazoa; phylum Arthropoda; class Insecta; order Lepidoptera; family Notodontidae; genus Pheosia; species Pheosia gnoma. The sequence goes on along the minus strand of FR989917.1, from coordinate 2,709,907 downwards.
TGATTCATAATCGAACAGCAACCGTATAGTAACCGTCACTTTTGACAGATATCCCATACAATATCTATCAAAAGTGACAGTTACTATGCGGTTGCTGTTCGGTTATGAATCGATTGTGTTAGCAGACTTGGGGCCCTGATCTTACTTCGATCGTGTTGGATTGCAGTCCCAGGATCAGACCAACTTTAGGTGCTCTTCGAGGCAGAGAATATAATACAATCTAGTATAGCAAGCTACTATCTAGTATAGCGACGTCCTGATTAGCGCAGATGGTAGTGACCTTGCTTTCTGTGCCGAGGGTCCCGGGTTCGAATCCGGGTAGAGACAAACATTGTGTGATGAGCATGAATATATGTACCCGAGTCATCGATGTTTAATATCTTTTAAGTATTATATACTAAGTTCGCCCTGTCTATTGTACGGTACCCATGATAAAAGCGTTGCTTAGTGAGGGACCGTATAGTTGGTGTGTTCGTCTGGCGATATTTAGCTTATAAATCTACTCGATACCCGCGGGTTGCTACTAGTCTTAGATAACTCCAGAATATTTATCCAGAAATATGAGCGCCAAGGGACTGGACCGACCACTCTCATGGACCAGTTTTATTGATCGTCCGCTGGCAACATATTCCAAAATAATAATGTCTATTTTCGCTTGCAGCGCGGTGACGTAACTGCATGGAATGTAAACGACTCCGTGGCTATTTCTGTTATTCTATTCTGAACTTCAAGAGTCGCGGTCGTGTTCGTGAATCGTCTCTCTTTGTTTTTTATGAATATGTTTTAGGGTTTGAGAGTTTTGAAGACCATTATTGAATTTATAAGATATGCATATGAGTTACATAAAAAATAAATAACATCACGCTTGCTTCTGAAGTAATAGGTAGGCAGCTCCACCCACATGATTCCCGTTGGTTTTAGGTCCCATTGTTAAATGGGGTGAGCAAGCCATTAATCGGACAATCATCCAGACACTGTGCTGTTAATAAAACATATATACATTAGACATCTCAAATAATTATGTAAAAAAAAATCACGACTCGGGCATCGAAACCAGACTGATTATTCTTATATGTTCAACATTTAAACTGTCACCGTGGCTATTGTCATAAAAAAAATTGGTACATATTTTACATACATACAAAAATACTATAATTAATAACACAGGGCCCTTAGTTTGTAACCATACCATACCCATTCAAATATACACTGATCGAATGATCAAATATTTCGATCGATTTACAATAAAAGCTAGTTTCGACTATAAAACGTTTAGAAAGATTCGATCACTCGATCTGTATTTGATGCTGTTAAAACTCGTACTAAGGTCTCAGTACATCGCTGCGCGCACCTGTGCTAACCTCTGCTATATTTAGACGTAGTTACTCCACGTCAGTTAATAGATGTGCAGACACTCGCTTAAAAGACGTTGTTACTTATACACTTTTCATGTTTTACAATATTCTTTGCGCATGCACATGGGTAATCGGTTAGGAGTATAATCTACATAAGTACATATATAAAACAAAGTGGTGTTAGTTCCACCATTTATAACTCAAGAACGGGTGCGCCGATTTTTATGATCTTTGATTGTTTTTAATTTGTCACCGCTTCGGATAGCAGAATAACTATGGGATGCTGATAAGCATGGGATGAAATCACAAATAATAATAAAGATAATTCATTCTCTCGTACATTTGATTCTAGTAACACGTCTTTCGAGGGGTTATCTCAGACATGCAGGTTTCCTCGCGTTGTTTTCCTTCACCGTTTAGCAAGTGATAATCGTGGTTGGAAATGAGATTAGCACAAATCACAGAAATCCAAAAATCCCTGTGGTGCGAGCCGGGGTTTGAACCGCGATCCTCGTTACCGAGGCGTTGCTTGGTTTGGGCCTGTATAGTTAGTTGTTCGCCTGGCGATATTATTTATTTTTTATTAAATTATGTAACACTAGCTATCCCGGCGAACTTCGTACCGGCTTAGAATCAAAAAGAACTTTTCTCATGATTTAATTAAAAAAATCACTGATTATAAAAGTCGGCCCACCCGTTTCTCAGTTATAAATGGTGTAATTAACACGACTTTGTTTTATATATATTGATGTAAGAAGGTAGATGTAGGAAGCAAGAAGATAATCTAAAGTTAACTTTTTATATAAAACATTCAAGCGGTTGTAATTTCTCGCCCAATTGGTCGAATATAAAATTATTATTGCACTTCCTGTGCTGCGCGTGCGCTGACGTCGGGCCCGCGTGATTCTAATTTATTGTTATCTACAGAAGAAAGTGAGAATATTCTTAGGTACGATGTCACGTTGACAGAAATATTCAATTTACAAAGCCGAAACATATTCTAGTTGCGTATCGTTCCGTAAATATGACAAATTAAAATATTTGTACGACGCTCTGTCTGACGATATCAAATGAAATGAAAAATCTTATTGCATCTATTTTTTTATTGTAGGTAAGTACGGCTGAGAGTAATCAACATGTACATTCTAATAACCTTCGTCATTAACAAATTATAATTGATAATGTTACACTGAGGATTGCAGGCAAATTATTGTCACTCACACAACATTCTACGCATAGACTTTGTAGACGATCTGAAAAAGGAAACATTGCGTTTGATATGTATAACTTTTATTATGTATCTACATAACTTTCACTCGGTTGTCTTGACTACACGTTATTTAACCCACCATGACAGCTATAGGCACCAGTATGCCCACCACCACCGCGGCAAGCGACGCAATCTTGTACTTATGCTTCCGCGCGTTCACATTCATGTACGCCTCGAATCTATGGAACCCGTTGACGTCATAATTCACCCTCTGGTACTCCTTCAACTGATTCACGAAGCCAGGGTTCGGGTTTATGAATCGCCTTCTCTGTCGCACATATATGAACGCCTGGTCGAACGTCAGCTTGTACTTCTCCATGATGTACGCTATAACAAGCGTAGCTGATCGAGACACTCCGAAGTGGCAGTGGACGAGCACGTTTCCTTTCTGCAGCCCCTCGTCGATGAAGGAGTTGGCCATTGGGAAGTAGGGCAGGAGATTGGTCTGAGGACTGTCATAGGCCCTAATGAAGAGTGTGCTAATGTTGGTATCAGCGAAAGTAGATTTCGGTAGCCGGTGGGCTTCAATCGACAGCACATGGGTGATATTAAGTCGTCGCAAAACATTTTTGTCGGCTGCTGCTCTTGCATTGCTGAGGTATAGGCCGGGGAGGATCTGGCTGTAGCAGGCTTGGGTGCAGAGGTCGATCTTACTGTAGAGCGCTTTCCTGGACCAGTTTTTGATGCCAGTGAACGCGACCACGGGGCTTGGAATGCTGAGAAAGGCGACGATAAAGGCACTTCTCAACATCACCAATGCCAAGCCTCTGACGCTTATCATAGTATTCCACTGGGGCGCTTACATGGTTCGATTTTATTTAGATTTTATTTGTTTTGTTTAGTTTATAAAAACAATGTTTGTTTGTTGTTCATTGGAAGAATTTTTGTGTGACAGTTTCTGTTGGTTGACGTTGGGTTTTAGGTTTTTCTGTCAGGTTTGTGGGTGGATGTCAGTTGTCAGTTTTATTACTGGCCAGTGTGTGAAGTCGAGAGCAGCCATTCTTTTGAACACAGCTTCTGGTTCTGTAAGTATTTTCATTGTAAAATTTAATTATATACTCACGACTGTATCCCATTGGGGTAGATGGCTGAATGTGATTGAAGCCCAGAGCGGTAGATATATCAAGATTTGTCTCTGACTACCCCAATGGGATACAGTCGTGAGTATATAATTAAAACAATGTATATACTAAAATTAATATATAATAGAAAAAAAATGGAATTTCTATAAATTATATTCTGAATTTCTTTGAATCCTTACCAAGAATCATAAATTACTTTTTTAACATTATACAATTAATTATTAACTTCTCAACATCCAACCATAACTAAATATCATTTACGCATTGCCTAACCAAAAATAAGATGAACGAGACACGCGACTGGAGTATATCGGCCCAAGTTAAATGAGACAGTTAAAAATAAATGTCAAAAACAAGATGGAAATTGAGCCCAGGTTAAAGCACTGAGGATCTATAAATAAATATCGCAAGAAATACACCTCTGTAAATAGTATGGTTCCAAACTAAGTAACGCAAGTATTATGGGCACCGTTCAATGGACTGAGGCCGAACTCAGTATATAATGCTTATACCGAGTATAAACACCCATGACTCGGGTACAAATATTGTCACAAAGTTTTTCCCTATCAGGCTACCTACCTATAAAGCAGGGCCACTAGCCACTGAACTAATCAGGTCAATCAAATATTGTTTGAAGCTAAATGTAAATAAAATAATTATTTTGCAATAAAATAATCATTGTCTGGTATATCTTTGCTATTTCGAAAACAAGGGTTTATTTGCCGGTGTAAAAAGTATCGGAAAACATATATACAAGGTACAGTTTATCCAGGAAATTAATTTAGGACAAAACACTATCGAGTGCCGAGTGTTTAATTGAAACAGATGTTGCAGTTTCTATGTGTCGTGTGCAGGGAAATTATAAGCTTAATATCGTCCGCTAGCAACTTATTGCGCTATGTTCGGGGACTACCATTCGTAACTGATCTAATTCCGTTGCTGTGTGGGGAGCGATGGCTTCTCTTAGCGACGCGATAAATTTCACAGAAAAAATCTTACCCATCGTCGCTTTGCTGTAGCGTTTTGCCGTTTTCTATTATAACACTGTTTTTGTGAATATCGATTTAATGGCGTTAGGGATTGATGCATAGGCTGATTCGGATAGGGTTCTAAGCATGAACCTAAATTTATATTTTCATGTAAAATCACGTCGAGATATACGTCTACTATGATTTCATGCTACAATCAATTTATAAATACTGAACAAAATGCGTATAATTTAGGAAAAGATCGATAAATAATTCCAACACTAGGTTTCCATAAACATGAGTTGAATCCATGGTATCAGTTTTCGTTACGATGCCACTCATGCTCGTATGTAATAAGGCAGAAAATATTTTAATCTCGAGAAATCATTCCGTGATAAATGTACTTGCTTTGTAAATTAATCTTATTTTTCCTGTCTCCTGGCCGATGCGTCATTCTTCTCAAAACCGCTCTACATATTTAGCTCTTAAATCTCTGGAGTTTATCTACGAAAGTACAATTAAATCTTCCTCATTCAAGGTTTATAGCTAGTGAAGATGTTCGCTTAATTGTTTTTAAAAAATCTTTATACTTAAACATCTATTTTAATGTAATAAATAAATATTAATTGTGGTCCCGACACTCGTGACAGACAGTTTCGCGACCAACATCTTAGAGGAGTTGGGTGTTGCTGGCTTGTTTAATTATCGTTCAACTTGTTTGGTTTGGGTCAACGGTGGGTTCCTCTTCCCCCAATTGTTGATCTATTTTGTTGTCTGACCGGTCTGAGCATCGGTAGGGCCCGGAATATGGGGCAAGAATTCTTAAATAGTGATTTGGTAATTTAGTCTGGGAACCAGGATCCACCCACTCTATTGCAATGGGAAACTCAATTCACATGTTGTTTAGTTTAGGACCATATGATTGGTGGGTATGTCTGGCGATACACAGATACTCATAATACTAGACGTTTTAAAAGTGTACCACTGTAATTTTGTGGAGTGTTTATGGGGATTTCATGTATTTATACAATCACAAATTTAATTGCTCGACCAACTGATGAGGTTAAATGCTTTATGGAGTTGTGTTCAACACGAGATTATTACATTTCAGTAATATCTTCACCATGAGATCATTTTCTTTAACACACGGGGATCCCATTAGGTAGCTATTAATTAATACCAAATTTTGTCTGGACAAAACATCGTCGTATAAATTACAAATGGCGAAATTACTGTCGTGTCTTATGGCCTTTGGAATAATTTCACAATTAATGACTATATTATGCTCTCAACACCCGCGAAACACAATTTCCCCGCTGGCTCAGTTGGCAAAGGTACCGGGTTCCATTCTTGTATCAGCCGTTTCTGTTGTATAAATCTTGATTTCGGTTGATAATTCATGAAACTTTATGTGGGCTCAAACATTTTAACTGGCACGTTTTGGCTGAGATTTTGAACGGAGAGTCCGTGATTCGGTTTTTAAGGTTTGTACGTGCATACGAGTTTCATATAACTACGAGATAACTATGAGATGTCTTCAACTACTTATGATTCTTTTGTAAGAAAACATATCGTAGCTAACTTAAACGTCAATTTATCCCACAGAATGTAGTAATTTTTATATAATCTTTAACAACTTTTTTATATTCAAGCTTTCTTTTCTTAGGTATATTTAAAAAGTTTTACAACAATCTACTTTTAAGTTTCGAGCCCACAAGTCCCGAAAGGAAACTAGAACTTTTCATGATACTCACCGTTAAGGCTAACATCCCAAATGCATTAACTATACCATGTTAACCGTGTCCTATAAATACCCACCGAGATTTATACCGAAAATCTAGGTATTATAAGTGTTGTGTACACAATGATGGGTATTTTTGGACTGTCGGGTGGCGGCGAGGGACCGCGGCTACAGTCGAGCGTGGCGAGCGCTGGCGAGCGAGCGTACCCATCTTACACGCACGTTCTCGAGCATAGGTACCAATAGTGAGCAGTGATAGTGAAAAAAAAAACTGTGTAAGTGACGAGTGACGTAATTAATTAACGCTTCGGTTCGCTCAGTGCTGTGCCGGCGGGAGGATGCTGTGATCCCGGCTTGTGCTAACCCACTAACGCATGCGGGGTTGATGTCGCCGGGGTGCGCGCGTGGGCAGGGAAATTTGATAAGGTGTTGGCTGAACGGCTGGCCACTTTTGTATGCAGCGGTGGAGCGCCCGCGCACGATGTGGGACTATTTTTGAACGGGATATTTTCGCCACTGTCGGCTAGACGGGCGGAGCGGCGCACGCGCCGGCCGCCGGCTCGTTTTGTGTGTCAATGTAACGCTTTTCACAGGGCGAAAATATGGGCTATGCATGCGGCTTTTGCTTATACGACGGCGATGAAATTTAATGGTTTTTTTTAATGGTATATTTTTTGTTGCCTAGGGAATAGATACTCTTTTTAAAATGATGTAATATCAACACCATCTTTGATGCTATAGGTAAAGACGATATTGCGTATATACAATTAAATAAATATACAGACAACAAATTAAACATGACACTTACCAAATTAGCTCATTAAAACCACACATTAAAAATGGTAATTTTATCGGACGGCATGGAATCTGTTAATAGGCAGTACCGAGTGACGTCATTCCTTTACTTTCTCCATATTATCATACTGCTACTTATAGATTTTTGCATTAAAAGCTTCTAGCTATACCTGTAAACAGATTAAACGGAATGACTTAACAGTCCGTGACCCCATACAATCTGGTCACCCATCCAATTACTGGCCCGAATCACGATCTCGATCATGATGATGATCAATGTCACAATAATAATGCCACTACCATCTGTAACACATAAGTTCTCGGGTCCAACTCCAGCCGCCATCTTGTTAAAGTTAACCCAATATTTGAGTCTAGAATATTCAGCCGATTTTGTCATACAACTGCAATCGTTTCTAAAAGATCTAGGCTCCAAGTGTGTTAACATAATTGACTCGCAATGGCAATGTCATGATAGTGTAATTGTTTGGGTTTGGGAAACGGGCAACATTTGACAGTTTTAATGTGAGAAACGGGCAACATTTGACAGTTTTAGTGAGAGAAATGGGCAACATTTGACAGTTTTAGTGTGGGAAGATGGCAACATTTGACAGTTTTAGTTCGAAGCATTGACAGGGATACAATTGCATTGTCGATCAATTAAGTTAGCAGACTCGGGGTCATGGATTCCTAGAAAACGTAGTCAGAAGTGCATTCTTGTATACTAGGTACCTATATCGAGATATATTGTGATAATAGCATTTTATTTTTCATTAATTAAACTATATTTAAAACTTTTCCTCAAATTGTAGCAATGACGTCAGATGTTCTCTTGACGTTTTTTTTCTCTCAGTGGGTCGACACAGATCGTTTCGACAAGTATCCGAATCGTTTCGATTAAAAATTTTCTCGTTTCGACGACGATCAGAGTCATTCTTCATGACCGAATCGAAGATTCGATACGACTACGCAACCGAATGGTTCGATTCGACCACACGCTGTGTTTACATAGTACATTTCATAATGCAAGTTTCAATTAATAACCGAATCGGTCGATAGAAGACTTGTCGTAAGGTTGTGAATCGGGGGGCAGATTTGATAGCATCAATAAGGTAGCTACTGTAGCGCTACGATAAGCCTAGGTAGGCTTATCGTAGCGCTACAAGTCTGCTACGACTTTTCGTAGCACTTTTACGTAGTCATAAATCATAATTATTGTAAAAAAGCGCTATAACTATACCGAAATATATTACTATCATAGGTCTAGGACGTCATATCTATGAGGTAATAATTTGAGACGCATGATTTTATTTATTATAATAAATTTGTAAACGTTTTTTGTCTCTAGGTAGAGCTATAATTCGTAAAAGGTGCTCAAATGTATCCTCAAAACTCATAGAAAAAAATCTATTAGCGTAGACAAAACGAAATAAAATTCCGAAGAAAAGGTCTTTGTAGCGTCTGCTTTTTTATCTCTAACTAGAAAACATTATAAATACGTGACATCATTATTATAAATCTAAAAATAATAATAAAAAATCTCAATACAAACTGAATATCTCTATTCATATCATACAAACAAGTGTTTCAGGGAATATTATTCTAAACATTTGGTTAATTACTGCCGGCGACGATTTCCAAGATAAACACGCGTATAACCGTTCAGTATTATTAATAGTCTCCCAAGAGATAGAGTTTAATGAGAAAACAACATTTTTAGTTTTTAAAATGATGATGTTATACTCCAAAGCCAGGTAATTAAAATAAATGAACACCATGAACTAACTTGTAATCCAATGTGTAGTATTCGCGGAAATATAAGAAATCAATAGCAGAGTGAATTTTACAACACCACCGGACGTCTGTAAACGGAGCAGTGCAAATTTTACAACACCACCGGACGTCTGTAAACGGAGCAGTGCAAATTTTACCCCTTGTAATTTTTCCCCTCGCGGCGTCTCTGAACAGGTATTTGGCGTTTACCCAGTGTAAGTTTTACGCTAGATGCGATTTTAGGGCTGGGTGTACGGTGTTCACTACCGTAACCGCAGCTCTGAGTGAGTACCATTAACGCAGCCCTGTGTTATATAATACAATAGGCACAGATAATATAACTTTCTAACCAGCAATGTGCTAGCGATAAGCCCCATCAAATATTCGGTCCATTGATGCATTATCAATATTTCACATTCCTTTTTTTTAATAACAAGTAACCATTTCGTTCTAAATAGCAGTGATAGCCAAGTTGGTAGAACGCTTGCCTCGGTAGCGAGGAAACATTGTGCGGAAACCTGTAGGTCTGAGAGCACCCCTCGAAAGATGTGTGAAGTCCGCCAACCCGCACTGGGCCAGCGTGGTGGACAATGCCTAATCCCCCTCTCATTGAGGGAAGGCCCGTGCCCAGCAGTGGGACATTAAAAAGGGCTGGTATTATTATAACCATTTCGTAATAGCTATAAAGAATTCGTCTATTATGACTTGTAGTACTTATGCATTGATGCACGGCCGGTTTTGATAGTCCTAATATATTTTGTCGTTACTGAGAATTGTTATGCGCAATGATTTGTCGCTAGTGCACACCGCACATGCCAACATGCATTTAATGGTCAATTAAAACAATTGATTAAGGTTAACTTTTGTTTTTAGTGCGCTTGACCTTGGCATAGTTTCGTCCTTTGATAATATATTAGACCAAAATGGAGTTAATATCAAAATTACTCAGAACTATCGCTTTGGCTCTGCAGGTAAATCCCTTCTAAATAGTCATAGGTTTGACGTCCTGATTAGCGCAGTTGGTAGTGACTGAATCCTGGTGGAGACAAGCTTTGTGTGATAAGCACGAATGTTTGAACCCGAGTCATGGATGTTTAGTATCTATATAAGTATTATATACTGAATTCGCCCTCAGTCCATTGTACAATACAAGCGTTGCTTAGTGTGGGACCGTATAGTTGGTGAGTTCGTCTGGCGATATTATATTATTATTATTATAGCATGAAGATATGTATTGAAAATAACTATATACCTTATCTTTTATACTATAAACTATCAAATATTATAGCCCCGTGAATTTTGGTCCAGTAGTTTTTTCGTGATGATCAAAATAACAGATTCAGATACCAACATTTTAAAAACACCTGTTCATATGTTTAAGATCATCAGTACCAATATACAGTTGATATGTGTAGCTGAATAATTAATGTATCTATTTATAATTATAGAATTACTAGATGCGCCCGCGGTGTTACCCGCGATTAAAACGGTAATATTAAAAAAACACGGTTCCTGTATGCTATCCCATAGGAACCGTGCATTTATCCGGGAACAAAATTAGCCTATATTATTTTCTGACCCCTAAACTACCAATACCTATGCGAAAAAATCATGTCAATCCTTTGCTCTATGAAAAATTAAAACAAATCTATACCACGGGAACACGGGAAACATTTTACCGGGATAAAAAGTCTATGTGCAATTCCAGACTATAATCTATATCTGTGCCAAATTTCATCCAGATCCGTTCAGCCGTTCTGGCGTGATTGAGTAACAAACATCCATCTATCCATTCATCCATCCAAGCTTTCACATTTATCATATTTGTGGGATAAATACGTATACGAGTATAACACACAATTTAACGATCACACAATTACATTAAACCACGACATTTTAACAGTAACTGGTCACTGTCACTCATTTATTTGGCATCCCGGCCTTCCTCGCTCCAAATATCCGACCCTGAGTGAGTCAGAAGCTCTGCTCTGGAAACTTCGTTTTCACAATACATATTTGCATGCAAGCAAACTTGACCTGATTGTAGCTCAGTGGGAAGTGGCCCTGCTTTCTGTGCTGAGGGTCCCGAGTTTGAATCCTGATAAGGACAAACTTTATGTTGTGATGAGCACGAATGTTGGTACCCAAGTTATGGATGCTTAATATATTATAATGTAATCATTATATACCTACTGGGGTCGCTCCCAGTAATCGCTTAAGTGCTACGCTGGCTACATTAATGCCGTGCTGCTCTTATAGTTTAATGTCTAACGTCATTAGTTATGACTTTACTGAAATTAATGTGTTTAACTCTTGGCCACATCTGTTTAGTGGCATTATTAAGGCACTAATTATTGCACTAAGCCGCAGGTGTGGCTGGACCATAAGAAGAAGAATATGATAAATGAAATGTTTTTAAATTTTAAGCGAATTGAATGTTCACAATAAAATCAATGTTGAATATATTTACGCGAATACACATTGAAATAAAACTAATTTTGCGTACATAAAGCGTACGTGTTATGCGTACGTGTTACTGAGTCCCAAGATGTCGATTTTTTTTCTGAGCATTTCGTTTTCCACGATTTCCAGTTTCCCGTGCATAGTCAGTCCACGCACGTTCCAGGTCCCAATGCGATTGCGATGCGAAAGCAGCACAAACGTCGAGGACATAAAATAAACGCGATAACATCCGCAAAATTAGTTTTACTTCAATGTTGAATACTCAGTCTGAGGTTAGATATTGAAAAGCGTTCAATATTAATATTTCCATGGAAACCTTCAAACCAGGAATAGTTGACACAGTTGCCAGAGGAGCTTGCAGGCGGTGAAACTAAAAGTCAACATAATTCACAGACGAGCTAAACAAACACGAATATTACTTATGTCAAATTATGAAGAGATTTTATTGGAGAATATACAAGGTGTAACTAATATAGTGTAAAATATTTGAGTACGTTATATGGATCACGTTGATGTATAAAATAATGTTTTTTTTAACAAGGTGAACCAGTAGCGATTGGCCGTGCGCTCAGTACAGGATGCCATTTTTTAAATGTGTAATAATTTGATTTATTTCTTCGGGAATTTTAACTACTGTTGGCCCTGTTGAAATATTTTACACTATTATTGTTACATCTTATATAAATGTGTACCTACCACGCACATATCAAATGCTTACAGTTGTACATAATAAACATTCTAGTAATGGTTCAATAAAATAATGGCCTGAAACTGGCTATTAAATTTTGCTGATTGAAGATAGCAGGGGACACATTTGAAAAGGTGTGTGGAACACGTTACTCCAAAATGTATTTTATTTTATTAGACATAAAAGTAATAAAATTATACAATATTTTGTAAAAAAAAATAGATGCATACCCCATCAATGAATGACATACAAAAGTAATAATAAGCTATAACTTAGTAGAGCAGTGCCTAGTAATTTTGTTTCTTATCTACTGAAACATAAAGACTCTTACTTAAACGGATCGTTAAAGATTTTTGAAAAATAACACATTAAAAAACATGATAGCAAAAAAACTACGTATATAAAAATTCAGTAGGCTCATATTGCTAAATCGTAGCAAGGTAATAGCTCACATACAGGCCCATGTATAACATACAATTTTCATCCCGGTAAATGAAATTACCGGGATGAAAAATGTACATTCGTAGTAGTAATCGTGTCAATCTCTATAAAAGCCATATAAACAGCTTTTTTTTTTATACATTTATAGGCAAGTATTTGATCTCGATCTCACCTGATGGTAAGTGACGATGAGATCCACGATGGAGCATACTTGCCTAGGTAGGAAGGCGGCAGTAGATCGAGATGCTACATTCACTAGGCACATGCAGCGCAACTGATCTGACCCGCCATCCATGAATGGCAACACCGAACATCATGCCGGAACACGGCTAGGCCGCTTGGCGACATGGCTTTGTTCAGTGGGTGGTGACTAACCACGGCCGAAGCCTACCACCAGTAGAGTTGTCACCTAGTTGGCACCACCCAGGGTCACGTGTAGGGTATCTCGAGGGTACTTAATTCTCGTAAGTGAAGTGGCAATTTTTCAGAGGGATGTTAGGATCATGCCAATTGTACAAATGATTTGTTTGACTTGAGTGAGCTCTGACTCATCGGATTGATGCGAGATGAGCTGACGAATGCAACTGTCGACGAGGCATACCGGATCGGTATGCCTCGTTGCACTAGATAAAGATAGATGAACCACCGAACCCGATATAATTAATAAATAAATGTCGCCAGACGAACACACCAACTATACGGTCCCACACTAAGCAACGTTTGTATTACGGGTACCGTACAATGGACTGGGGCGAACCCAGTATATATTGCTTATTTAGATATTAAACATCCATGGCTTAGGTACAAACATTCGTGCTCATCACACAAAGCTTGTCTCTACCAGGATTTGAACCCGGGACTGCGCTAATCAGGCCGTCAAAATTGCAGATTGATAGTATATTTTCTGTCACTATACCCTACACTGAAACTAGGTGATTTTATTTTCTTTTTCACGAATTTTCCCGGCAGCCTTTTTTAATTTATCTCTCCCTACAAACCTGATTCGGACTATAACGAACATTCAAAAAAAGAATGCCACATCGGTTCAGCTGTTCCTGACCAATGAACGGCATTTAATTTGTATTTATTTAGATATATTTAGAAGTGGGCGGCGCGGTATTATAATACTATTGAATTAAAAGACAATATAATACGTCCAGTGAAATTTTTGATTAAACCAATTGCATATTTGTCGATTTATGTCTAGACATGCGTTATATAAAGTTAAAAAAACCAAGAAGGATACTGCATATCTCATATCGCTGCATTGCTTGTTTATTGTAATTTGAGTATTCAACAAAGGAGTTATTAAGTTGTTACGTTGTTACTACATATGCGTATATATTCTATTATACTAAAGGAAAAATAACACAAAAGCACTAGTTTTATACGAGTATAATGCTTATGCCCAATGTACAATAAGGCTCATTTGCCTGAGTTAAACAAATTATAAAATCAACGCGAATTGAAATATTAGTTAAGCCAGAGAATTCACCGTCAAACTGTAACTTGTACAAACTAATCGTAACCTTCAAAGAGCGAGACAACAATATCGCCGTTGAACCGAACGAACTATTCATAGACGAATTCATAGCAACAGAAGGCCTTAACATAAATATTTTTCACACAGATTACCACCTGTCCTGTTCGCACTCAAGCGGAAATGTATCTGCCGTCTCTTTCTCGATGGCGTTAAGCCAACTGCACGTCAAGCAGTTACGAAATATAAAATCTAATTATGAAGAATGTATAAATAATATTGCACTCCCAAAGATGTGATTCAGATAGAGTCAATGTGGAATGAAATTTAACTGAGAACGGATTGCCAGCAAAATCCAAAATATTTTAATATTCTCTGGGATTTGCCGGGTTTCATAGTTCAGTAGAGTTGACTTTACCTTTACCTAAACCTGTCTCTACTAGATAGAAATAATTATCATTTGCTTTCCACTGCTGGACATGGACCTCCCCTCAATACCAACCTCAATGCTCAGCGGATCTAGATTTGCTAGCCACTTCACTAAAATTCTAAATATTGATACATATTTGCAAGTTGCTAACTCCTTTACAAAGGTACTTAAATAGTTATAACAGAAGTAGCTATTAGAACTATTAGTAGCCGTTATACTATACTAATTACTTAAACAAGATAAGTGCTTCAGGACCTTGAAGCTTTACAATCTTGAACAGGTGATGCTAATAGCATAAGCCAAGATCAACCACTACTAGGTATTCGTTGTACAATACATTTAGATTTCAAAACACTTGCAATTGTTTTGTATAGTGCTTCAAACAGTACATGAATGTCTCCAATGATTAATTGAATTTCGTTTTCGGCGTCGTGACATTTAAGTGACCCGAGATCACATTAAAAAAGTAGAGGATGTACAAATTAAAATCTTTCTATTTGTATCGTAGGTACCTACATTCATATCGTAGATGTTTGTTTCTGAGGTAATATTTGTCAAATCTAGAGCAAAGACAGTGCATCAAGTAATCAATCGTGGATTGAGTCTATTTTATACTTATGATCAATTTTGAAAATTATTACCATTGCATCGATTTGAAACTTGGAGTTGAATAATATTGTTTAATATAAATACTTTAACAATGATCAAAAATCAACATTGAATCAATATTTGGGATCCCGTCACTCGTGATAGATAGTTTCTCGACTAACACCTAAGAGGAGTTCAGTGTTACTGACTTCTTTAGTTATCAAACAAACTTGTTTGGTTTATAATTGGAAAAGGTGACAAGCCGAGGGTCAGTGGTGGGTTTCTCTTCCCCCATTTGTTAACAACTTCCAAACTACAGATTGTTTCTCTCTATCTATCTTTGCTATGATACTATTCAATGTGAATATTTTTTTTATTTCACATAATATTCAATACGTGATTAATTTTTCGACTAATATTTGTGGAACAACGGAAACCTTTACTCACGCTCGAGTATGCAACTGTGATGTTTTCCATCAACAACGCCAGCCTTTTCAGCGCCGCAACCACTCACAATATCACTGTTTATTTTAAATCTCTAAACATTTTGGCACAAATGCAACGGATTTGAGCCGTTTGAGAAATTAGCGTGGACAGGCGTACGTACTGGCTATTTTTAATTTGTAACACCATCCAAAATATTCTCCTCTTTAATTAATTAGACAACGTTTCGTTTTACATCTAAACAATGTGTGTAATCTGAATTTTCTTTTGTTTACAATACTGTGTCGACCTCTTTTTGATCATTCAGTTGTTTTCTTGATCGGTCTTCTTCTTTGTGAAGGGGATTTAGTTTTACGACTGCAGCCAGCTGATGATCTATATTGTCTTGCATTTAAACTATGCTATACCACCAAACTTATAAAGTTCGAATCCATTTACAATAGCATTAAAACGCTCTTTTAAAAAATGTTTGTTTAATGCCCTGTGCTCCTGCTATCAACATCCTCATATGTTACTAAAGTTATACAAAAGTTATTCTTTCGAGTTTTAAATTTGTCACCCGTCACTTAAAGATTATATAATGGTCTGAACGTTTTTTCATCTTGATTTATAGAATGTCAGTTTAAAAAAAAAATCTGTAATTTTCTTTAAGCCATTCTAACACACACAATTTTAACGCAATTCCGTCACGATTCATTCGTGTTTCCTTCACGAAATAAACACTAGTTTTATTGCAAAGTTTATGTTCGCCCAGTGGCTTGTTTTATTAACTATGGCTCTAATTTATTACTCAACGTGCGTACAGACATGACGGTATTTTTTAGTTATATATTTGATCATAGTTAATTAATCAAATTTTCGTGTAATTCATTAAAAAGTTTTCGCCTGAAACCACGAATTAATTTTAGTATTTAACATAGCTAATAAACTAAACCAAACACCTAGGGATATACCCACCTAGCCATAACCAACTGTACTTTTAACAACTTAGCCCTCAAGCTAGAAGTTCTTCTGTTAGAACACAAATGAGCACTTATAATGAGTGTCTCTTGGAAGAACGTTCATAAATTTGGCTGAACAATTTTAGTCTTATAAAAAAATTATCAAATCCTTGCTGTTAAATGAAAACTAGCGCGAGTACTTCATATTGATATAAAGGCAACAATAATCCTAACAGATAAAACTAACTACAGTCTAACAGATTTGTAGTGCGAAGTGTTTTCAATAATTTATTCGAGCTAATTTTTTTAATTTCCACACATGTTATAGAACTTATCAACTTGTTACATCTTACATGCACTTGTATGTGAGTGCACACTCATATACGTACTCATGTAATGCTCTCATTGGGTTCTCGAATATCTATTACACCTCATTAGTTACCTTGTTGGTTTCAATCCATCGGTTTTCGTTCCCCGAACGCCTTTACCTGACGCCCGCCGTGGGTGTGACGCATTGTTGATACGTTCTAGTCTATTTCTGCTACGAACTGCAAGCTAAATGATTTCTAGCTATAAATACATACAACCCGACTTGTGCTGGCAACGCTTTTTATAGGTGTAATAATTATGGATGTATTTTTAGTTACTAGATTCGGTGAGTCATAATCTAATTCCGTTGTAATTACACAATTAGGTATGCAAAAGAGTGTTTTATGAAATTGGTATTTTTAATTGTGTTTCGTAAATGAGTGATTGTTAGATGTTATGTTATATTATTTAAGGTTTTATTACTATTTAGATTTACATTGAAACTCACTGAGAGACAAAACTCAGGGTCTAGCCAGTGTCAACCGAGGTGTCCAAATAAAAAAAAACATATTTGTATACTTTGATATTAATTTGTCAACACAGCATTCCAGCGTGAATGAGTGTTAACATCGTCTCAATATATTAGATGTACTGCTAGCCTGTCAATCGCACCTAAATTCATTCACAAATATCTACGTATTACTTAGCTGTATTACAATTACATACCTATAGTATTTTCTAGAGTGTCAGTATGTTATGCACGACAGCAAGCTATTAGGCTACCGTCCAGCAGTCTAATAGCCTGTCTCTGAACGTTAGATAATAGTTTTTCAAGTTTAGAACACCTTGTATACTACGCACTAGAATGAGATAACGAGGCCGTCTCTTTCTTTCTTCTTTATTTTTCGTTGGCGATCGGCTACAGAATAAGGCCAGTGTTGAGTAAGCTTATCGCAAATTGTTTCATGTATTTCAATACGCCTGATGGTGAAATCCCATACTCCTATAGAAAGTGTCGGAAAGTTTTACTTTATATTTTTGTTTTCTATTTTCTGGTTCGGTTCGGTGGTGGCTCGATGTCAATGTATATATCATACCATAATAAATATATTATGATTACTAAATCAAAGTAGGCTTATATTTAAACTAGCTGTCCCGGCGAACTTCGTACCGCCTCAGAATGTATGAGAAAATGAATTTATTGGTAGTCTATGAAAAAATTCAACAAATCAATCCCACGGGAACCATACATTTTACCGGGATAAAAAGTAGCCTATGTGCTATTCCAGACTATAATCTACCTCTGTGCCAAATTTCATCCAGATCGGTTCAGCCGTTCTGGCGTGAAAGAGTAACAAACATCCATCCTTCCATTTATCCATCCATCCAAACTTTCACATTTGTAATATTAGTATAGATTTCTCGAATATTGGCGCCCAACGTGAGACTTAGGTCGTGATTATTTTTCTTATCAAGGTTTTCATAACAGGTTATGGAAAAATATATACAGCGTACTCTACCACCAGAGTACACCTAATCGTTGGCTCTTCATATCATTCCATTATTTTCCTCAAATTGTTTAGCAAACAGCTGAGCGGTTGTTATTCACGACAAGATATGACAGCGCCCAAGCCCGCCTACATTCGCACTTGAGAACGCTAATTATACACGGTCACTCACCATTTAGCTAATTGGATGACACGTTTGCCCATTAAAAATACTCTCGAAACATCATAACAATTATTTTGAATTCTAGAATACTTATTGCTTTTCGAACAAAGAGTTGGAATTTAAAAAAAATATTGTTTGTGTATTTATGGCTCCTAGATTCAAATAACGAATCGATTCTAATCGCCATGATCATTAGCCATATTTTTTAAAACATTAACATGTGAGGTCGATTACAAAGATTCGATGAAACCTATTTTGACGGCTTACTAGCGCAGTTGGTAGTGACTCGCTTTCTGTGCCGAGGATCCCGGGTTCGGATCTAAGTAGGCGATAAACTTTGTGTGATGAGCACATTTTCTTGTACTCGAGTCATGGATGTTTAATATCTATATAAGTATTATATACTGAGTTCACCCTCAGTTCATTGTACGGTACCCATTATATAAGCGTTGCTTAGTGTGGGAACGTATAGTTGGTGTGTTCATCTGGCGATATTTATTTATTTATATATATATAACATCAATGTACTTATATATATTTTGAAACGTTCGTCATCCCTAATTGATTTTTATTAAAAGTACTTAATTCCTTTAGCCCCTATATCTAAGCTTAATACTTGAGCTAGGGTTGAGCTCTGTTCATAGTGCAATGACTATATGCCAAACGGGACTTTAATAAAATATTTTTCCGAGTTAAATCATTCGATAGAAACTCGGCCAGGTACTTCCAACTAACGTGAGTCATCGATCCCTATATAAATGAACGTCAATGCGCGTGCGCACCTCGCGCCAAATCGTGAGATTTAGTAATTGATCAGTTGCTTATCTATTGGTGTATTTGTACAAACATTTGTAGAACGCACACTCACCTTGGTCTAGTTGGAAAGTATAAACTAGATAGAAATCTGACCGGTAAAACACTGACATTTTAATGATAACTAATCTAGTTTTGTAAATGATTTACATACATTTTATTCTCATGTAACACATCATATAAATTACCACATAAACAGACTGACACATAATCGGTTCAAAAGTTTTCCCGTAACTGACGTGACCTGGGATCCAGTTTGCAAGACCTCATGAGACTGTGAGCACATTCTGCGAAGATCGGACCGCAAGCTACAACTAAATATGGGGGTACCCCATTTCAAGCTATGACACTAGGACGTCAAAGACCTCAGTCATCCCGTGACCGAGGTTAATGTAAAGCAGCCGTAACTTCGGTAACGTAAAAACATAAAATAAACGCGACAAAATCTGTAAAATAAGTTTTATTTAAATGTGTAGTTTTCGCGTAATTATAAGAAATCAATAAGTATAATAGATGTTCATCCACAAAAACCTCTCCGGAGGGCAGTCACTCTTCAATACATTAGAGGGCTCTGGATCTCTAGAGGGAACGGGCCAGTACCCTTTGGTCATTGTAGGAGCCCTGTATACCCCCTATAGTGCTAAACAGACACTCGCCGTATCTTGGTATCGCGCGTTGAGGACGGCCGTGGCCCACTACAGAATCCAGTAACGCCCGAATTTATAGCAGGACTTAAAACATCCTTTATAACCCTTGGCTCACAGTTACATTTGTCAAGAATGCTAATAGCATAACAGCTCAAGGAGTCACACTGTACTTAAAGCTCTTGAGTTGTGAGTCGTTAAATTAATACGCGAGCCATAAATGATTGTTATTAGCGATTTATGGATTGCCACATTGGCAATGCCTTTAATTTTGAGAAGTCTTGCCTATCATAATAATATTGCCAGACTAATACACTATCTATACGGTCCTATACTAAGCAACGCGTGTACGGTACCCATGAGGTACCGTACAATGGACTTAGGGTGAACTGAGTATATAATACTTATTGTTTGTATTTTATGATGTTAATTAATAAATCCAGAATATTTTTACGTATCGTTACATTAATGTGAGTGTGTTACATCCTACCTGATTGTCCTTACCTAGCTCCCTAAATCCTACCCAAATTAAAGGTTTACGCAATTATACATCAACGTAAACTATGTATATAACTTACTGACTCATCTATTAAAATATTTTACACCTAAGTTATTTATTTATTTTATCATTTTCGTTGTCAAGTATTGTCAAGTATTGTCAAGCATTGTCATTCTATTTAATATTCGCAAGTCTGAATAAGATTTTTAGGTACAAAAATGTCCGTAAAATCGGAAAAATCTCGCCAGGACAATCTCCGTCGCGTCAGCTAGTTCTAAATAAAAACAGACACTCAGTGATATCGTCATCTTACAAATGTATCATTCAAACAGGATGTTTTTGTGTTGCCATCCGAAAAATCCAATCGTGTGGGAAGCTAGCTTGTTTGTTTGCTCACCGACCGAGCGTTTGCGAATAGATTTCCCGCGAATTCATGTGTTCAGATATCATACTCCAATTAATGTTTCCAGGAATGTGTCTTTGATGTTTGATCACTTGTTTTATCTTTTTTTATTTGTTTCTCGCTCTTCTCTCCTCCTATCTTGTCCCTCTACAGGACTGACCTTAAAGCGTACTTAAAGTGATTCTGTTTACTACCGTCACCCATATAAGGCTTGGCTGTTGTCTACAGATAACCTTAAATAAAAGCAGAAGCCATATACTTTTTGCGTGTAGCTGCTCGGCAATACAATTAAAACCTTTAAGCTTTCTGCAAAAGCTGTAAATTCGACTAATCCTGTAATCCCAAGACAATGTTTCAGGCGAAAACAGTTTAACAATCGTGAAAGGTTAATTTTACCAACACAAAATAACGTAACGGATAATAAAATCGCGATACATTACCGTCTCCACTCGCCTCCACTACATTAATCTTAGTCCTAAAGTACCGTCGGCAGCGACAATCACATATTAAAACCTTAACAACCACGTTCATGACCACTTTTATTGCTCGATTTTTTAATCAATTGGCGTAACATCACTGCAGGAACACCTATTCAACAAATTATATTTGCAAGCAAAGTCAAAGAACACTACTGAAAAAAATCTGAAGCTGAACAACACAACAGCTGAATACTTTGCTGCTTTTTTTGTCGCCGGTACACGTCGACACAATTCACCTGCTGATTTATTAGTCACCTGACTTCTCCAGTTGCCAAGGGGCGAATCCGTGGACGCTGAACAAAAATTTACAGCGCTATCTGATTTACGAGCGTATATAAAATTGGACCCACTTGTTTGTTAGATTCGCGAACAGCGAATTAAAATGTTAAATTATTTTCGATGTTTGAAATAGTTCATTTTAGCAACAGAACGTTATTTTCCCTGAACATCATGAAAAATGCTACGTAGAGACTTAAAATCTGTTTATTCGCTACAAAATTATCGAACAATCTAAATGCATTTCTAGCATTATCGCGTTTACAATGCTCGATCAGAATGTGAACAACTGCACTAAGTAGTAAAACAGGAATTGACGTCACCAGATTCGTTCTCGAAACACTCAAATGCATCACCTCGCGTAGCCCTTATCGAAATATTTGCAACAATACCGCCAGTGCCATTAGATCAGATTCTATCTTCAGCGGAAAACACCTCTGTACCGGCAGCGTCACCACATGACGAGTCGGTTATCCAACCGACGGTTGCAACCGCCCGCCCACGCGCATTCCGTCCCGCCCGCCTCGGCCCGCCGCCAACATTTTCATAGTTTAGTTACGATTTCGAAAACGACCCGACGCGTCCCGCCGCCGGCGATAGAACCGCCCGAATTCTCGGACGAATCCAGTTTTTTTAATAACCTTCGTCAAGTTCTCGAACGTCGCTTAATTAACGCTATTACTTAGTATTGTACTTTCAGTGAATTGTGGTTAACTTAATTGTGCCGTGACTCTATTGGATTATTTGGTTTAACTGCTGGTACGTATTTGTATATTTATTTTCAATTATTTAAATTGAAAAACAAAAAATAAATCAGTTACTTAATCATTCAATTTAGGAATCATAAGGGCCTAATATAGACCCTTGGGGTACGCCATACCATTTAAAATTAATTTCATAACTTGTATGATGCAATAACGTAATTAATCACGAAATCTCTTTTAACCACTTGAATGCAATACTCAAATAAAAATGCATCATAAAACTTTGCAAATACATCCAGAACAGGGTTAGGTAATCAAAGGAAGTTACAGTTGCAAGTTATAAAATTTCTTCTTCGAAACGCCGCGAGTCAAGCTTTAGAGGCCTTCGGCGGTTACCGAAATAGACCGAGACGCTCGTCCGTTTCGTTCACACTCGTGAGAGTTCTTACAGGAGACACCCACTCACTTACACTTCACCTTGCCAGTGATGATGGCGCTGACCGCAAATGACTCACTCCAGTGAATAGCGCTCACCAGCCAAGACTACTGTAACGGCCATTGATACTCTGATGATGTATCATTTTCAGCCAATGATTGATGATCCTCAGCTGTCTATGTAGTTGGCTAGTTGGGGTGCATTAAAATGATGTAGTGAACGCGATGTAGATAGTATTAATCATTATGATTTAGAAGGACTAGAGGTCGTAATGTAGTTGGCAAAAACGCCTGATGGACCTTGAATGAGTGTTTGAATTATAATATCTGAAGTGTTCTGGCATATAAGCTGGCGGTCCCAGTTTAGAACCAGAATACTTTTTATTCATGTAAACCATTAAGCACTGTACTAAGAAATCATTAAAAATATCAAAAAGGCTAAGCAACAACTTTACCACCCGCTCGGAGTGCAGGTCCTATAACGAAGAACGAGCAAGAAACTCCATGGCTGCTCTTTTTTAAAAGGATGTTATAAATTTTTGAGTAACTCTCCTTGTAAATATCGGTAATCAGCCAATCCAGCCCTGAATGTAATATAAAATTTGGGAAAAAGGCAACGAAGAAGACTTTCCATGAATATGTAACATCTAATGTAGACTTTAAGGTTGTTTGTCAAAAGATTAGGAAAAGCAAGTACTTATTATACTGTATTATTTTGTGGAGCCGGATGGCGGTGACCTTCTTTTCTGTAAAAAGTGTTCCGGATTATGATCTCGATAAGGCACATTGTGTGTTGAGCACGAATGCTTGTACCCTAGTCATGGATGTTTAACATCTATAAGAGATTACTACTGCGTTCGCGCCCAGTCTATTGTACGGTACCCATAATACAAGCGTCACGTAGTTTGGGAGGGTACAGATGGTGTGTGCTTCTGGCGATTATTATTAATATTCTTTCTCGAAAAAAAATCCAGGGATAAGGAACACATAAATTGTACCAAATGTAGAAACCCTGTGTTGCCTTATTCTGTTGCCGAATGAATAAATAAATGTACATACTAAAAATAATGTTGCGGTTTTCAAAACATAATTATTTTAATGGTCTATTTATTTTTATCGTGTCGACGCATAATAAGCTTTGAACCTGAGCTTCTTTAGCGCAACATTATGTTAATTCAAAATTTCGACGTTTCGATTTTGAAAAATAAATTTTATTCCTAAGAAAATGACAATTGTGAATTTTTGGGAGCATTTTTTTTAATTTGTTTTACGTATCGAAATTCTGATTACAAATGTACAAATGTGTGGGTATGTGTTAGTATACCCTTTCTGAATCGACCTGTACAGTTCCCATCTTTTACACATTGCAATTTGGAACAGAGATAGATTATAGTCTGGAATAGCACATAGGCTACTTTTTATCCCGGTAAAATGTATGGTTCCCGTGGGAAAGATTAATATGGTAGCATAAATACTGTTTAATCGCGGGTAACACCGCGGGGCGCAGCTAGTGCAAAATAAATGAATAAATATATATTTTCTTGTATCGTGACAACGGTGTTGCCTGCTCACATAACGTTGATAAACTCATTATTACTAGTCCTTTTAGCTCTTCCAACGTGAGTGTTCTAGTGTGCTCACGATAGTAGGTTAATAGGTCAGGGTGGGGATTAAACCTGGAACCTCTCGGTTATGATGGCAGCCCTATTTAACCACTAGCTTCTTGGTAATTAATTATCTTTATTAGATACCAAAATCCATGTCAATTCTTAACCGAATTCCTAAAACATCTGCTAACCCTTAGTGATTTTGTGAATGTATACTTACTCCACAAGTAAATAAGAATCTCCTATATTTAAATTATATTAGTAAAATGTTAAGTGGTATTAACTATTCAACTGCTTGAAAACACTAATCAACAAACTGTGAAAATGTTATAAATTTCAGTGATATCGCTTTCATAAAAATAACGACCCCTTTACAATGGTATTACAAAGCAATATTATTTTGTGAAATGAACTAATTCGTCAGTGAATTTTTTGATATATTTTTTATACTCCACATTAATAGGAATAGGCTCGCCCCCTATACTTAACATTGGAATACATAACATCGGTAAATTGTGGGTGCACTCAAGTTTACCTCCGCCATCCCCTTCAGGGATTACAGCCGTGGGTATACCTATTTATTAATTGTAAATAATACCAGCCCTTTTTAATGTCTCACTGCTGGACACGGGCCTCCCCTCAATGGGAGGGGGATTAGGCCATACTCCACCACGCTGGCCCAGTGCGGGTTGACAATTATTATTATTTTTATTAATGGTATACTCATCCACAATTTCTTGTTCACCAGGTTGAAGAGTGGTCTTCCCAGCGGCAGTGTTATCCCGGCCGCCCGCGTAATGACCCACAGTTAGCGACATGGGGGTGACCGATGACTTAGCCCCGAGCTTCACTCAGAAACCGCAGCTCCGGCAGGAAGATGACGGCAACAAACTTGTTTTCGAGTGCCAACTCGTGGCTGCTCCGAAGCCCGAGATCTGCTGGTTCCGAAGCGATGAACTGCTCAAAGAAGATAACAGGACCAAGTTTAAGTGAGTCGTCTTGATTTGTTGCAATACTAACCAACGTTTTGTGGGGGTTTCAACCCCCCCCCCCCCCCTCCCCCTCAAATGCTAACGCTTTATATACAGTACAGGTACTTTCCAAAATATGTTCGAAAATCTTTTTGGATTGTTATTGCTGTTTTTCATTGTCTCTGGTCAAATGCTCGGCCCCTCCTGAAGTGAATTCCTGACTACGGCCCTGATACGAACGGTCTTCCACTTACCGTACTACGGGCTAACCGGTGGTCTAAGCCTTGTTTTATCAGGGTTAACATCTAAATAGTGACTAATTATGGTTTTGTAGTAAGACAATTTATAAAAGCATGCTCAATGAGTTTTTATCTTTTAATGTTAGCATTGATTGAATGCGATTGTCGTAGGACTGTGGGTGTCCGTTAAAACGTCTCCCCATTACTTATCTTTATAAATACTAGGTAAGTTATCAAAGGTGTTTTGATCGGATGAAGGAGATTCTTCTTCTTCGTATCGTTTCTTTCCTTGGTCAAATTATTTTTCACACCTAACGTTAAGTAAGTCCATGCAAACATAATGTAAAGTTATTCATGATAGACCTAGGGTGTTCATTTTGTCATCGCGATGACTGGATTGGCCAGTTGATGGCTTATCGTTATCAATCGCTAAAGGTAGCCGGATCGTCATCATTTACATATGTTTCAACGCCGCTATCTTGATTCACGTCGATCTTAAACACAGATATATTAGAGGAGATATGTTATGAAAGCGGTGGGCTTGCGCTCACCTTTAGCCAAAATTACGCTAACATAGAGTTTTCGCCGTCAGTCGACTGCAACTGCACGTCGGTATCGGAGCTCTAACTTTTTTTTAAAAGGCCGTGTTATTCCGTGGTTGTGTGCTAAAATACTAGCAGCAAAGTGAACTACGCGAAAGATGGAATCTCATTTCACCAGCCAGTATTAAGTATTTTATTTATTCGTCTTTAAAATCATTAAAAACAACAAATCAAAAAATATTTAATGCCTTTATTATGTTATTTTAGTTTTCATGTAGCACAACGACTTTTTTATTTTTGTACAAAATACATGGCTCTTTAAGTACCACCTATGTTCGCTACTGAGTGAATGTACGAGGCAATGGATAGATCGTCTAACGATACTTTGAATAAACTGGTGCGTCGCATGGTACGGCCGCTGTATACGGCGACGACGCAGCACGCACCGAAGAGGCTTCGTATTGGTTGGTTTTATGGAATTGTTGTGTTTTGCGGCGAGTTGTGGGGAACAAAACGGAGACAGCGAGTTCCCATACATTTTGAACCGCACGGCATATCTCTCGTGATCTGTGATCTTAAAGAAGATTAATGTCATCATTTTTCGTGAATAGCTTTTTAATGGACCACAAAGCAAATGGCAACGTTCACACCATCATCACATAGCTATACATGATTCAAGATAAGTAAGGAGGCACGTGACTCTTGATTCATGCGTCACGATATAATATACTCGGATATGCATCGTGATTTATGTAATAATACTGATTGTGTGATCGGCTCCAATCCCCTAATAAAGCTTTAATCGTTCCTTGAAATTAAGTAGTTGTTCCAGTCTAGAGTTAAGATGACCCAGACAAAAATAAAAGACATAGTTTAAATCTATCTAACCATCAGACAGACGTGTTAAAATAAAAAGGCATTGGGTCAACGTTCGATGTCATTTGCTTTACGATTTGTTTGCCCTGCCTGTGCTGCCTTTGATGTGATTGCGGACCGGCGTGACATACTTGGCACGCGCCGGCGCAGTCTAAGAATGTTTTAATGAATAAAAATCAGGATTTCTTGTGAAAATCAAATCATTTGTCTTACCAAGTACCGATTGGATTAGACGGCGCAAAACTAGATAAGGTTTTATTCAAAAATAGTGTAACATGTTTTAAGGAGTTAACATGTAGGTGATAATGATAATATATATAAAAATAAAATATATTTGCATACAGTGTTTGATTTTTCTGTGGGAAAGCGAGATTGTACTGTTTCACCGCGCACTTACGTAGCGTACGTAGTATTATTTGTAAATGTTCAAACACTTTTTTTTTGATAAATGATTATGGCCTATCAATGGACACTTTAAAATATTTTACACTATAACTTTTAAGCCTTATAACATTTTATTTATATATAACAATAGCTTAAATATTTACAAATGAAAAATATAACTAACCTACCTAGCATTAAAATATAATATATATATATATATATATATAGTAGCCTTATATATAGTATAGTACTATATATTTACGAATTATAATGTAATAGTCTTGTGTCATTTATACTTACAAATATAACAGTTACCAAGCCTGTCATCAATTATTTAATTTCGTTCTAACACAGCCCAGATGTCACTCCAATAATTCACTTACAGCGATATGCCTTATTTTCTAAGCGTTTTATAAAACTATAATCGCTAGAGATGACCTCAAAACTGAGTAAATAGAGCTGCACCGCTTCAAAGCACTGCCACATGAAACGTGTCTTATTTTCCATGTTTTATTGCTCTGAAAAATATTATCTTTTCTATTAATCTCTTGAGATGTTTCCAACTGCGGCTGACAGCATCCAACGGTATGATCGTTATCCTATTTAAAATTATGTGTACAGAAGTCAAGATTTATGTTTGTTGTTTAATTGCCTCGTAACAGCTGAAGAGATGGGTCAAATTTGTTTAACCATAATCAAGAACACAGTCACGCTTGTATTCTTAGACGGGGTAAGCGGATATGTACCTTGTTCACCCATATTTCAACGTAGGTAATCAACTTGCTCTTTGCCATCACTTTGGGTACATAATCGCTCAACCCTAGCTCATTGACATAGCTGATTATGAATGAAGTAATAGAAATGTCTTAAACATTGTCTGTAAATTCTTTTTGAATAGTGTTATCAATGACATGGATTAACTAAGATGTTGGTTGTACAGTTGCGGGATGAAAAAAATCGTCTGCGTAAAGTCGACTTTTGCTTGTAAAACTTCATGAACCGTAATGCCAACATTCCAGTGCAAGGAACAGCCTACTACCATTTGTTATTTCACGTTCACAGAATTTTAATCTTTCATTAGATTACTTTTTTTAAGCATACAATATTTGATCTGACAACTTTGAGTAGGTTACTCATTATCTGAATATTACTCCTTTATGGCTGTGTTTGCTATTTCGTTGATTTTATTGTAAATCAATATATTGCCACTCGAGTGGAAGAAAATCTCCTTCACAATTTTAAAGCATTTAATCTCCTTTCATAGTCGGCAGTGAAAACATTTCAATATTTCATTACAGCTTACAAATACCGTCGGTGTTCCACTTTCCTTTGAAAGCACTGTAGGTTCCGGTCCGGGTAGGTACTTCACATCACTCGCTATTTTGATCACATCCGTCTGCAAAATAAGCGGGCTTATTCCAATTTGCATAAATTATACTGCTTTTTGGTTTGTTTTATGATTTCAGTGGACTTTTGTGTTTATAAAAGAAAAACTTTATGTGCAGATCATTAGTGCAGGGCTTAGTCCCTTTATTCTATATAAGGTACTCGTATAGCATAGCAAAAATAGTGTAAAACAATTCAAGGGGTTAGCGTGTAAGTCTAACTCCCGAATTTATAGAGTTCTATAACTTTATCAGACATCATATAATACTGCGTAAAGTAAAACTCTTGTTCGCTGTACTATATGACGTTTGATAAAGTTATAGAACGTCTATAAAATTGGGGAAGTGTGTAATGATGTATTTCTTATAAAACCGAACGAGTTAATTTTCACCGCCCACATGGTTCTTGGTGTTATTTTGTATGTTTTAATTTGATTTATTTTTCTCATTCAAGTCTATGCCTTAAATTCATCTCAGCTTCACAATATTAAGACCCACTTCGTGATCACATAACCTGTTAGTAGTACCATAATATAAGTTAGATTTTCCAGGACATGCAAACCAAAGTTGTACCCCAACATTAATGTCTTCTTTTCTAATACAATGTTCCCTCTCCAGGATCCAAAGCATCGCCAACAACAAGTTCCTGGTGGTGCTCGAGCTCGATGACGTGATCGAGGCGGACGCGGGGCTGTACAAAGTTAAGGCCAAAAATAAGATGGGCGAGGTGGCCGCTTCCATCAACCTTAACTTCAGCCGTAAGTACACTTAATTTGCATCTTTATTTCATTTTATTAGGTACATAAAACACCAAATTATGAGATTTAATTAAGTATAGATGCTTGACTTAATCCAGGTTGTAAACCTGAAGCTATGAGCACATACAGAACGAACTTCATTAGTTTAAGATTATTTCCTATGTTTACTATGCTTTTTGAAATTGTGTACGTTAATAGGAACAGCAAGTTAATAGGATATCTGAAGTAAGTTTAATTGAGTAAGCCTTTTTTTTTGGCCTTTTTCTATTTAGTCTAAATTAGATATACTATTGGCACTGCATATGAAGAAAAACGTAAAGATCGGTACGACTAAAATGATATACATAAAAGTGTACCAAACATTCACAACTCACTTCACTTTTCATTCGAAATTCGAAATTCACTTCTTGTCATTCGAAGCTCGTCATCGTGTCTTATATGAAGTGTGACACAAACATTTGTCAACAATATTTGTCCGTAACTCAATACAGGGCCAATAAAAATACCTTCGCAAATAACGGGGCTTTAGTCATAGACAGAAATAAATCTATGAAAAACGTGTAGTGAGCGGTGGCCCACGCCCCAGTTGCGAGCCAGGCTGCGCGCGCGCATTGGCAACGCAAATGTCAGAAAACGAGACCAAACCGTATGACGACAATCCGATAACGATTCGGATAGTGTAAACATAATGGCGGCTGGATTAATGATGGCTAATTTTGATATTGACGCTCAGAAACTATTGATCGATATATTATATTTTATATAATAATACCAGCCCTTTTAATATGCCACTGTTGGGCACGGGCCTCCCCCCAATGATAGGGGCATTACGCCATAGTCCACCACGATGGCCCAGTGCGGGTCGGCGGACTTCACACGTCTTTCGAGAGGTTCTCTCAGACATGCAGGTCTCCTCGCGATCTTTTCCTTTACCGTTTAGCAGGTGATAATCATGGTCGAAAATGAGATTCGCACACGTAATCTAGAAATCACAGAGTTGCGAGCCGGGGTTTGAACCTGCGATCCTCGTTACCCAGGCAAGCGTTCTACCCACATGGCTATCACTGCTGTGTATATCGATGTATTTAGTTGCACTAATATAGATGTCAATGCGAAAACAATACTCGTATTATACAGCTACAAGTGACTGTAGCAGTACTGACAATAGCAATGATACATGTATGACACACGTATCTATAATGTTGTACCTATGATTTCAATATCCCCTCCATAACCCGTAAAAACTAAATATGAAAACTAATAAAGTTATGTAACTATGTAAATTAGGATGGTAAACACTCCAGTAAAAGCAGTACCAAGAATCTGGAATACTAATATAGTTCTTGGTAAAGGCAGCAGACATTTTGCAGCTAAAACACCGAAACTGGGCGAACATTGCATCAATAACACTCCGTGGTTTATTTTAAGTCAATCACCCACTGATGATTCGCAATGTTTATGTCTGGTATGTTCCAAGAATTATAAACATCTGATCTAGATTCTTATAAAGTCTCGTTTACGTCATCCATGTGGAGAACTGTACCAATAAAACAAGTTTGAAGTAGAATGATCGAAATGTTAACTTTCTTCTTTGCAATATAAGTAGCAAACTAAATTCATATTTTCTACTTTTTCAGCCGCCGACGAAGAAAAACAGAAGTGAGTATTTAGTGAACCTATTTTTAGCTTTTGTCAACTCTCCGACATAGCTTTTTCGTCGAGTTCACATAACTTATAAACAACAAGTATTTGATCTATGCACTTAGTTAATACTTACCTAAACTATAATCATTATATTATTACTTGATAAAGAAAAATTACCTATATAAGAAAAAAAGCATTTAAAACTATAGCCAGTAAAGATCCGATCTAATCCAATACTAGAGAGTCGAACCATTTAGGTTACAATGGGGGATAGAAAACTAAAGCAATGATTTATTATCAACAGACAAGTGGACGGCAAAGCGCCAACGTTCGCGCGCAAGCCGGCCATCAGGCAAGAAGATGAGGGCAAGCGACTGATCTTCGAGTGCCGCATTGAGGCTGAACCCCTGCCCAGCGTCGCCTGGTTCCATGGTGGTATGGAGGTCAAACAAGGCTCCAGACATAAGGTAATCCATACATTATTTTTACAAAATTGAAATCGTAGAAGCAGTCCACCACCCTATAGATGTTATCACATCAGACATTGCATTGATATTTAATTAACAAGGAATTGTGTCATTAGAAACAAATGTAAGCTGAGATTGAAAGAGTAATGCTGAGATCGTTTGGCCATGTAGTGAGAATGGATGAATGACGACAGACGAAAGAAAAATACTGAGCGTATGCTAGTGGGAGTATTGGAAATGGGACACCCAAGGAGAACCTACCACTGCCAGTAGTGCTCTTAAGTAACGCCAATCTCATATGTCACGCGTGAGTTCAAAAGTGAATTGTAAAATTTCAATACAAATTTTACATTTTACCCGAGGATTCACGCGTGAATGCTCGGGTAAAATGTAAAATTTAGCATAGCACTACAGCTTAGTGATTTCATGTAGGGAAAATCCGTAACACCCTCTACAGAAGACGTATGAATGTGGATGAACCAAAACCGGTGTGCTACAATCGCAGTATATGGTAATCGGAGCTCTTTTCCTACTTCCATGAGATGTATGTGCGTAATTTTTTTGAGGGACAGCAGATAGTTGAAACATTGATTTTGACATACCCGAAAGTTTAAGTCATTTTCCAAAGATAGCGACAGATACATGGCATACAATCAATCATCACACTGCATCAGAAAAAGATTCAGCTAATGACATACAGATTTAGACGACAGGTGACATTGTGAAAGCAAAAATAAAAGTCATTACCGCAGGTGACCCACTTTTAGTAGTACTTAGAAATGGCCTTGACCCCGTTCTAGTTGGCTTCGGCCACTATCAGGTGTGAGCAGTCTCGCGCGATGACCTTTCATACTGAATGTCTTCATTTAATAATCATATTCTTATAACTTCTACATCATGAAGATTGTTATTGATATTTTGGTTCAATTCTTATTTCTTATTATATTTAGACTCAGCACATTCTTTTTGTAGGTTATCATCTTTATCATTTTTATTTTTCAAACTGCAAGTTTGTGCATCATTCATCGCATACTTATCCAAAGTATGATTTCTACGTCTTTTGAATCACGTCAATAATTACCAAAAACTTTAGAGGTATATACAGCGTTTGTTTTACAAACACTGATAATATTTTTAAATTTCAGCTTACAGTAAGCAAAGAGGCAAAGTCCTACTACGCTTCCCTGGAGATCAGCAACGTTACCGTAGAAGACGCTGGCAAATATCGGGTGACAGCTAAAAACGAACTTGGCGAAAGTAACGCCACAATCAGTTTGAACTTCGACAGTGAGTACTGTAACATCCTCTACCTTTATACTTAGATATGTTATCTAAATCAAAATTTACTCCAAAATAGATGTTTAACTAGTGTTGACGTGGAAAGAACACAATAATGTAGTATAATGCGATTATTATCCTGAGATTATGCTTTCTGTACGTTAACCATAGTTGTTTTAGTGTGCGTATCTAATCCTTTAAATGTAATAGATATTCTGTGTCTCATGATAAACGTAGATATTGCAGCAAAGCTTGTATAATCATCAACTAATTCCTTCAGAATTTCAGTTACTCTACATAATACATTAGATATTATTATAGTGATTGGTTTATTATGTTTTTTTCAATTTAAGATGTTTTCTTAATTACCTAATGTATTTTATTCAAACCAAGTACACACACACACACACACTCACATACTCTACCGATATACACAACACATACTAACAATACATTGTACTCTTATACACTTCACGGTACACAAACTAATGAATTTATAAACATCACAACTGTTGACTTCTTTATCTATAATATCATTACCATATCCCATTATTTCTATTGCAAATGTGCTTTTATTAACATGAATAATACTTTTAACGTTATCTTTCTTTACTTATTTTGTAGTTGGTACTTTAGTATTGCAAATTCTTGGCTTGAGCAATTGCACAATAATATATTAATTGAATATAACACAGGCAACTGTCATGCGTACTGTTTGTTGGAACTTGAAGTAGACGAGATTATTTTACACGTTTAATCCAAATTTTATTTATGTATTCTATTCGATTATCATTTATCTATTTTCTTGTACATACCTCGATTAACTCTTTATGAATTTGGCTGCGATTTTAATACACCACAAAAGAAAACATCTTAAATTCGATAAAGAAGTGTTAAGTGAGCTGCAAGTCTTCGTGGAAAAAATCTAATTAATGATCTTATTAATAATATGTGCATTGATAAAATAGGCGACGAAGCGCCCGTACCTGAAGACTTTATCAAACCGACATTCACGGAGAGACCGGTCATCAGGCAATCGGATGATGGTACCAAAATCACATTCGAATGTCGATGCGTTGGCAAACCGAAACCAAGCATCACATGGTAAGATGCAACACAAGATAATATTCACAATACACTTGAAAATAAAACAAACGTTAATGCTAGCGCTCAATGATACAGGTACCATGGTAAAAAGATGATAAAAGAGAGTAGTAGATATAAGATTACGTTAGAAGAGGACCAAACGTTATATCACATGGCGCGACTCGAGATCACAGGCGTTGAGAATTCGGACAAAGGAGAATACAGGGCAGTAGCGAAAAACAAACATGGTGAAGGCGTAGCAAAAATAAATCTTAACTTCGAAGGCGGAGACAAACCTAAGTAAGAGACAAACCGTGAGATTTAAAACAGATTGTTACGTAAATAAAAATGTAGTCACTATTTAAATATTTTGTCTTTTAAACAGAATACCCGACGGTAAACCACCGAGGTTCCCTAAAAAGCCGACTATTAGACAAGAAGGGGAAGTTCTAATTATGGAATGCATACTGGAAGCGTACCCAGTCCCAGACATCACGTGGTTCCACGGAGATAAGGAAATTAGGGACGGCACTAAAATGAAGATGTCCAGAAAAGCGACCGGCAAAGATACATTTAATTTGACATTAGAAATTTTAGGCCCCACTAAGGAGGACGGTGGCAATTATAGGTGTAACGCCTTCAACTTGTTTGGTGAGAGCAATGCCAATATTGCTCTCAATTTCCAAGGTAAAGCAGGATTATGAGTCATCAATTTATAAAATATTCTAATGTACGCATACAGTAGCGTCAGCATGTAAAGCTTTAAGCTTTTGAGCAGCATGTAATGTGTCGAAGCTTTGTAAGTGTTGTTACTAATCTTATCTGTTCCTCAGGTGGAGATGACGAGAATGGTTTCGCTCCATCGTTTATCGAGAAACCTCGAATCATTCCCAACGAAGATGGCACGCTCATTACGATGCGTTGTGTCTGCAAAGCGAAGCCGGCGGCTGAAGTCACGTGGTACAGAGGCACGACCGTCATAAAGGCTAGCAGTAAAATAGCAATTAAATCATCAGAAATGGGAGAGGACGTTTACGAGTTATTATTGCTTTTGACCAATCCGACGGCAGCGGACGGTGGCGCTTACCGCTGTCACGTCAGAAACGAATTTGGCGAAAGCAATGCTAATCTCAATTTGAACATTGAGGCTGAACCGGAACCAGAAGGTGAAGGCCCGACGTTTGTCGAGAAGCCAACGATTCAGTCCAAGGAAAATGGTAAACTAGTTATCATGGGATGCAAAGTAAAGGCTAGCCCGAGGCCGACGATCGTGTGGTACCACGAGGGTAGAGAAGTTAGGGACTCGTCGAAAATTAGGACCAGGATTGAGGTGAAGGAGGACATTTACACAATCATATTAGAACTGATCGATCCTGGTATTGAAGACTCCGGATTGTATAAATGCAATATTAAAAATGAACTTGGAGAGCTCAATGCGAATCTTACGCTCAATATTGAAAGTAAGTTGTTATCGCATAAAATATATATTTGCTTCAGCTATTTAGAGCACTTTAGATTCCTACAAAAAAATGTGTAGAAGCCAAAATAGCAAAAGTATTATAAAATTTAACGTTATATGATTGGCCCTTACAGAAATCAGTACGTCAAGTGCGAGATTATTCGTAAACTAAATGTATATTGTATAGTCTACGGAATTTTTAGCTGACGAATAATCTCGCACTAAACCTACAGATTAGATATAGTTACGCTCATTACAGTTGTTTATTTAATAGTGCATTATTTCTAAATGTTGTTTTTACTTGCAGTCATTCCAGTTATCAAAGAGAAACCAAAGATCATTAAGATAGTTAAGAAGAAGACTGTTATTGTTGAATGTAAAGTATTAAGTAAATTTGCACCACAGTGCACTTGGTACAAGGAATCGAGCGCCGTCAAAGAGGACTCAAGGCATACTGTACTCATTGAACCTCTTAGAGAAGTGAGTAATGTTATTGATTTACTTAATTACATAATTACTGAATCCAATTTTAATTACAAAGAAATAAAATTCATTTTAGAGTAACATACGTAAATATCGGCAAGCCAGCCCTTATCTCAATCAAAGTCATATATATTTACATCTTATATGGAAATCGTATTTTTCAAATAATGAATATTATCGTCTTATTTTCTCCCTAGGGTGAATTCACAGTCAAATTGGAAATCGCAAACATTTCACAACACGATAAGGGTTCTTACAAATTGGTCGCCAAAAACGAGAAGGGTGAGGCGACATCACAACAGGTGGACATCACAGACATACCCGAAGAGAAAGGCGAGAAGCCACAGATCATCAAACACCTTAGAAGCTTGGTAAGACAGGAACAGATGACATGAGTAAATTATTATATGAATGCAGTTGATATGCAGCTCTACATTATAACGTTTTGGAACACCCTAGCATAGAGACCATGTTGCTTAAATGAGATCAGGTTACAAAAACTGATCATTTATTTATTAACTTAATTAAAGAGGTGTAAGCAAAAACTTACTACTACTTAAATGTTTAATTTGTCAGGATTATTTTAATATCTAATCCACAGGCCAAAAAAGAACACGAGGAGGCTGAATTTATCGCTGTCCTCAAGACATCAGACCAGTCGTGCAGATGTACGTGGTACAAGAACTCGACAGTGATCAGAGATTCATCTGAAATTAACACCTCATTTGACGGCACGAACGCTAGACTTATCATCAGAAAGGTGACCACCAAATACATCGCCAACTATAGAGTGGTGATCAAAAACGACTTTGGTGAAGACGAGTCCAGTGCTGACTTAACACTGGTTGAAGAAAAGGTACGTAGTAGTGGTGTCTGCATAAATATGTTTTTTAAAAGGTACTTATGTATATTAATGTAATATATAAGTGATTCAAAATGCACAGAAATAGGCTTTATACTTATATCAGAACAGGTTAGCTTCGATGATTCTGATTATTTGTTTAAATAATTAATTAATTTTACGTGATAATTACTTTATAATGAAAGTAATGTAATGTATGTCGTGGACGCATAATAATATTATGCGTCCACGACATAACATAACATTAAAAATAATCCTAATGAATAGTAGGTAATTCAGTGAAATCTATCTAATAAATTAATGATAATAATTTCTTATTACAGAAAAAGAAGAAGGAGGAAGAGGAAGAGGAGACAACGGTTATTGAGGAATCGGAAGAGGAAATGTCGATCGTGGAGGAGAAGTCCGTGGTCGAAGAGAACCACGTTGAAGAAAGAAAGAAAGTAAGTAAACTGACTAATATTATGCAACATTTTAGTTATTAAATATTAGCGAAACCAATAAATGTTTCTAAAATTAGCAGCCACTGAAGTAATAGATTTCTAAATCTTTTTAAAGCAGCGATTTCATTATTCAAATATATAATTATTATTTAATAAAAGCAGGAACAAGTTAACAAGAGGGAAGAAGAACAGAAAACAGTCGAAGAAAAGAAAACAACCCGAAGAATGTCTAAAACAGAGAAAGTTAAAATTGAGCAAAAGAATGAAGAAGTCACTATCGAATCTCAGGACACTAAGAAAATATTAGAAAAGAAAACCGCTAAAACAGAAGAAGAGAAAAAGGCTCTTCTTGAGAAACTCGAGAAGAAGAAGAAGCCGGAAGCTGAACCTGAACAAAAGATTGAAGGCCTTCCCAAACTTAAGTCCGTCAAACCTAAAGAGGAATCGGTGGAGGAGAAGAAAGAAGACACCAAAAAGAAAACTGAGGAAAAGAGAAAGGTGGTCAAAAAGAAGGTCGTTGCTAAGAAAGAAGAGGTAAGTGGAATAAGCTTATTTCGCATTTAAGGATGTAAAAAGCTGTACAACAAAGTGTAATGTATATATAGTTATATAACTACAATGTTTCTAATAAAAATAGAGGTTTACATATAGTCAATAACAGAAACAGTGTACCAAGAAAGCGGTGTCTACTTGTCATAGCAAACGGCACTTGAATGTAACTACTTAAAAGTTAGCTAAGTTAACATGATAAAATCTCAATATAAATGACATTGAGAATATTATAGTAATTAATATAGATCGTGATAATGGACTTTCTGTCGTGTGTGTTGTGTTAACTATTGTGCTAAACTTTACTTAAATATAGGATGTGCTCGAGTTCGTCGATGATTACGAGAGACCTGTGTTGGAGAAATACGAAAAAATTACACCGACGCCACTCGATAAAAAACCTAAAGAGGATAACACACCTAAGGTAAACACATTACAACGCATTACACATCATTTTAATGAAATACACAATTTAAAACGTACTATAAAACTCATGTCTCGAAATATATTTAGGGAAAACGTGCGTCAATAGCTGATAGTGTTAAAAGTGAACAAGACAGTGAAGAAGAACCTTCGGTGGCTGCACCAGCACCGGAGAAAAAGACTAAAGTAGAAACTAAAAAGGTACAAAATATTTCAGTTATCTCGAATAACACAAATACCCTCATTAATAATAACTTAATAGTTAAAGTACGTTTTTTTATATACGAAATCCGGTTGTTAGGTCGAAGAAGAAAAGGCTGAACCAAGGAGGCCTAGCATCAAAAAGGGCCTACTTAAACCAGAGGAGCCTGTTGATGAGCTATCTAATGTTAAACTATCGAAGAGCCCGACTAAATCTGAGGAATCAAAACTTGAGGAACCACAGGTTGCTAAAGTTAAAAAGCCTATTAAGAAGGTAACTTTATTGTAATTTAAAACTCAATTCTAATGTTGGTGCTCTCTTGATATTACATGTTTTGTATAAATTAATGTATTACTTTTAAAGCCGGGAGAGATGGACGAATTTGTGGATGATTACGAAAGACCCGATCTCGAGAAATACGATAAAATGACACCAACTCCTAATGACAGAACTAAAAAACAGAATGGAGTTGAAGAGGTATATCGCTAATCTTGTTATACTTTTATTTTCTTGTATCTGCAGTCTGCATTACTATATTTTAATAAAAAGTTAGATTTTTATCAATATAAGAAAGCTTAAAAATATCATACTTATAGGGTGCGCCGGAGTTCATTGATGATTACCAAAAACCAGAACTTGAAAAATATGAAAATTTTGCACCTACACCTAAGGACAAACGTCGTCCTAGTGATACACAGGTACAACTAATAACTCATATCAATATTGATATACCAAATCTAACTATAGCAAGCGGTAAAGATACTAAAGATCTTAAATATTTTTTATCAGGACGATGTAGACATGATGAAGGGTAAAATTAAACCAAAACAAAATGAAGCTGAACCCGAAATGCCTACACTCCGAAAACGATCGGTACCTAAAGACAAGGTATTCAAATATAAACACAAAACTTTTCTTGATTTTCCAACTATTTTGTTTGAAACGTAAAATATAACATAACTTTTAATATAGGAGGAGGAGAAAACACCCGATGAGAAACCAAAAGCAAAACCAAAGAAAAAAGACGAACCTGAGGCTAAAAAACGTCCCTCTCTTAAAGAGAAAGAGGTACACAAGCACACTCACTCACTTCTTCAAACACTTCTCACACATAACAGTTTGGTAGTACTGGATAATGAGTTTGAAATTCACGATAATTTTGACTAGATAACATCACACTAAGTTTCACACGGGCCGGTAATTTCGCTCGATTCTCGCTATAATCCTCTATCGCGGCAGTATTTTTTCAGCATTTGCAGCTCTTGAAATAAACCAACAGTAAGTAAACGCTTTGGCCGACTGACTGCTGACTGAAAGCTTCGCTTCTCTGTGTTAAATGTTAAAATATTTTTCAGCGGACTTGATCTGGAGATCAAAAAGTATTTATCTATGCTACGTTAAGTTTTCAGCACATCGGGAAATTCACACAAGGAATTAAATTTTCCTCAACAAACGCAAATTCAACTGTTCTCTTCTCTACTGTTTGCTATCATCTTTCTCTAATACTAAATAATGTACACAACACTCATACATGCTCACAATTTTAAAGGTCGCCGAGGAAGAGTTTGTCGACGATTACGAGCGACCAGTTCTCGAGAAATACGAGAAAATCACGCCAACACCTACTGAGAAAAAGAAAAAGGTACACATTTACACACTTAAACGACGCTTAGCTCCATTCTTAAATACATTGGCTAAGCCTTCGATGTTCGTATATAAAATTTTGATTTTAAACAATGTTTAGGATGACAAAAAGCCTGAGCCAGAGGAAGAAGTATCCTCAGCCACTGCTAGAAGACGTTCTGTCAAAGACAAAGATAAACCAGAGGTAGGCAATAGTCTATATAGGAATAAAATTACATTTAGTCCATATTAAAAGTACGAAACTCAATTTTGAATGTTTCTTCAGCCGATGGACGTTGACGAAAGTTTTAACATGTCCAAGCCGAAGGCACCAGCCAAACCAGGCAAGGAACCTGAAGATGTTTCTCTCACACACAAAACACCCGCTGAAATTCACCCTACGGTTCGTAGATTCAAATTATAAATATCTCAAATAATTAATACTAGACTCATAGATTTAGAAGGCACCTAGAATAATATTTGATAAAAACTGTTCAGGAGGGTGAAGCTGAGGCCAAACTCAAAATTAAAAAACCAGAAGTCGTCGAGGAGAAAACTCTTAAGAGACCTTCGCCTAAAGATCAGGACAAGAAGGTACGTTCTACAAAAATAATAAAAAAGTTTAGTAAAAATATAACTTTTTTCAAATTTCGAAAAATCCACAGACAGGATTGGGGCCAATTAGCACTTACGTACCACGACTATCAGCGCACAATGTTTTAAAGAATATTTTAATAATTGTGAAGGTACAAACAAACTCGTAGGAATATCTATCTTAAGCACAGTTTCCAGCAAGCCACACATATTGGTTGAAAATTAGATAGCACACGACTATACACAGAACACTTTTCTATTAATAAAAAGAAATACATTATGGAAATGTATGATTCTTTATCTGTCAGACATTTTCTCGGGCTGGGTTTACCACATCTAGATACCAATCACAATCAGCGAAAATCTATTATTTTGTTTCCAAAAATAAAAATGTCTAATGTGGAAATTCCAGCTCGCACTATATATATTTCTCTTTCTCGAGTATGTCGTGTGTAATGAGTGTATGTTTGGGGGCTAGGGAGAGGACACAGAGGAGTCTGTCAGTCTCACCAAACCTCGCACAAAGACAAGCACAACTGCTCCTGAAGAGGCAGAACTCACACAAAAGACACCTACTAAGAAAAAGCTCACGGTACTGCCTTTTATAGATATTTTTTTAATTATCTCGGCCAAGAATAAGAAACAAATTAATCTTCTTTAGTGTGTCAAGCCAGATGCAATAAGTATCAATGACATTGGTACCAATAATGTATTGACTGTTCCCATTTCAAAGGAATATTTCCCTCTACGAAATTTTTCCTTAAAATTTTATCTAATATAATGATAAAATATTACCAATAATTTTTAATTTACTGGTATGCAGAAATTAACAATTCGTAAAATAATATTATAGGAGGGTTCTGAAGCAGCACAGCTGAAGGTCAAAAAGCCTGCTGTTGTTAAAAAGGAAGATGAAGATAAGGTAGAATATGCAGAAACGCTTAAATGCTGCTACGTAGTTAGACTACAGAAACTGTATTTGTAGAAACTATTCATAATGTAGATGGATTTGTAGACTAAGACGCCACTGCTGAGATACTTAGAAAATGTTGAACTAATGTTTTTTGTAGTTAGATCTAATACAATGGACTCTCTTTTAATCGAGGAAAGCCTGAACAATACATACAAGTTATTAAAGGCAATTCACGCACAATTGATTGTGTTGAATCGGCTAACAGAAAGTTCACTGTAGCATGTCAGTAATCTCACATTGTTCTCGTAAACGAAGCACAGACACTAATGCAGATGTAGATCCACTCGCAACGAACAACACTAATGTTAAACAACCATTACAACAGCTTTCATTGATTCTTTAGGCCCCCCTCGTAGTAAAAGGTGGTAAATTCGAAATGCCCCAGCTCAAGAAAACTGTTAAGAAGACAACAGAACAGCCTAAAAAAGCTGTAGTTGGTGGCAAAGAGAATGACTACGGGGTAACAAATATTTCAAGTATTACACTTCGTGCTATCTACTCTACCTATTCTACCTATATATCTCTATGTCTATGTTGTCACTTCTTTTGTACAGTTTCAAAGCACAATACTTATTGTATGAGACTAATCTCAGATCCGCAGCCTTAATGATTCAAACTTTACTACACTTATTCAATCGATTGGAGTACTGGTGGTTCCAGCGTCGTCGTTGTTTCACACATTTGTTGGGTTAAAATTCCCATGTCGCTTGTATTATGCTTTACACGTTTTTCTTTTTAGATCTCCTATTTTGTTTCATTTTCACAGGTACTTTAATAGCTCTCGGCAAGTTACTATCTCTGCTTGCAGAAGTAAAACTAATTTTCCTCACTATTAAACTAGTTGAAATCGGAGCTCTTGCTCATGGCAATGTTTAAGTTTAATTACCTTAAAATCTTAATTTAGATGGAGCAATTTTGAACAATGAATTCAGTAACTGAAATCAGCTAATAAAAGCTATTTTGAAAACCAAATTAACACATAAAACTGATACATTTTTACATAATTTACAGATGGAACTCGACTTTGTCGATGATTACGAAAGGCCAGTGCTTGAGAAATACGAAAAGATCACACCGACTCCCATTGTACGGGAGAAGAAAGAAAAGGAACAGTCTAAGGTACGATATGAATAATCAAATTTTAGCATACACTTTACAAAATAATGTAGGTACAAATTTCAACTCTAAAAATAAAACATAATCACATAAGGACATAGACACTAAACAAAATAAAACTAAAGTAAGCAATAAAAGGTATATTTCAATGAAACAGGTGACCACAATGATGGCACAACAAGCGCAACATCTTGGAGTCAAGGTATCAAACGCAACTGAATGAGAGTGACCATGATGTTTCCTATTATAAATATTTATTTTAGCCACCAAATTTACTGTTATAACCCATGACGACTGCTTGGGTTATGAACGTATTATAAGACAGATTCAGCATTAAACACAAAACAAGTTTTCAATGCGATGATTTATTGACCCAACTAAAGATGCCACAATCTTTTTCTTGATCGACTTCTAGACAGACCCACAGCAGACTCCTAATGTCTAGGAATCGAATGTTATTACATTGTAAAAACAATACTTCATAAGTATGATTATGAATTTAAAATTTTACACCTACATATTAAATGATTCATTCGGTGGTACCTAAATAATATGTTTGATACCATCAACACTTATTTGAACATATTTTACGAAACAAATTATGTTGAAATCTTACATATGATCTTTTGTACATACTCGATAAACCATTCGTAGTCCAATTTGTCCTATGCACCTGTTTTGTACCTTTTATTTATTTTGTTCCATTTGTATTATTCTCATCCATTGTCAATAGCTACCTCACCTATTTCTGTGCTAATATGAATGCATTTTTTGTTTCCCTCTAGACTGAAAGCCGAAGGACATCTTTCCAAAGCGAGGTTAGTATTTTTAACCATGCAGTTCATTTATTTATCTGCACGTCTAGTTCGAGATTACTGTATACTTTATAGTCTACCGTATTTAGACATTTTGTATGAAGAATTGAAAAGTGCCTCTAGCGGCTGGTATTTAAAACTTTCAATGCTCCATACAAAATGTCTAAATACGGTAGACTATAAAGTATACGGTTAGCTTACGAATAATCTCGCACTT
Source organism: Pheosia gnoma (assembly GCA_905404115.1). NCBI lineage: Eukaryota > Metazoa > Arthropoda > Insecta > Lepidoptera > Notodontidae > Pheosia > Pheosia gnoma. The sequence continues at coordinate 2,666,222 of FR989917.1, read as the reverse complement.
GACGTACTGCACTGTGTAAACTTAGCTGTCTTTGCTATAGACATGAGTTTAGCATCATAATGTTTTTTCAATTTGAGATACTGCTTACTCCGAAAGCATTGATCCTAATCATTGACCATTTGAAGGATTATTTTATCCACATCATCGCAAATGGTTTTCTAGTTTCAAGTTGTATTTTTCAAAAAATCCGAGAACGCTGTTTGATTAAATAAAAAAGAACTAATTAACGTTTAATTAGAAGATCCTTATTTAAAGTACTTTCTTTCCCTCCATGTGGCATTGCGATGGTGCGCTCTGTACAACATTATATTGTATGTATATTTGATAAATTTATGATTATTTCTCCTTATAGGAAGTTAAGACTGAGAGCCGCCGAAGCTCGATCATTGAAAACAAGGCCGTTAAGGTAAGAACCATTAAAAAAATAGGTACAGCCAAAGCGCATGAGAATAAGAGAGATAAAAAGAACAGCCTCATTAATAAAGAAAATCCTATTAATAATTAACTGATCCTTATATAACCTTCATGAAAATATGCCTTCTGTAAACACCTTACATTATATATAATAATAAATTTCATAAATCTCCACTATCCTAAAGACTGCATATGATACTTCAATAAACAATGAAGTTATTTTTTTTCCATTTCCAAGTCAAATTTGTCACACCGTAACAAATCCTTATTTTTTCATTTCGTAGTTCACAAAGGAAACTGCTGAAAGCAGAAAGTCTTCAATAGCCTCTGTGGCTGAACAACAGGAAGTTACATCATTGAAAAAGTCTGCTCAGAAGGTACGTTCATAACGTGTTTATGGAGTGACTGTACACACTACAATATCTGTTATTTTTGAGATTTATATAAGAGGGATATTACCTCAAATATTGTATTTCATTCTAATCTGTACTTAATTGTATGTGACCCAACCTAAGTTATTCTTCAACTCAATTTAAACTTAGGAGTAGACGAGGTACATGACAGATATTGTAGCTATTTACTGTTCAGCATAGACGATTGCCCCTTGCAATGAAAGCAGATCCTGATTTTCATGTAGACTAGATACCAGATGACCACAGAGTCTTAGATGCCGAAATTTAAATGCTTTTAGAAATTAAAAATAAAAACTCCAATGCTAACGTAGTTAGATAATTCAGAGCTGAATTTTGAAAACCTGCTGAAGATGTAGATGAAATTAAATAGGTACCAAAATATTGCAAAATAGGACATCAAGGTCCGTTGAAATAGATTTAACATTTTGACTCTATTAAATCTGAAATAAAACTAATTTTAAGAATTTTATAGCGGTTTATTTTGGATTTTACGTTATTAAATCTGATTAGTTTCCTAATGACATAGCATCTACAGCAGGGATTAGCTTTGATACAGTAAACGCAATCGTTTGAGATAGTAGAAGCATTCCCTTTTACGCTTACTTATATCCTGATTAACTTATTTTAGACTTCAATAAAGGAGGCGCAAGCTAGCGAAATAAACCAAGTTAAATTAAAGGTAAGTTTTATGTCTCAATGCATGCATGTCATTACAAATTTACTATGTTCAAGCTAAAGAATATAATTTATTTTATTATAAATGGTATCGTCTTTTCTGTACATACGATTCTATTAAAAACATCAAACAATACAAAGACGTTTGTTTGAGAACTGTGTGCTAAGTAAATAACTATATGGTACATAACATGTGTAAAATTTTATGTTGTAACTTATATCAATGAAGGAAGATAATGATATAGCAACAAGTGCGGAAGACTCAAAATTTTATTTTTGTAATTAGGATGTGACAGAAAAGGTAGAAGAGGTAACATCAGATAAGCCTTCAGATAAAACATATCCTTGGCGACCTACGAAAACAGACACGCAGGTATATACACACACATACACAATCATTCACACACACTTTCATTATCATTTGAGATGTTATCATCATGGTTTCAAATTATAATGAATTCCTATAAAATGTTAAATTATGCATGTGTTAGGAACCTACACAAAACGTGGAACCGAAACGTAAGGAGAGCTTAGATCGAACTGAGTCTACGCCGAGACGTCGCGAAAGCAAAACCGAGGTATATTGTAGTTAGATATTATCGTTAGTTGTTGATTGAGAATACAATTTCGGAAATATTAATATTTAGATGGTAATACAGGATACTGAAGAAATTGAGGAAACAATAGACACAACTAAAATCAAACGAAAAGTATCACTCGATAAGCCCAAGGAACCACTGACTAGACGTCGACCCAGCAAAACTGACGAGGTAGACAATCTTTCCTACATATTTATTCAAAATATTGATAGATTATATTGATAGGCAACAACGTTGGAATAGAATCTTAATTTTAAAATATTGACGACAGGATAAAGAAAACGTGATCCAGGTTACGGAAAAAACTGAGATTAAAAAGAAATTGTCAGTGGATAAACCTAAAGAACCGTTAGCTAAACGTCGCCCAAGCAAAACGGATGAGGTATATAATTCAATTTTTGTTACAAATTAGAGTAAGTTAGGGAATTTCGCATAATATAATTAGTTATAACATATGAAATGTTACTAACAGGATATAGAAACCATTGAAATCGAAGAAGAAGAACAGCAAACCGATATAAAGCGTAAAGTTTCGATTGATAAGCCTAAAGAAACTAGCCGCCGTCCTAGCAAAACTGAGGTAGAGAGATTCAAATTCTATTTTATCATTGTGTTGCGTAGATGTGAACTAATAGAGATTACTTTTATATTCTGTTCTGATATTAAATAATATTGATGACAGGATAAAGAAAACGAGGTTAAAGATAAAACTGAAACTAATGGACAACTTCCTATTGATAACGAGAAGGAACCTAAAGGACTCGAGCGTGAGCAGCGTCCTAGTAAGACGTCTGGTCAGGTATACGTTCATAATATATTTCGTAATAATCTAGTATCATTGTAATAATAGCTATGTTATTATTTCCAAACTTAAAATATCAAGGTATTTATAATAACTGAAAAGAAAATATAACTAGTTACTCTAAAACAGTTCTAAATGAATAATGAAACAATTTCATTGAATGTTTAACAATAACCTAGTAGATACCTATTGATTTTAGCTGATGTAGTATTTAACAGATAGAATATACGTATGCACTCTAGTTTAAGTTAGTTTACTTATAGTAAACGTTTTAATTAGGATAAAGTCCAAGTACAGCAAAGCTGACGACTTAGATCTTATTAAATTATTATCAATCAATTCCTAGCATTGAGTCACTGAAACAAAAAGAAACATGAAGTCAATAATTTACTTAAAACGAAACTTTGGGCTACATATGTTTACTAATAATCTACAAATTTACTTGATAATATCAAATATTTGGGTACTTTAATAGCCACTCATTTAAAACAGGATGAACAAATGGAAGTTGACAACTCGGAGCCAGTTTCTCCTAATAGAAGGGTTTTAGTTGATAAACCTAAAGAGCCAACATACCCGTGGCGTAAACCTAGCACTACTGATGAGGTAGATTATTATGATTTAAATAACTATAATACATTAATATTTTTGGAAAGAAATAGCATTTTATGAGAATCATTATTTTAAACAGGTTACTAAAGATATAGAGACACCAGCAGATAAGAGAAAGCAATCTTTGGATCAACCTAAACAATCTCAGCTACGGCGTAGATCAAGCAAATCAGATGAGGTAGACTAAGCTTTTATTGGTGAATAAACATTTTGTAGACATTTATGTAGATCAATTGCTAAATAAATACATTTTTAAACAGGATAAAAAAGATGTTTCTGATCAAGAGAAGCCAAAAGATAAATTATTGGAATCTAAAGAATCTGAGCGTCCTAGGCGGCGAGCGAGCAAAACAGAGGTAGTTTTTTATTTGTGTACGGTTATCTTCAATAATAGTTATTTCAGTAGATAGAAGGCATGATGGATCACTCGATATAGCTTTAAAACGTTGTTAAAACGCTAATTTGAATACGGAAGTAGTACCACAACCGGGTAAATCAGCTGATAAGCCAGTACAAGTGCCCATTGGTGATTCCTAAAAGAGTACCCAAAGCGATATACAAGAACAAGTCCAAGGCCCATTTTAAGCCAAAATCATCTATGACATAGTGGTAATTGAAACTGTACCAAAATCCCAGTACATGCATAATTTTTCCACATTTTCTTACATGCATTCTAATTTTAAAATTACTTTGCTAGGAATCCGATAATACACAGAAACCAGAGAACACACAAAACACAGATACACATTTGAAACCTACACAGGCACCATTTTACATGAGGAGAAAGTCTAACACAGAGGTAGGTACACACACTGCATAATTATATTACACACAATACATACATCTTATATACACATAACGATACACATCTTAAAAATATTATTATTAATAACAGTCAATCATTTCCAAGGAAACCAATATATTTTTAAAGAAAACACCGGAACCTATTAAGGAACCAAATAAAGAAGACGTAACCAAAACGAAGGTATCTACTTAGTGTTTTTTTTTAATACTAAAAACATATTTGTTAAAGTTTTTTTACGGATCTATCTCTTACAAAAACTTTGATATGTATATAGGAACCTGAAGTCCAAGACAGGAAATCATCAGAACCTAATTCTGAATTAATGAAGGATAAAACAAAGGTAGTTTTTATTCTTATAAAACATGCAAAAAAAGTTATTATTTACTTGAAAAATTACTATCCATACTTTTATTTTAAATATTATTTCTTAGGGACTTAATGTATCTGAGAAGAATGCTTTGGAACCGGTTAAAAAACAAACAGTTGAAATCAAGAATGAATCTAAGGTAGACAATTAATTGTAATTAAAATAAAATCCTATAAGCTAATTACTTAAGTATTACGAAAGCTAATCATTTAAATATTTCATAGGAATTCGATCTATCTAAAACCGAACCCGTTAAAGAACCGACCACAGAAGTTTCTCCAAAACTTGAGGTACTAAAATAATTTGCACATTAATTGAGTTTATTTAATATCAAGTATATTTAATATGATAAAAACATTTCAACTTACATTTTCTGTTAGGAATTACACGAGAAACCCAAAACAGATACACTATTTGATCAACCCGCACATACACAGACACCATACCCATGGAGAAAGCAACACATCGAGGTACACTTCATACACATACAAATACTATTAGACACTTATACAAACTCACTCACACTGAATACACAACATAATATAAAACTGCACATACACTAAGATTATTAACAAATCTTACAATTAGAGTACACATTTTTATAGTTACTTAAAAATATTATCAGGTACCAACTATCGCGACACCAGAACCGGAAACGAAATTCGAACCACCGGTGGTTCCGTTCTCTTGGCAGGTCATTCCCGAAATACCTCAGGTACACAATACAATAATAATAAAATATAAAAGATAAACAACAAACAAAATATACTTGTAACACAAAATATGTTAATACTCAGGCCGAACAAACACCAGAATTAGAAGACAAATTCAAACCTACACTACTTGACACACCAGAATCAACAGTCCCATGGAGAAGGGCTAAGTCCCCTCAGGTACACACAACACATTCATGATCATCCCTACATCCATCGCTTCAACACACACACGCACGCACCATCAAGGCACACACACTATTGCACACTTTGGATTGGTTACGCAAAATTTTCAACGATGACGAATTTCACAAAAATAATGTCAAACATAATCTAGATGAAGTAAGCTTTATACATACAAACACTTGTGGAATACGTCATCAAACTTTGGCATTTGTTACCTGAATTGATGAACACACACATCGTACGGTCGCCTATAACTAAATTTACTCTATAGGCTGACACACCTGAAGGCAATGATGAAAGTAAACCAACCGCATTAGGGATACCACAGCCCGCTTATAGCAGCAGACCTCAATCGCCTGAAGAGGTATTATGCACCCGGAGTGGTAGCACAGGATATTGAGCACTTTGCACCTAGAAATTGGTCACATTATGTTTTGAAGCACTGGCACATTTGCACACGTCGATATTGCACTGTTAGATTTGCAGAAGCGTTTATACAAGATGATACGTTCGAAAATATATCATTGTGATGTCAAGATCTTCTTACAAACTTCAGTTATCGTTTCCATATACTTCGGACGTGTCGTCTTATAAGGAATGCTTGTAGAAATTGATTTTATCTGTATTACTTCTTGCAGTTACGATATCCTTTGTAGCAGTAGATGCACTGTCTGATGAGCTAGAATAGCAATATCTCCTTATACGAATACTTGTATTACTTCTATTGGTATATATGTTCCTGTGTTGTAGTTATTATAACTTGTTTTTAAGGCATTGTTTGCAAGTACTTAATCTGTAACCACTTGCTCTTACCAATTTTGTATTCGTTCTCACACTCCTGCTTCTGCTTATGCTTGGTAACAACAATTCACTTATTACGAATCGAAATAAGTACCTTAATGTGTAAAATATTGTAGTTTTCTTTACAGTTTCATGGTAAGTATGTTGGTAAGTTCAAACATGATATTATTAAGTAATCATGGTTGGTACACTGTATTACAAATATGTCACAGTGAATGTGTTAAACTTTTTACTTTAGCCTAAGGATAAAATGAAAATATATTTCCTGTATTTACCACGCAATCAGTGAAGCGTAACGATAGAAATGAAACTGAAAGCATTTCTATTGTATATGACTTGTTTGGGTATGATATATTTTTGTATATTACAGAAAGTGGCAGTCAAAGAAGAGAAAATTGAAGAAGAAGCGAAGAAAGCAAAGATCAGCTCAGTCAAGAAGAAGGCCGAGGATCTGCCAGAGATTGCTGATTACGATAGACCTGATCTTGAGAAATATGAAAAGATGTCACCAACACCGACTACTAGGGACAAACCAGAAAAGGACAAGGTGATTTAATACTCCACAGGCATAAATATCCAGTCATACAAGCTTTTGATGAATGAAATTAAATATATGTTACTTACTAACAATTCTGATTTAAAATAGCCGGTGCCAAAGGTGCCAGAGATCAATGCGCCTGAAGAGCAACCCGTTGCGCCTAAGATCGAGGTCATTCGCGAGAAGTCCCCGAAACCAGAAACGCCAAGGAAACTGTCACTTGTGCCTGGTGCACCAGTAGGTCGACGTGGTTCCCTTATTCCTCCACCGGAGGAGATGGGAAGACGTCCTTCACTTATTATCAGCGATGAGGTACGTAACATTTTTAATGTTTATACAAATTGCCATATACTTTTAATGATTTACTTTTGTTTTTCAATTTGTCTTCAAATTCACTAAAGGTATGAATCTTTTTTGTAGATTTACTGTATAATCGTGGCATTTTAGAAACACGTTACAATGTGCGACAAGCGCTAGCATCAGAATCACTCTTTGAAAAGCAGGCTTATATGCTACTCGGCACTTGTGGATTTGAAATAGGAGCAACTATAGAGATAGCATTAGCTTGAAATGGTATTCTGGTGAATTTTTAACTAACGATTATAAATTCAAAGTTTAAAATATTGAAGATATAAAATTATTATTGCAAATAACATTAAAACCAGGATACCAGACTTTCCAAAAGCCGTGTGTACAAAATTGATCACATTTTTCTTTTGTATTGATTACCACAGTTGCGACATGAAGCATGATAGTTTTTTTTAAACTAATAGCGTGATGCTAGTGAATCTCAACGAGTGATACACAGATGTTGGCGTCTTATCACGAATAATGTTAGTCCCTAAGTAGTATAGACCCTATTCTCTCAAGCCGAACCCATAACACTAGAATGCATAAACCCTATAAAAGGACATGTTTATAATCATCTATAGAAAGATGATGCTTATATTCTACCAGTAGCCAATACCAATAGCGGCCGCTTTAGCAAGAGTTCGTTTATTTACGATGGAGTTGAGCTTAGACCCCTAAATTCCCTGCTTATAGACCGTATAAATCCTAGCAAAAGCAGCAGATACTATTCAAAAGACTATATTGAGTCGTCTATGTAGAGATATTAAGATCGTGCAAAACGTAATCCACAGGATAATAGAAAACTAAGACCCGGTGAGGTGATCGAAGACAAGAAGGTAAAAGATAAAACGCTAAAAACTCTAAATGAATGTTATTATTGCCGTGATCAATTCTTAACTGTATCTGTATACGAAATTATATTAATGCATTTGCATCCGACGCGGTTTTAAAACACTATTTTACGCGTGCCACTGGATAATCACATAAACCTTGGTCGTGAACGGTTTTCAACCATCGCAGTGTGTGGTGAATGTAATTATCCAGGCATTGTCTATGTAAGAATCGTTTTGTCGTCGACAGCACAAGGCTAAACTGCACACATTTGTGAAGTACGCGCACACAGATAAACTGCACAGCTTGTAAGCACGTAACGCACACCAAATAACGGTTACAGGGATTGGTCGTGTAATATCCAAAACAAATACTCAGGAATGGTGTGTCTAAGAAGGCTTTTCTTACACATCACGGCGGTGAGACGGACACTAACAATTATCTTAATTAACAAGAAGATGATGCAACATGTAACGTAATAACTTTTGCACACGCTCGCGACATTGCACAGAATAATTAACTAAAGTTAGGCCCGGTAGGCGACCCAGGTTCGGCAGCGGAGATTTAGGTAGGGCGCGTTGTGTCATATAGGATTATGAATATGTTTTAATAACACAGGTCACCAAATTACGTCCTGGAGAAGTTTTAGACGAGAAAAAGGTGAGATCGATTGGATCTGGTCAGTTTTAGGTGGACGCTGCTCGCTTTTGCAAAGCATTATTTTTTTGTCTTTAATATTTTATTATTTTGATTTTTTTCTTCTATTTGTACACACATGACTACACAGACAACAATTTAGTGAAATATTTTTTTAAATAGCTAAAAAATTGTGATGGTACAGACACACTTTCAACAATTTCCCTATTAAAATGTCCCTTTCCTTCATAGACTACTTCATTATTGGAAGCAAACATCACGATGTGTTTTTCGGTAATTACAAAAAAATCAAAAACACATTTTTTTCATCTCTTCTCGTTACGAATTACATTGGCCCATTTTTCAAACAAGTTAAGCTATTCAATCTTTCTTTAGCGCAAACTATAGCTACATCCATATTTCTTTTTCCTTTTAGATGTTCTTTTGGATTAGATTTAGTTACCGCTTTGCCGACCGGCGGGTTTACCATTGACAAAGCATCGCTGGCTTTTACCTTATCTTGTCTATGAGGGAACATTACATTTCCTTGTGATCATTTGCCAATTATTATACGTAAATATATGGGGATATTGCAAATCTCTCCAGATATTCACTATACTTATTTATAAAATAATGATATTTTTTTGTATTATGGTTCCTTCGTCGACACTGCTTTTAGTTTTACTTTTATAATGGCTTTATTCCGTTTCCAATTTAATACTTTGTATTTTTTTCTATTAACCTCTATTTATAATGCACACTTTATTTTTTTATACACTTCTACATAACGATAAATTATTTTAATAATGTAATATTGTACATTTTAATATAAATGCTTGTGATTATTTATTTCAGTGTATGAGATAAATAATTTTAAGCTAGATATATTCATTGAACTACTCTTGTACAGTAGATCAATGGCTATAGTAATATTTTAATAAATGATTCACTTAACACATACATACACACAACAAACTCACACGACACACACTTTAATATCAAGTTAACTGATGCACAATATTATTTACGATGTACAGAACTCTATATATTTTATATGCACAATTTTAACAGAGAATGTTTTACTAAAACTTATACTTTTTTTCCAAAAAAGAAACGCGGCGCAAGGCCTGGGGAACTCTCCGACGAGGTATACAATGTGTGGAAAATTATATGTTTAGATTATATATGTCATAGAGGAAATATACCTATTAGATATCGTGGCTAACATAGACTTTTATCAGTGATTAATTTTAGAAGTGAATAATTTCATTGTTTTTTTTTTTTATATGAAAACCCAAAATCTATGCGCGGTAAAAATGATTAGCATAGAAGAAGTCCTATCATAATTTTCTTCGAAAAATATTTGGCGCAAGACCTCCCATAAAATGTACTTATTATTTCGTAATAATATCTCAATAACTACTGCTATTAACACCTTGTAATTCTCACATTAATAAACAATAATTTTAAACCAAATAAAAATATATCTGCATTAAGTAATAAATATAATATGCTGCATGTATCCTATTAAAAAACATAAACTAAATATAACAAATAAAAACATAATCTTAATATACAAAGAGCCAATGAATAAATTGCCAACTAAATTGAACGACACAGTTTATTCATTGGCCGGCGAAATTACAACACAACGATAAAACTAAAAAAAAAAAAGTTATTTACGCTGCACGCAAAATAAACTTAACAATAATTTTGTCATGTTCCATGCTATAGTTTCCTTGGTATCACATATGCATATACAACAAACAGATTACTGCGTTGGTATTGATAGAATTATTGTTAATATATGTTATATGGCTTCAGCACTGAATAATTGTATCCAAAGATTATTCAAGGTAATGTCTATGATGAACTCTAATTCTTGCTTTATTATAATAATAATAATTTGTCAATTTTGATTATAGTTGAATTCATAGGCATTGCCGATTCGCATAAAGATGCCACAAAATATTCGACTTCAATTTATTTAATGTGCCCGGTCTAATTACACAAGTCATCAGTAATAAAATAAAATAAATACAAATAGCAACTGAAGATAAAAAAAAAATTAACAAACACATAAAAGTTGGAACGAAAATTTCAAAATCTATGATGTCAGAAAATATAAAACTAGCATAATGTCGCTGTGAATCAGAGCAGCTGAAGATAAGGAATTATAAAAACGTCAACTAAGAGCTTGCAGTCACTAGACATTTGAAAAACATATGTAACTAAAAGATAATTTGATATTTGAAATGTTTATATATTACAATAAATTAATCAATGTAAGTAACATTGATCAAAGATTCACATATGTAATAAATAAGTATGATATATTGCTTCTTATCATTTAGCAAAGACATAAATTACACGATAAAATCAGTTAAAAGCAATTAAATTTAAAACCAACACGCACCTGTTAAATATGATACAAAAGCAGATAACGCGAGTGAGCTTAATGAAGCAAAGCTAACACAATGAGTCGAGCCAGCAATGGACGAAGCGCCTTATGAATTGACCACTGAACGTATGAATATGAGTGCAGCAAATAGGCCAAGAGCGAGATATTGTTCTTGAAATGTTCTCACTCCAAACATATTCACGTCGCCAGCTGTTTGCATGCATGTACGCCATAAAATACCATGGTAACAAGAACCATTGGTATAAAACCTTATTGCAGTTTTAATAAAGATAATTTTGTAAAAACACGCGCTACTAAATCTTTGTGATATTGTAGCTGCTGCTCCTAGCGCCCTTTTGGATGATAGATAGTGGATAGTATATTAGGTCAATGCTTAAACCCTAACTAGCAATTGAAATCAGTAAAATTCTATTGATCCATCGAAAGATTTATTTGAAATATTTACTAATAACAGACGTTGTTAAAAGTCCATTAGTTCGAGATATTATTGACAACAGCTGTAAACACAATATCAATTATAGCAATCAAAATAAGAATGTTATTAATAAAGACAAGGACACAACTGAAATAGAAATAAAAGGTAACATTGATTGACATAACGGCCGTACCTAAGAAGGTAGAAATACCATAAAATGTGCGTGGGAAGACACGCCGCCAGTGGGCGGAGCACCGAATTGAAGAACAAAAAAATTGGCATAGATATGACTGCATCTTCTTTGTATATTGTGGATGGCAAACTATTTGGCCATCGCGGTAAAAAGACTTGTCAATATAAAGGTTGTAGATAGCACAGAGAGGGCCAGACGTGGAATCTTACTTGAATGCTGTCGATTTAGGAGCCTCCTTTGACAAACCATATTTTTATTATTACATACCATACCATATATATTTATTTTGACCCTTTCGTTATTATAATCAATTAGAAAGTTGCATCCCAATATCAACATCGATGTAAACGACTTGTTTGGGTTACCATATTGACAAAAACATTCGAAAAATCAATCAAAGGTAAAACAAACCTGCCAAAAATAATGCAAGTATGTAACGAAAATCTAATTAAAGCATTCATAACATAACTGTAACAATTGCAGCCAGCCAACATAATTTGGTCAGAACTCAAGACAAAATACTTTAAAATAATTCAACTGTTCGGTGGTAAAAATATAATTCAATAGCCAAATAAGCAGTCGAAGCATGCTTTAAAGAAAAGGACCAATGATCTTGTTTGTATGTGCTAGATGAAATAGCAGAACCGTCGAGGGGCGACGATTGAAATGTATCGGCTCGTCAGCAATGTTGGTATTCGAGACGCGGGCGCCAATGCCAGTAACCGCAATCACCTGAACATTGTGCATTATAGCTGGGTGCCAATCAATCTTTCGATCTTGCGCAACCACTAAATTAACCGAGACAAACCGACTTTGTCGTGAAGCATCTCATTTTTGGCATTAACAAAGTATTGTTTTAGCAACTGAGCTACGAAGATATTGTACTCAAGGCAAGAGTTCACACCGATTCAATAGAGCGATCCGACGCTCGTTGGCCTCGATATCACCTGTCGATATCGAGAATGCGGCTGATTAATGTTACAAACTGAAACTGCAGGCTTCAAAGCCAGCATTGGTGGGGGCACCGCAAACTGTCGGCGGCAACTTCACGCGTGTTAGTAACGACTTTCAAGAACATGCAATGCGGATGGCTCACCTTAATCTGATAATTAATGATATGCGTCTGCTGATTTGTGCTGTGCACAAATAGACGCCCGCCCCCGCCCCCGCCCCCACGCCCCCGGATGCACCGCGTCCATGTCGACGCGACCCCTTCTTCAGTCTTTTGACATTCGTGCCCATTTTTAGATGGAGCGACGGTAACGAACTGCCCCAAAGTCGAAAATATACAAACGAATACAAAAAAAACCGCCGAAAAAAAAACAACGAACAGGTGTAACACTTAAAAAGAAACATAATTTTATAGCATTTAATTGTAAAGCTTTTGTTTTAACAAATATGGACGAACGTAACGAAATGGCGGAAAATATAAAACCATTTATAGTTTTAATTTTAAAGATAGTTTTAGGTGCGTACTGTGATAAAGTGTAATGCAATTAAACGAACTCTATTTATTGATAATAACTTTACAAGTAGTCTGATCATTTTGTGGCATCATAGCGACTACATGTATTAACTGTAACAATGGCAGCGGTTGCTAAAAAACCACAAGCCTCTTTACCTAAACCTAAACCAGATACGGTAAGTATACGAATATATATGTTTCTTTATATTACCTCCACAATATACATATATATCACACACAATTAGTCAAAGGTCATGAAAATATTCCAGAAGTAGGATTAAAAATTCTCATTGCATTTCTTTCAATTGGGAACTGAGATGCTTACGACGAGAGTATCGTAATATGACATTTAAATCATTTGAGCGATATAGTTCCTTCCCATGAATTTCATAGTTTCACGCCTACTTAAGCTATTATAATTCATCTATACGATAAGTGCCGTACTGCATATTCCATTTAAATTCGTAACTCGTTAACGTTTAAATTTGAGTTTGTCAGAAGTTCAAGTACATACGTATCATTTCGTTGATTTTTATTACCTTCTAGCCCATTGGACTGGACGATAACCCAAAATTATGTTATCTATTTTTTAAGATTTGCTAATGGAATGTCAGTGATTATTTAGTATTATTATTTAGTGATTATTAAATAGAGAAAGCTAAAACAAAGTTAAGTTGAAAGATATATATTGAAATAAAACGATTTTTTCGGATTATCGTGTTTTTGTATGTTTTTATTTTATGTGCAAAAAACAGCCCAAACGTCGGGAAGGTAAAACATAAAATAAACGCGATAAAATCTGTAAAATTAGTTTTATTTCAATGTGTAGTATTCTCGTAAATATAAGAAATTGAGAGATACATATTGATAGAACAACACTATAACCCATAAGTTTAGACTAGAAACATCCAACTATCACAAAATAGAATCTGTAGAAGAAAAAAAATTGCACCATGTCAGTCTATTCTTAAAAGTGGCGTATACATTACTTACCACTTGCGCTTCATTTATCAGGAAGTCCAGTCCATCGTCAGACCACTTGGCTAGCATTCATAATGTACCACATCTGTCATAACACACAAATGTATCGTGTAATAAGGTACCAACTACATTTTAATCTATACTAGCTGTACCGGCGAACTTCGTACCATTTCAGAATCGAATATATGAGAAAATGAATCATGTTTATTATAATTTTTGTGAATATTTCAATAATTATTCTACTATTTGGGCGGAGACAAATTCAAAGATCGTAAAAATCGACCCAGCCGCTCTTGAGTTACAAATGGAGTAACCAACACGACTTTGTTTTATACATAAGGTTGTTATAAATTTCTTATTGTTTTAATGACCTATGACTATATGTTTGTGATATATAATGATTTTATTCAGTACTCATAATTTTTTTATCGCAATGATTAGATTTATCACATAAATGAAAGATATATTTTAGATAATATATTTTTAAGTGTCGCTTAGTTTATTCTTACTTTGTCTATTTATAACGGTTTATATATGTTATTGAACAGCAAATAGATCAGTATATATATAGAGTACAATTCTCAGTTTAAAGTCACACGACTTATCCATTTGCTACATAACTTCAATGTCGATTTCTTCGTGATTAATCCGTTCCAATAAAAAATTGGCACTACGAATATCACTAATATTATTATAATGATATAGAGACGAAAATCGGGTGATGCCAGAAGACCTTCGATCCAGGATCTCGAGGACCTTATCAACAAACCGTCCGTACCTCTCAAACCTCTTGGAAATGAGGGACCGCCGGTTATTGTGGACGTACAGGAGAGCTACTCCGCTGTTGAAGGTTAGCTAACAATGATATCGATAACACATTGTATGTCCTTATATACTTCGGTTAATTCATACATGGTTTATAATAATTACAAGCCGCCAGAAGCCTTAACATTCAGATATATGGTTAAACCATTACGTTACGTCAATACCAAATAGTTGGGTCTTAAATTGCAGTACGTCAAGTTCGAGATTATTCGTAAGCTAGCCGTATACCCTATTTTGAAATTTTGTATGGAGAATTGAAAGTTTTAAATACCGTCCGCTACAGGCGCTTTTCAATTCTCCATACAAAATGTCTAAATACGGTAGACTATAAAGTATACAGTTAGCTCGCACTTGACGTGCTGATCGCAACCGCTTCGTGTAAATATCGATAAACAGTCAAATCAGACTGAAAGAAGGCCCTAATAGAAAAGTTGTGTTACAAGTTGTTAGAAAAACATACCTATGAGTGTGCTCCCGCTAACTGAAATACTGTAATTAATAAACTCTAACTTCTAAATCAGATCAAACCGGCTACATCACCGTCCAAGTGGAGGGTAACCCAGCACCTACATTCAAGTTCTACAAGGGTGTTGGTGAGATTATCGAGGGTGGCCGTTTCAAGTTCGTGACTGATGGTGGAACTGGTCTCATCACCCTGTGTATGAGAAAGGTGAAGCCGAACGATGAGGGCAAATACAGGATTGTTGTCAGCAACATTCATGGAGAAGATACAGCTGAGATGCAGCTATATGTATCAGGTAAGATTGCAAGACAATATAAATCCAATAGATTAAAGGGCCAAGACACCTTTTATTTTACGAAATGCCGATATTGTACGAGCTTTTTAGGAATATGATCAAAATTACTTTAAAATAGGCAAAATGCTATTACCATCACTTAGAAGAGATTTTCGAAATCGGTACAAAAAACACTTTAACAATACAGACTCCAGCGGCATGGACTTCCGTGCTATGCTCAAGAAGAGGAAGTACAAGAATTGGGGGGAGAAGAAGGAGGATCCCGACTGGGGAGACCTCAAGGAAGTTGATAAGCCTGTTCCGGCCCTTAAGAAAGTGGAAAGGGTACGTTATTTAAAAAATATAATATGACATATCCAAATATTACTGAAGATGTGAACTATATACTAACATTAAAAAATGAACATAACAATAATGACACAAGACATTCTGAAGACTCTACATTTTATAGTTTATTCTTCTATATCCCCAAAAAGGAAAAACAGAATATAAATAATAAAAATTAAAAAGATACCATAATTTGTTGATAATATCCCAAATGTAATTAATGATCTTTACATTGTCTTGTGATCTATTAAAAGACAAAATATAAATATAGAGACAGCTCCATCGGGCTAATTATAGGCGAGGTTGAAGTTCAAGGAGTCATCAGATGTAGCTATTCGTATCATCACCTTGTGAATAACCAAAATCTTATAGATGTTGTACAATCTGAGCTATACAATCTAGCTTATTGATTATCAGAAAGCATGATTATAAGTATATATAAAAAAATACTGGTTGGCTTTTAGAAATTTCATAAATAACTTAAGCTTGAAGATTAACATGATGCATTATTTTTAAACTGATGAGAGTATTTTTAACGATACTGAAGTCATCTTTAGACGTTACAGTAATTAAGGCCTCGTTTTGGCTTTTTCAAGTTAGTGTTTGTACTTATCCAAAGTGATTAAAAGATAATATTATCAAAATAAAATGTATCATCAGTTGAATTTCACCGCCAGTCGCATCAAGTTCTGAAAGAGCTTTATAGAAACGTAACTCTTCGAGATCATTTTATGAAGAAAAAATACCATGTGATGTCTTTTTCATGATGCATGAATATTTGATTCGTAGGGCTTAGAGACTGGATATTTCGAGGAGGACGGCTTCCTAGTGGTCGTTTCTGAAGGTATCGAGATGGGTAGATTCCCAGCTGGGAGGAGGCACTCTTTAAACTGGTCCTGGGTCAAGGTCATCAGTATTTCAGAATATAGCATCATTGTTCATTCCATTTTACATTTCCATTTCAAACTGTGCACCTACTTATTTGTATATGTATAAACATTTTTTTTAATATGAATACTGAATTGTCCACATTATTGGATTAAAAAAAATACCTAGCGATTTTTTGCTCGCTGCCTAGCGATCGTTAAATTCAAATCCTGTTGGCATGCAAATTAGATATGAGAAAAAATCTTTTTCTGTCTTTTCGAAATAATATGAATATGGCCTCACCCACAACCTAGTGTGTATATTGCCAATGCCAAGTAATTAATTGCAATAACACATTATGAATTAAATTAATGGATGTGATATGAATATATGAAAATGGTTTTCCATAACAAAACTTTTTAATTTTAAAAATAAATCATCGAGACGTCATTCATTAGAATTGTCAGTGTCAACGAATTATTTACATAATATATGTTGATGGTGTTGGTTGTAATATTGATATAATGGCTGGGTGGTCTATCAGCAAGATATTTAATTTGTTTAATGTTAGTATCAATTAACCATTAAAAAGGAAAAAAAATAATCATCAAGTAAATAGCACCTCACTCACTCACTCACCAGTGATAGTCAATCACCATTTCACCACGCTTTCTATAATTTGGCTTTTCATCACCGTTTCTCGTTAATTCTTCTGCTCTAGTGATGACATAACTATTAAATTCTAGGGTGTCTATGATATAAAGAGACGAATGTCTCTGCCTGAAATAATAGCTGATTGGCCCGAATTGATGGAGGCTGTCAAAACAAAGGTTCGATTAAAAGGAACAATAAATTGAAATTTTAAAATTAAAGGGATTTTCCGCCCACTTCCAATGCTGGGCCCGAAGACGATTTAACGCACATTGCCTGGTCCATAAACGCAGCATCACCATAAATTCTATGGTATCAATATCTACGTGATAGTTCTTTTACATCATGATGGTGACGTCAAAACTAAGTAGTTGTGTAGTATCGGTACTTGATTAAATAAGTATAAAGCGGTCTTCTTTGAAATGGACGGAAATGATCTTCTAAATAATGAATGAGATTAAAATCATGAATGATAAAATAACTAAACTAAATCAGTCCACTGAAATTGACGATTTCAAATTAATATAAGAAATACTCTTTCTAGGCGATATGATTATAACGTTTTATCCAACTAGTTACTTACTTGATTGGGATTTAATAAATTGAAGTCGTTAATTTCACAGCGACTACAGCGACTTAAATAAAGAAATGCATTAAACTGAATTTTAAAATTAACAAAAGGGTTTTGTATCACCTCTCCATGTTTCTATAACTTGAACAAGACTTTCAGGGAATGTAAGTGGAATGAATTTGATGACTATGATCACATTTTTATTGGTGTCTGTTATATTGAATTACAGGTTAATATTGACGTCGGATTGAAGAGCTTCTATCACGTCATTATTATAAAAAAATAATTTATGTTCATCATTATTTACTTCATTAATTTCAGCTGATGCATCCAGTGTTTTGCAGATGTTGGAATTTTTGTTTCGTATAGCCAGTTGATCACAATCATTTGTATTATAGGCAAGTATGCTCCATCGTAGATCTCATCGTCACTTACCATCAGGTGAGATCGAGATCAAATACTTGCCTATAATGTATAAAAAAATAATAATATTATGACTATTATTGTAATCAGCATGTATGCATTAGTTTTAAATTATGGTACCCAGATCTGGTAAATATTTTGGACCCCTATCGATTTATGCCCTGCTTTGTAACAAAGTGATGACATTGAAAATATTTCACTAAGAGTGAATGGATATTTTATAGAAATCCCATATTAGAAGACCGTCACTGGCTGAACTGATCCCGGATTGGCCAGTGCTACACTCGT
Organism: Pheosia gnoma; assembly: GCA_905404115.1. Taxonomy (NCBI): domain Eukaryota; kingdom Metazoa; phylum Arthropoda; class Insecta; order Lepidoptera; family Notodontidae; genus Pheosia; species Pheosia gnoma. The sequence goes on along the minus strand of FR989917.1, from coordinate 2,647,293 downwards.
TCAGAAAAGACGAGGTTTGACAGCAACGTAAATTGAAACATGCACCTTGAAATTAAATATCACAAAATGCAAATTAGTTGTCGCACATATAGTGTTACACGTGACTCATGTTATCTTGTAGTCTGATACAATTGGGGAATTCTTGCATTAATATCGACTACCTTGTGCTACACCAAACATTGATTTATATCGTTATGATAATGTTTGTATTATGGCCTTCCATGTATTATACTGATATAAGTTATTATAGTAGCATATACTTGGCAGATGTTCATGCATGGTAATTCCAATTGTTATCTGATTATGCGATCAACTGCAATGAGGTCACCGACTAGTCAGTCTAGCACATCCTTGGTACTCTCTATAATCCTATTCTCTTCTAAAGCAATTCTTCTGGGCACATCTTCGTCAATATTTTCGGCAGCACAGCGCACAGGTTCAATATTATATGCACAGTCATCTTCAATGTTGCAGGATAATGATTGTTCGTTCAAATGTGTGTTGATAAGACAATTTGTACATTAATTTAGGCCCACTTTTGCACAAGTAAAGAGAAAATATGGAAATTCCAATTTCTGTACGATAGCATGGAGTTCACATTGTGTGGGTGACAGTGATGATAAAATGGCTGTCTATCTTAACGCCTCAGTTACTGTAAAGAGTTCAAATATTTTCGTTGTTTTGCACACTGTTCACGAGACGTTGACAATGGTGAGGAGTGAGGAAAGTTGATGGGAGCACTCAAAGCTTTTGTATGAAGAGCACCTTTTTTTGTTACTGCACTAGATTGACTTTTATTAAGACAGGTTCATTTATTCGCAAACCACGTTGTTTTCAGAAACAAGACACATTCTTGAAGCCCCTCGTAGATCAATTCGCGAAGGAAGGCAAGGATAAGAAGGTGACTTTTGAAGCCATCTTCACTAAACCGAATGCCAAGCCGAAATGGTTCTTCCGTAAAGATGTGAGTTCACGTGATTAACATTTTTATCTAAATATAAATGCTACATTTTTCCTTGAATTCAACTGAATGATTTTTTTTGTCTAGGAACTATTCCCGGGATCTAAATATAAGATGACAAATGAAGGAGACTCATACAAACTGATCATCGCGAACCCCAAAGTAGAAGATACGGGTAAAATCACAATTGAAATCGGCGGTACCACGTGTACTGCATTCCTACAAGTTGACGAACCAGATCCTACTTACTCCTTCACTAAACAACTGAAGAAGACCACCAGTGGGTACACTAAACATGAGGTGGTTCTTGAGTGCGTGGTGTCCAACAGCCTGGCCATCGTGTCCTGGTGGAAGGGAGAACAGAAGATTGAGGATAACGACGAGTTCCAGATCTCCAAGGATTTGTCTGGAGTGTGCAGACTGGTCATCAAAAGTGCCAAGTTGGACGACGCTGGCAAATATATGTGCAAGATTGAGAAGCAACCTGACAAGACTGAGACTGAAGTTAAGATTGTTGGTGAGTGAGAGTTTTAGTTGATAGGGTCATTTTACTTTCTGTAGCCAAATTAACAAGTTAGCTACTCCACACTGACATGTGCTAAGGTCTTAAGTTCAAAATTCCAAGGGTCAACATCGTTGGAGATTGATAATGGTATTGTTTTAAGCTTCATCGTCACATTGCTGTGATAAAGATGGCCTAACCAGCTCCCATGCTTCTCTATCATCGGCTATCTTTAGCCAATCTGTTTGGAATGAATCCAGGCCGTCAGCCAACGTTGCCTGGATCTATCTCGCTGACGAAACCCATGTTCACCGATTATGAGAGGCCTCGTGCCCATCTCTCTGAGTTTACCGGACAAACGGGTACACTAATGTATATTATGGGTAGCCCTTATAACTTTTACAACATCCTTTATCTACAGAGTACCCATACAAGTTCACAAAGGTGCTGAAATCGCAACAGGCGATTGAGAAGGACACCATCACGCTTCTTTGCGAGCTGGACGATGCCGGTGGTGATGTTAAATGGTAAATATTTATTTTATTTTAATATATTCCTGGTGATAAGCAAAGTTTGGGGACATAGGAGTAAAGAAGTAACTTTACTCTTACATGAGGAATAGTACAATAGACTTGTTTTCGATACTATACTCTATGCAACTGTCTATTAGGTTCAAGAATAACGAGCCGCTGAAGGTAGACAAGCGCATTTCGATCGTGAAGGAGGGGCGCAAGCGCAAAGTGGTGATCAAGGACGCCAAGGTCACGGACGCTGGCAACTTCAAGTGTGTCAGCAACGCCGATGAGACGACCTGCGAATTGATTGTCAATTGTAAGTTTTGAACGAAGTCTAATTTTCAACGTCTGCGTTGAATATGAATATGAACTAGGTATATGTTAATAATTCAGAAATGTTTAGCATTTAACTACTTATTGTAAAATATTGTATTATGCGACAATCGCTGCAAGATAATATTCCTATAAACCAATATATATAGGTCAGGGAGAATCAGTTAATTACATTAAATCAAAACTCCATCCAATTAATAAATCCAATAAGACACATATTATGACGTACACTTCAGAATCTGGGCTTGTTTATAATGGACTATTGTCTAAGCTTACTAGACCTAAACAGCAATCTCAAAACACATTCTGAAAATAGCATCTGCAGGAAATATACATATCAGTTGAGATGCAGAAAACAACCTAAAGCCTGTTTCTATTATGTTTAAAAACCAAATATCATAACATATTTACTTCGATTTGAAAAAGAACTGCCATTTTATGGCCCAATTAGTATATTTTTTTACCAAACCTAAATTGGTGTTTTGTGTTCCAGACTCGAATCGCTTCAACAAGAAGTTGAAGGATACAGAAGCAATTGAAAGGGACAGAGTTGTTCTCGAAGTGGAACTGCAGGACCAGACAGCAGAGGCAGTTTGGTCTTTCAATGGACAGCCTATTGTACCTAATGATAGGTAAGGATATCGTTCTTCTTTTTATTTGTGGCAATCTGGTACAATTTTAGCTGCTGTGAGTGTCAGTCGAGCGAAACCCCTGACATCTTGAAAGTATTTCAGTCTTCATGATGATAGTATGCATGGTCAATCGGATTAGACAATTTTCACCATTTTATTTTAATTTCCTACACTTATATACATTTATGAACGTGTAATGGATAAATATTCCAGCAATATTAGACATGTAAATTCAAATGGAACACAATTCTTGGATAATACATTATTACTCTCCAACCAACTGTTCTGCGATGCACTTCGGCTATTTTTTCGCAGAGTACAAATTATGTATTTTGAACTCATTCTCTTTCTGTTAGAATCGAAATCAAGAATCTGGGCGGTGGTAAACACCAACTCATCTTCAACAAACTGGAGATGGAAGACGACGGTGAGATTCTTTGCGAATCAGGCAAGCTTAGCTCGTCTTGCAAGCTGACCGTCAAGAAGGGCGAGTCCAAGCCCGCAATCGAATGTCCGGATGAGTTTAATGGACCGGCCGGACAACCTTTCGTCATCGAGGTGCCTTATAAAGGTAAGAAATGTTTTTACAGCGGCATTAATCTATCAGAGATCATCTGCTAAGGTCTCATTTTAAATTAGGAGGATCATAAAATTAAATATATCCAATAATCTATTTTGGTGTACAAGTGTCAAAGGTCCGCCAAATTTCATAGCCAGTTGAAATTCAATGATTTGTAATGTCATTGTAAATTAATTGAAACTTAAACTTTAATTCAACAGACTATCATTAACCTCTATTGATACTTATTGATTTTTTTTAATGCTTGTGATACTAATTTATTGCCGTTTCTCAGTTTCTGGCACCCGCCAAACACCAATCGAAGCAAAGCTATGGAAAGACGGAAAAGCGCTGCCCGCCAAAGAAGTCGAGGCAGTGGTTGAACAGGAGAAGGTTCTCTTCAAATTCAAGAAGCCAGTTAGAGAAGGATCTGGCCAATACCAGATCAAACTCACCAACGCCCAGGGCGAAGACTCCAAGGATGTTACCATCACCATGCAGAGTGTGCCCACTCCACCTCAAGATGTTACCGTTTCAGAGGTTTTCCAGACGTCATGTGTGGTCACGTGGAAGGCGCCACAGGACGATGGTGGTGCGAAGATCATCAAGTACATCATCGAAAGACAGGTAAATATTTGTCCATGTTTGCCACATTTTTTTCTACTTAACGCTCTTAAAAACAGTGCTTTAATTCTTTCTCAAGCAGAAAATTAAAAAGCCTATCTTCATAATTTTGGTCTCTTCCAGGATATGTCCCTCAAGGCAGGTTGGGACAACGTGGCTGAAGTACCTCTAGGTGAACCACTGAAGTATAAGGTCGAAGACCTTATTGCTAAGAAGACTTACAAGTTCAGGATCCGTGCTGTGAATAAGATTGGCTCCAGTGAACCTGGTCTCTTCGCCAAGCCTGTATTGGCTAAGGACCCATGGGGTAAGAAAAATATTATATTTTGTGGGAACAACCAGTAGCTCTTGAGTTCCAGGATGAATATGCGGCTAATATTTCATGCAGCAGGATAGGTAATGGCTAACATGTTTTATATTTTCCAGACGAACCATCGAAGCCCAAAAGCCTCGAGCTCACAGACTGGGATAAGGACCACGCAGATCTCAAATGGCAGAAGCCAGATAACGATGGTGGTGCCCCAATCACTGGTTACGTCATCGAATACAAGGTTAGACAATCTTGAAAATATTATGTTGTGACTATTTTTAAGGTAAAACCCATGCAACAATCATTATTATTTTTGGCTAATCATTTACTATCCTTAAACCCACCACTTCCACAGCTTCAGAAGTCAAGCACCGGTTGCACAGTTCATATGTAGGTGTTGATAGAAGAAGATTATTCAAGCTATAATATTGTGTTTCTGCGTGTAGGAGAAATTCGGCAAGGACTGGGTGAAAGGCAAAGAAGTGCCTGGAGATGTCCTGTCCGCCACCCAGGATGGTTTGAAGGAAGGCTGCACATACGAGTTCAGGGTGCGTGCCATCAACAAGGCCGGACCTGGCGAACCGAGCGACACCACTAAGCCTATTATTGCTAAGTGCCGATTTGGTAAGTACCTCATAATATACCTGAACTAGGCCTGTGACAGTTCATAGAAAAATCGCGTGGAACGGTTATTGCTACTAACTGAGTAGCACGAGTAAAGTGGCCCTTCTATACATTGTCTTATTGTTTATTGTGTGCCCTAACTACATCGGGCTATGCTAGGCAGACGATGAAAGCCACCTTATATGTAGCCCTCAATACTTTGTTTTTGTGTTTTATAAGCCTTTGTTATACTTTCGTATGTACCTTATGACATTAGCTCAAATATATATATAGTGCTCTCCAAGACATAGAGTTCTGGCACAAGAATTGATAACCCATAAAATTGACGAAAATCACCTACAGCCTATTAATTATTATCCAACAGTCAAGCCATACATCATCGGCGAGGGTCTCCAGAACATGATCATCAAGAAGGGCCAGGTGATCACCTTCGACATCAAGTACGGTGGTGAGCCAGAGCCCGAAGTGAAATGGATGCACGGCGAAGAGGTAAACACCATTGTATTTGGACTTTTACTTTTGACCTAGCAAATTTTATAAAGACACGAAATTAAGCACACACAAATTGGAATTTGTGTTTTAATATGTTTTTTTTTCTGAAAACATTGTAAAACCTCCGATGGCACCACAAGCGTTGGTTATCCACACCTTTTTTTTTATTTTGAGGTGGCTCATGGCGGTAACATGTTATTTTGGATAATGAATTGGAGAATGTAATTTTAATTTCAATGTTTATTTTTTCCCAAAAAAGAAACGTGGCAAGCCGTACACTGAGAAGGTCAGATGGTTGGATCTCGATGTTGTTTTACACTTTATATGTTCTAAACATGCATACTATCACTTTATTTATTACACACAATGTGCTAACACGACTACACGATACAAAATAATGCCGATGGTATTGAATTGAATTAAAAATAAACTAGAAAACAAATGGCTGTTAAATCAATACCACGGTATAGCGCGGCAAATACCAGAATTTACTTGGTAATACATTTATATAAGCTTTAGATGTTGTAACACAATTATTACTATACTTATATGTACTTACTACACTTTACAATTTTTATTTTTTATTTTTTGACACCAAAATCTTAGTGCCAGAAAATAAAAGGCAATCATTTTTATTGTTACTTGGCAATAATTTATTGTATTTATTTACTGTGGTAACACCATTGACTTGGCGGTATAACGTCGTTGGCGTCTAATACCGCCAATTCATAACATCTCTAACACATTATCAATCACTAAATCAGCTATTTGTCTTGGTACGGGATTGCGTCCTATATTACCGTCATAATTATAACAAAATTGTACACTCATTAAACAAACCATAGTTACACTATAAAATTCATAAAATTCGTTTTTATTCAACTTAAAATCGTTCTAGAACCACTTACTTTTGACAGTGACTGCCATAATTATAAAGCCCTGCGCGGCGGCATGTACATAGATACATGTCTACAGACTACATTTTTTTTTATTAAAAATCCATTTATGTTTCACTGAATAGAGAATAACTTCAACATCACTACCAATCAACTGTAAAACATCACAGACGCAATTCCTCCCTTTGTTACCTGCATTTCTCACTTTATCATCTTGCTGTAGGAGGTCCGTGATGATGGTGATCGCATCACAATTGATAAGTACGAAAGGAACACGGTGCTGACGGTGCGAAGAACCACCAGGCCGGACAGCGGGAAGTACAAGCTTGTTCTCACCAACTCGTCTGGCACTTGCGAGAGTATCGCAGATGTGGTTGTCCTTGGTAAGTTTTTTTTTGTAGAGTTGACTCCACTGTCCTGTCCACTTGACTTGTCAACACGTAGAGACAATATGTGAAGATGGCCAAAATTCTCCATCTCTCCATGTTCCCGTATTGATCTTCTTATTATGTTTTTGGTTAGCCTCTTCGTCGGCAACCTCTATGTTGGAATCCAGTTGCTGGTCATAAGATCTTCAGCTAGTTTAGTACCTACCTAATGTTTCATTTTGTCATAGACAAACCAAACCGCCCGAACGGTCCTATCGAGGTGACGGATATCCGTGCCGAGAAGGCGACTGTCAAATGGCAGAAGCCCGACGACTGGAAGGGATCCGACATTACTGGATACACCCTCGAAAAGATGGACATGGTAAGCATTACATAACATATTTAGCCATTTATATTCAGCATAACTGATTGGCTTTATGACATATTTACCAATGGAACATAGAAAAAAAATGTGCTAACCATTTTTATATATTTCCAGGACACTGGCAACTGGGTGCCATGTGGCGAAACCGGCCCAGAACCCACAGAGTTCACCGTGAAGGGTCTCACCCCTAACCACAAGTACAAGTTCAGGGTACGCGCTGTGAACAAGGAGGGCGAGTCTGAGCCGTTGGAGACTGACGGCTTCATTGTCGCCAAAAATCCTTACGGTTTGTTGCATTTTTTTTGATATCTGCTTGAATTTTAATAAAATTTGGTTCAACGAGATTCAATTATAAAAAAATATATTTTCGTAATTATTATGTTTACATTGAAGGTGTTTTTTTTATAAAAAAAAACTACGTAAAACGAAACGTAATCTCATCAGCCAATCGGTCATCATTTACATCCCGCCATTTTCAAATTTGACGTTTCACTTGTTTACAAACCAAGGAAAAAAGTTTATTATGAAAATAAACAAATTTAAATACAATCTTTAGTTCAAGTATTTGAAAATAGTTCACAATCCTCAATAAAAAAAATCCTACTTCGCAATATCATAACAAAATTAAAATGCTATATTTTTATGTGCCTTTCGCCACCAAAAATATTATGAAATGATGACGAATTTCGGTCTTTTATCATCCCAGACCCACCGAAGGCGCCTGGCAAGCCGACCATCGTGGACTACGACAATATGTCGGTCACATTGAACTGGGAGCCTCCCACCGACAACGGTGGCAGGCCAGTCCTCGGATACGTAGTGGAGATGAAAGACAAGTTCTCTCCCGACTGGATTGAGGTCAGTATGAATTACAGGATTTTTTTACATTACATCGCCTGTAATCAGCTCCTACCTACCCACAGTGTTGCCAACCCCAAGAAACTAAAAAACAGCAGCTCACCATTAAAAAAACAGGAGAAAACAGTAGGTAAAGTAAAAAAGGGCAGATTTCATAATTTCCTGATATAATTAAAACAATCACCTACTTTTATTAGTTACCAGGACTCACATACATTGTTATATTATAATATTGATCACAACATATTAAAAAAAAAACAAAATCAAAGTAAAATTATTGTCCACTTTCATCCTCTATTGCCTCATCTACAGTATTTTCAGACTCATTTTCCTTATTAAAATCATACATATTTTTGTTAAATTTCTTCATTTGCCTTTCTGTGGCTTAAAATGAGTAGCACTAGGTTATTTCGGATTTAGTGTGCAATAAGTCGATATTCTGTTGCGTAATTTAGTTTTCATATTATTTATAGCTGAAAATAATCTTTCCACGGTGGCGCTGCTATGTGGTAGCCACAAAAGTTTCTTCACCAATTTATAGAATGTGGGAAATCCCTTGAATCTCGACAAGAGTAGATACTGTCGTCTAGTGTTCAGTTCAGTTCAGTTTTATTACATAGTGGTTATCAAAAAATATTTTCATAGTGTAGGTATAATATAACGCTAATTTAAAAACAGTAAAAATTAGGAATGAAACAGAAAACAGGGGAATAAATGTGAAAACAGCAAATCTACTGTTAAAACAGTAGGGTTGGTAACACTGCCTACCCATTTTAGTGTACCTATTGTGTGTATTGTATTGTTGTGTACCTTTTTTTCTGCAGTGGTATTTGAACCCAATTATTATTGTTATATTTAAACACGACTTCGACATTTCAGTTTAATTTGTTGCGAGTTTCAAATCAATCAAAGGTTTTTTTATTGGAGTCGCTGATGTTATGCTACCTATAAGGGGTAGCTTATAACAGTAATAGTTATCAGCAATGGTGATGGGAGTGGTCCCTGCCAATCCACTAGACCCACCGAGATCTAATCTCCACATTTATTTTTATTTACAAATTAAAACATACATTATAATATAAGTGATAACCCTGCAGGTGACCAAGACAAATGATACAAAGACAGAATACAAGGTTGAGGGTCTCAAAGAGAAGATGGTGTACCAGTTCCGTGTGAGGGCCCATAACAAGGCTGGCGTCGGTGATGCTTCTGAGCCCACCGAAAACCATCTCTGCAAGCACAGGAACTGTAAGCAACTTAATTAATTAAAAAAAAAATACATTAACCTAGTCCCCCTCGCATTCAGGGCAGACTTGTGCCCAACAGTGGGACATAAAAAGATGTCTAATATTATTTATTATTATACAATGGCAGACAAGTGTTCTGCCTGCTGAGTCTGGCCTATATATATAAACCCTAATACCTACCTAGAGATTATATTAAAAATCGTTTCTTTTTTAAAAAAAAAACGTTATATTAATTATGCCTATGTTTCAATAGTAGTGTGATGAACAATCATCATGGTTAAATTGTAAACAAACTACATACAATGTAGATTATTCATAATATAATTCTTACTTTTTTATTTATTGCGATAATTTGTATGAATTTAGGTTTTTATATCATAAAAAAATACATCAATGGAGCTGCCAGTTCATAAGATAAAACCATAATTTATGGTCAATCATAGGAAAAAAAACCAATGAAAAATAACTCCATTAGTATGGATTTCCAAAACATTTGCTAACTTTCATCTTGTGTAACAGTGAAGCCACGCATTGAGCGCAGCACATTCAAGTCCGTGATCATCAAGGCTGGCCGTACGCACAAGTGGTCTGTCGACGTCACCGGTGAACCAGCACCAGAGATGACCTGGTAAGTTAAGTTTCTTAATTACTTAATTTTACTTTTAACAAATAACCAGGCTCGAAGCTCTCGGCTTCACAATAAGGTTTTCAACTTCACATTTTACATTCATATTTTTACACAACTTATACTTATACCATCTCCCAGTTCATAATATTATTATTGTTCAAAATCCATTTACGTGCGTCTTCGATAGATGTCGCTGCTCGAAAATAGAAAGCGGTATTATAATTGTATGGTGAACAATGACCCTCGCAGCCCACTGTGGTTAAATCATACTTACCTGGCGTAGGGGACACCGTGATCAAGACGGCGGTTCCCTCAGGGCGAGGCCCTCCCATTGCACTGCGGCTGGGTTGACCCTTGCGATTATCCCTAATGTGGATAACTCGGACGCGTAATTTTTGGTAGTGGGGACTGCGTACGCGCCGTCCCCCTCATATTGAAATGATTCTATTACGTCATAGAGGCAGGCCCCCTTATAAATCATTTATTATTTTATTAATTATTAACTATAATTAATAAGCACAAGTCATCAATACTCAAAATGCTCTTTGGATGCCAAAAATGGCAGACTAAGGGATATGTTGTTCGTTTCTTGAAGAGCTAGATTCTGCTCTTTTCAATCCAATTGATATACTCACGCGTTTTATGTCATTGTTAACTATATTTCTACTATGAATGAACATAGCTTAATTGTTTGATAATTACGTCATCTATTAGCGGATCTAAACAGCAACATACCTCTCCTTATAAACTTAATGTAACCTTCATACAATTATAGTTAAGTATTCCAAACAGCACATCAAGTGCGAGACTATTCGTAAGCTAACTGTATACTTAATAGTTTACGTATTTAGATATATTTTTGTATAGAGAATTGAATGTTTCAAATATCGCCCGCTAGAGGCACTGTTCGATTCTCCATACAATATATCTAAATACGTAAACTGACTGAGCAGTATGCACAGCTTACGAATAATCTCGCACTTGCCGTACACAGAAATACAAAACTTAGATATACACATACAATTACGTGCGTCTTCGATAGATGTCGCTGCTCGAAAATAGAAAGCGGTATTATAATTTTATGGTGAACAATGACCCTCGCAGCCCACTGTGGTTAAATCATACTTACCTGGCGTAGGGGACACCGTGATCAAGACGGCGGTTCCCCCAGGGCGAGGCCCTCCCATTATGCATGTGTCGATCGTTCAATTTAAGCGATCTGGATCAATACTGATCCGTTGTCAAAACGAACCGGTTCGTACGACCCGATCAATTGATCGATTGGTTCAGTTCCGGATAGGAATGTAATCGATTGATTGATTTCGTTTCGGAAACCAGATTATAGTGTCAGATCCTATCCGACTGATCAATAACCGCAGGTCGCCGGGTCACTATATTTTTAAGGTTATAAAATTCATGATATTACGATACTACGTAATTTGCCAATTCCAAAAATAAACCTTAATGACGTTAATTTAAGGTAGACATACGAATTCGTAGTAATTTGCAGTAATGCATTTTTCTTAGGGGCGGTCACACAAATTACAACTCTCTGTAATATGTAGCCATATTACAGAGCCGTCGTTCCATTAACTTGAAGAGGCGAGGATATATCAGTTTTCTTTCTTGCCACCACGTAATTGGGTTTTCTGTTCTTTTTAGTAGTGGTTCGTGTAAATATTTGTCAGTTTCAATTATAGAAAATAAACTTAGTAGTAGAAGATAAACTTAGTGCATGCTGGCACTAAATTTACCTTCACCAAAATAACATTCGTTAGATCCTTTCTCCATAAATAATATGTTAGTATAGTATATATTTTAGGTATCATAGGTAAATATATAACTTTTTACCGGTTTCAAAAACACGACACGACATCAATGACCGCAGGTCGCCGGGTTACTAAATTGACGAGTAGTGCAATTGATTTGAAAACAATGAAATTGCAGATCGTTTTAACTATTTACCTATATTTTTATTTTAAGCTTTATTTCCAAGAAAATAAAATTCATGATTCTAGGATACTACATTCGCCAATTCCAAAAATAAACCTTAGGTTAGTTAATATAAGGTAGATTATTTCGTTGTAATTTACAGCCAATAATGCATTTTTCTTTGGGGCGGTCACACCGCGATCGGCTGTGGCTCGCTCTCGCTCGTTCAAATTAATCTGACCCATGCTATCTCAGTCGCACGATAAGATCGCGATCTGTAGGATCCGTGACAGCGGGACTGATTGCAGCCGCGGCTCAGTTCAAAATTCGAATGAACGAATCGTATTCGCCGCGGCGACCCGATCATTCGCGTGGTTCTCGCGAACCGGATCATTTGATTCGGTCAATCGCGAACGACTCAAGGCTACCTCCCATTGCACTGCGGCTGGGTTGACCCCTGCGATTATCCCTAATGTGGATAACTCGGACGCGTAATTTTTGGTAGTGGGGACTGCGTACGCGCCGTCCCCCTTAAAAACGATTGAAATAATGTTATTGGGAAATAATTCTAATCTGTCATAGACAAAGAGGCCCAATTGTTGGTACCACAAAGCTGGGATGGAAAACGGAGTGTAATAGGATGCCTATAATACGTCAATCAATACTATTTTTGATTAAATATGATGAGACATGTAATATTTAGCAAACTTTTGATGAGCTGAGTTTCATGGAACGCTACTAAAAGAACTTCGTGCTTGTAAGCAATAGTAGGATCGATGTACTCATTGCTATCGCAGACAAACTCGCTGCGTTCAGAACGTTACGTAAAATTGTTAGATTTATTTTCATTCCCTGGTGTATCATCAACGTTACTTATAAATTATTTTGTTTTATATTTTTCTTATTGTTGTTAATAAAACTAAGATTAAAATTAAGCGGATATCAAAATGCTCTTAGCAAATCCCCACCACCATCGGCCGGCAGTGCCCAAAACGCTGGCAGCATTGTCACGTTGAAAGGCCAAAATATGTGCCAGCGTTCTTGTCACCCGATGTCTCGACCAGACGATTTGAGAGGTCCCTGGAAATCAGATAGGCACCCGGTCCCCACGGACCCAATGTCTCTACCCAGAACGCCTGATTTGTTTTACATAAAACAAGTAAAGTGCGTTCAGAACATTGGTCACACTTCTTCACACTCATAGCGAGCAAGCTCACAACAATAAGTCAATGGCTAACTCCCATATTTTCGTCCAGGTCATGGCGTGACAACATAAAGCTAGTTAACACGGAACGCATCAAGATTGAGAACAAGGAATACCACACCGACTTCACCATCGTGAACGCGGTGCGCCGCGACACAGGAAAATACACCTTACGCGCTGAGAACTGCAATGGATTTGATGAGGAAACCGTTGAGTTGACTGTGCTCAGCAAGCCGAGCGCGCCTAAAGGTAAACGATCTTCTATTCATGAGGATATTGAGGACATACTTTTTACCATAGAGGCTTTTTGCTTGAGTTTTTTTATTAGTATAAATATTGTCAAATGAACATACTGACTGTGTGGCCTGACGACCTGGGCCCCAAGTCTGCTAACACAATCGATTCATAATCGAACAGCAACCGCATAGTAACTGTCTTTTTTGACAGTTATTGTATGGGATATCTGTCAAAAGTGACAGTTACTATGCCGGTTGCTGTTAGATTATGAATCGATTGTGTTAGCAGACTTGGGGCCCGGATTAGCTCAGTGGGTGTCACCCTGCCTTCTGCGCTGACGGTCCCGGGTTCGGATCCCGGTGGGGACACGCTTTGTGTGATGAGCATGAATGTGTGTACCCGAGTCATGTGTTTTAGTACCTATATAAGCATAATATTTTGAGCTCGCTCTCAGTCCATTGTACGGGACCCATAACCCAAGCCTTGCTTAGTGTGAGACCGTATAGTTGGTGTGTTTGTCTGACGATATTATTATATTATTCGACTACCAGGACCATTGGAAGTAACTGACGTGCACGCCGAGGGCTGCAAGGTGAGATGGGAGAAGCCAGAAGACGATGGCGGCTCTCCCGTCAAGGAGTACGAACTGGAGAAGATGGACCTGGCCACCGGCAAGTGGGTCAGGGTTGGCAGGTGAGAGACCAAGACTTGGTAGACGAGGATTATATTTTTTTTTTGCTACCCCAGCGGTCTAGTTTTCAAGGGTACAAAGTAATATGTATATGTTGAGCTGGGTTTTTTGAGCTATAATTGTGTTAAGTTTCGTCAAAATCCGTCCAGCTGTTGTCTGAGCAGATTGTTAAAATTTCCTAACGTTATGGTTTTTGCTGTCTGTATCGAAAATACTGACTTCTGCTATGTACAACAGTAATATTATATGTATCTAAGTATACACATTAATATGCAGGTAGATGAAAAATAATTCCGCTTAGTGGGTTGAGGGTCGGCCGCTGGGCTCACTTTATACTGAGGGTTCGATTCCCGGCGGGCCAAGTGTCCAGAAATAATCCTTTTGTAATTTCCCTTATACTGAGATCGCTCACAGTTCATAGTGACATCCATGATACAACTAATAAAAAATGGAATCGCAAAGGGGCACACACATTTTGCCTATAATGTATAATGCTTGCCCCTACCGAGATTCGATCCTGGGTCTTTTTTAAATTTGCTTGATTCTTGACCTACCCATGATATTGTTTGCAGAGTGGCCGGCGACAAGAAACCATTGGAAATGGAGGTGACCGGGCTGGAGCCGGGCCACCAGTACAAGTTCCGCGTGACGGCCGTCAACGACGAGGGCGACTCCGAGCCTCTCGAGGCCGAGCGCGCCATCCTCGCCAAGAATCCATTCGGTAAATATTGCTACCTACTAGTAGTCAGGGATACTACTACTTACTAGTAGTCAGGGATATTACTACTTACTAGTGGTCAGGGATATAACTACCTAATAGTAGTCAGGGATATTACTACTTACTAGTAGTCAGGGATATTACTACTTACTAGTGGTCAGGGATATAACTACCTAATAGTAGTCAGGGATATTACTACTTACTAGTAGTCAGGGATATTACTACTTACTAGTGGTCAGGGATATAACTACCTAATAGTAGTCAGGGATATTACTACTTACTAGTAGTCAGGGATATTACTACTTACTAGTGGTCAGGGATATAACTACCTAATAGTAGTCAGGGATATTACTACTTACTAGTAGTCAGGGATATTACTACTTACTAGTGGTCAGGGATATAACTACCTAATAGTAGTCAGGGATATTACTACTTACTAGTGGTCAGGGATATAACTACCTAATAGTAGTCAGGGATATTACTACTTACTAGTAGTCAGGGATATTACTACTTACTAGTGGTCAGGGATATAACTACCTAATAGTAGTCAGGGATATTACTACTTACTAGTAGTCAGGGATATTACTACTTACTAGTGGTCAGGGATATAACTACCTAATAGTAGTCAGGGATATTACTACTTACTAGTAGTCAGGGATATTACTACTTACTAGTGGTCAGGGATATAACTACCTAATAGTAGTCAGGGATATTACTACTTACTAGTGGTCAGGGATATAACTACCTAATAGTAGTCAGGGATATTACTACTTACTAGTAGTCAGGGATATTACTACTTACTAGTGGTCAGGGATATAACTACCTAATAGTAGTCAGGGATATTACTACTTACTAGTAGTCAGGGATATTACTACTTACTAGTGGTCAGGGATATAACTACCTAATAGTAGTCAGGGATATTACTACTTACTAGTGGTCAGGGATATAACTACCTAATAGTAGTCAGGGATATTACTACTTACTAGTAGTCAGGGATATTACTACTTACTAGTAGTCAGGGATATTACTACTTACTAGTGGTCAGGGATATAACTACCTAATAGTAGTCAGGGATATTACTACTTACTAGTAGTCAGGGATATTACTACTTACTAGTGGTCAGGGATATAACTACCTAATAGTAGTCAGGGATATTACTACTTACTAGTGGTCAGGGATATAACTACCTAATAGTAGTCAGGGATATTACTACTTACTAGTGGTCAGGGATATTACTACTTACTAGTGGTCAGGGATATAACTACCTAATAGTAGTCAGGGATATTACTACTTACTAGTGGTCAGGGATATAACTACCTAATAGTAGTCAGGGATACTACTACCTACCACTACCCAGGTCCGGATTAGTCATATAGCAAGAGTTAGCGAATGCTACGGACCCCACGCTGGCTTAATCCGACACTGCCTAATATGAACTATTCGGTACGTCAAGTGCCAGATTATTTGTAAACTAACCGTATACTTTATAGTCTACCGTATTTGGACATTTAAAAAAACATATAAGTGAGCATAAATGAGTGAGTATTTAAAAATAAATGTTGTTATTTTTTTAAATATTATGGTATCACCATAATAATAAAAAAAATCATTGTATAACTTTTCGCGTAATTCACAAATATTAAATATCTACAGTTATGACCTAGTATACTAAACAGTACTATTATATGTTCATAAATCGTTACCATCATCGTGATTATCTTACAGACGTGTCGGACAAGCCCGGCAACGTGGTGGTCGCTGATCACGACAACCAGAGCGCGGAGATCAAGTGGGACCCGCCCAAGAACGACGGCGGCGCCCCCGTGCTCAAGTACATCATACAGAAGCGGCCGAAGGGCGGCGACTGGGAGAACGCCGCTGAGGTTAGTCACTGTCCCTCCCAGCATCGGCAAGAAGACATCCAATGCTGGCCATGTCAACTGCCACCGCCAGTTTGGTCTCCTCCACCTTGCATGTAAGGGAGCGTTCAAGTATTACGTAACGAATTTGGGGGGAGGGGGGGGGGTCTTCTGAAACGTTACGATACGATCTACGCGTTACGTATATTGTTTTAACCCTTCAGAACGGTCGCGTAGATATCTTACTTTTTACTAGGGGGGGGGGGGGGGGTAAAGAAAATTGGTACGGCGCGTTACATAGGGGGGAGCGGGGGACAAAAATTGCGTTACGTAATACTTGAACGCTCCCTAACCTGATGGGGATCTCTATCTCTGTTGCCAAGTGCTGTCCGTCCAGCGCATGAGGTACCGTCTCCTCGGTGTTCTACTTTCTCTAGTCGATAGTTATTTGTCAAGGTTGCCGCCTTTCTGTGTGATGTGGCCAAAGAACTCAAAAATTCTTCATTCATTAATTTTTGTGTGCTGCCCCACAGTCTGAATAAAGACTAAGAACAAAGCACGGAGGATATACAGAGAATGAGATATAGTTAAGAATGTCCTATAACATGATGCGTGGCACTGCGCAGGGTGAGGCGGACGATGGACCCAGACTTATATATTCTCCATCTAGCGGTGAATAGCAAAAACTAAATTTGTCGTTTATGTTGATGTTACTACGTCGTTTAGGTATATGATGAAAGATGTCGCTAGCGCCACTAGTATTCAATATGGCGTCTTCTTTATCGAGCACTTTATTTGGACCCTCTGTTTTCCAAAGGGGTTTTGTTATGTTTTTAAAGGGGTCTTAATGTTACGTATACATTTTCGGCTCTTAAGAATATCGTTTGTTTTGCTAAGTTACTGATCTTATCGAGTAGTTTAACTAATAGAGAACAATAAATGGTCGTTCAAAGGACGACCGTCGACTGACCGAGGCCACGCCCACCGACATGACGTCAGGACTTAACTGAGAATTACAGTGCACAGTTGGTTCGGACATTTCCTTCCATGTATATTCTCAGTTCTCATATCAGTATGTTGCTCGCAGGTGCCCGGCAGCGAGACCTCCGGCAAGGTGGAGGGTCTGCCCGAGGGCAGTGAGTTCGAGTTCCGCGTGGTGGCCGTCAACAAGGCCGGCCCCTCCGACCCCTCGGAGCCTACCAAGATGACCACCATCAGACACAAAGCTCGTGAGTATTTGTATTTCTACCTAACTATATATGCTTGTGATTTAAAAGATAGACCCCCCATTTGACACCTCTTGAGTTTTAATTTCCAAAAATCCCTATTTACCTCTAGGGTGTACACAAGAAATATATATCCTCTAGATTTCAAGTCTCTATGTCCAATGGCTAATTTTTATGTGCGTGTTCTGTCGATTAGTGTTAAGAATTTTATTTTATCAAATATTTGAACCCCCCAAATTTATAGACAGTTATAATAGATTATAATGGCATTATAACGAACATTTCGGAGAGAAAAAGTGCGTTATAACAGCTTTATAACTTTCTATAATGTTGAGGCTAAATAGATAAATAGAATTGGAAAGCCAGTATACAAATAATGATAACAAAATGAATGTTTCCTTGTGTACAGTGAAACCCCGCATCGACCGCACGAACCTGAAGTCGGTGGCGGTGCGCGCGGGCAAGCCTATCTTCTTCGACGTCAACGTCAAGGGTGAACCCGCGCCCAAGGTGCAGTGGTTCCAGAAGTGGAAGAACGAGGAGAAGGAGGTCAGTTGACACACCATCATCAGCTAGATGGCGTTCACTGGTGGGCAAAGGACATTTGGACATAGGTCATATGTGGACGGAGGACATAATATTTGGATATAGTAGATCTGGCTGGTCATAGGACATGAAAGATGTGGAAGTGTACGGGGGGATGGTCCCCATTCACTTTGGGGTATATTACATTATCATTTAAAGGATGCTCTTGGTACAGTTGGTTGTGACCCTATTTTCTGTGCCCGGACTGAGGCCTGGGTTGGAATTCCGTTAGGTGTAACCTTTGTGTGATGAGCACGAGTTTGCAGCCGACTTATGGATGTTTAATATATTCTACAGTACCTATAATGCAAAGGTTACTTAGTTTGGTACCATACAGTCAAGTAGCGCAAATATATTTATTCACAACTAATATCCTCCCAGGTTACCACCAACGTTATCAACGTGGACTACAACACGAAGTTGGACGTCAAGGAGTCCGTTCGTGCCATGACCGGCACCTACCGCATCCTGGCCACCAACGAGCACGGCACCGATGAAGCCGAGGTGGAGATCACCGTGCTGTCAGCTCCTGGCAAACCTGGAGGACCGCTGAAGGTCACGGACGTCACCAAGCAGGGATGCAAACTGGCGTGGAAGAAGCCAGAGGACGATGGAGGTGAGTTAGATTGTTTGATAGAAAGATAATTGCTTCAATCAAATCTGATTTTTTTTCATATGGGATAGTGCCTCGCTCCCTATTACATTCGGATTGAATACCATCAGTATATCAGTGTCAGCAGTGATAGCCAAGTTGGTAGAACGCTTGCCTCGGTAACGAGGATTGCTGGTTCACACCCCGGCTAGCACCTCTAGGATTTCTGGATTTCATGTGCGAATCTCATTTTCAACCACGATTATCACTTGCTAAACGGTGAAGGAAAACATCGTGAGGAAACCTGCATGTTGAGAGACCCCTCGAAAGATGTGTGAAGTCCGCCAACCCGCACTGGGCCAGCGTGGCCCCTCGCATTGAGAGTAGGCCTATGCCCAGCAGTGGGACGTTAAAGAGGGCTGGTATTATTATTATAATACCATCGGCTTCCGCCAGCAACTACCATCGGCGGATTGTGGGTGCATTAACCTACTCCTTGAGGTTTAATGGTGTGGTATTATCCTTATCTAAATAATCATATTAAATCGTGATAACCTTTCGTTCCACAGGCAAACCCGTTACTGGATATGTAGTGGAGAAGCTGAACAAGGCCACTGGCCGCTGGGTGCCGGTGGGCAAGACCGACGACACCGAGATGGAGATCAAGGGTCTGCAGGAGGGCGAGGAGTACGAGTTCAGGGTCCGCGCTGTCAACGACGAGGGCGAGTCCGAACCGTTGAAGACTGACCACGCTATACTCGCTAAGAATCCTTATGGTGAGTGCTTTTAGGGTTGTAATTTGGTTGGGTGACAGAACATTGTTTTGTTCATTTAGTATAGTATACATTTAGTGTAATGAAACGATTTTTTTTTTCATTGGGCATCGGCCACAAAATACAGCCAATATTGCCAATATGGAGTTAAATTTGGATGGTTGTTTCAGTAGGTACCCTATGATGATGAGCCTTTTCCGTTTTTTTTTGGTATTGGGTTCGGTTGCTAGTTTACTCTGATAGGACTGAATACGGACATTCACCGCACATTCATTTTAAATAATTGTTTTGGCTGAGGTTTTTTGAACTTAATACTGAACATGGAATGTAAACCTCACTCCACCTTAGCCAACGGTTCCCCATTATATCTCGTGTCTAATAATATCTGATTTAAGTATATCTGAGAGAAATTATACAGTTTTCGAAAGTTCTGAGAAGTTCGGCAACCCGCCTTGGCCATTTTAATAGACCTGAACCCTTCTTGAATGGTGCGGAGGCCTTTCCCTGACAGTGGAGCAACTTGCTACTTGGACTTGATAGAGCTGCAAGATTCAAACTCAGATGACCCTTTTGTCTAATCTGCTTCATTAATTCGCTTCCACTAGACATCCCCGGCAAGCCGTCAGTGCCGACCCTGGAGGATTGGGACGTGGACCGAGTGGACCTCAAGTGGGACGCGCCCAAGAACAACGGCGGCGCGCCCATCACTGGGTACATCATCGAGAAGAAGGAGAAGTACGGACAGTGGACCGAGGCGCTCGTCACTACGGTAAGATCATATGTGTACATTGGTTTGACTGAACAAAGAGCACTCAGTTAAAGCATTTCTTTTTATGCGAGAAAAGGATAGAAACACATTTATTTTGTACATACACGCACAAACGTAGTATCGACGGTTAAACCCATATTTCATACATTGGAGTGCGGTTAGAACGCAACTATCACATCTACTGAATTCACATGTTAGTTATATGATTGGTATTTTCCGGTACATATACTTGTTTAGAATAGGGATTATGAAATGTACAATTTGCTAATGTTACCTGTAATATTTTCAGACGCCGGAGTGCAAGGCCCGCGTGCTGGACCTGAAGGAGGGCAACCAGTACCAGTTCAGGGTTCGCGCCGTCAACAAGGCCGGCCCGGGTGAACCGGGAGACGCCACACAGCCGCACACCGCCAAGGCCAGATTCCGTGAGTATTATAATAATAAATATCGCCAGACGAGCACACAAACTGTACGGTCCCAAAGTAAGCACCGCTTGTATTATGGGTACCATACAATGGACTTGGGGCGATCGCAGTATATAATATTAAACGTCCAAGATTCGCGTACAAACATTCGTGCTCATTGGATCGTCCTTATTTTTTTTATTTAGGCCAAGAAATTCTTTGAGGAGTCCAAATCCACTACCACCGATTCGAAAACTACTAACGACAGCCGTCAGCTTTATCAATTAGTTACTCCTTCTAAGAGAACGAGGTTAAGGAAGTTGAGGACTGTCTCCAGAATTATTTTTCGTCTTTTAAAGGTCGAGGTCGAGAGGATTTTTTTTAATAGCCTTTGTTATGTCCCACTGCTGGGCAAAGGCCTTCCTTTTACAAAATATGAGTAAGATTCTGAAATGTAAAATGTTTTTTTATAGTGAAGCCGTACATTAACCGCGACAAGATGGTTGCCATCCGCGTACGCGCAGGCACCACCATCAAGCTGGACGTTGACATCAGGGGCGAGCCGCCACCGACCAAGACGTGGACCTTCGCAAAGAAGGTATGGACATGCAACTTTCTGTTCTCCAAATAACTGGGCCCCAAGTCTGCTAACACAATCGATTCATAGTTGAACAGCAATCGCATAGTAGCTGTCACTTTTGAGAGATATCCCATACAATATCTGTAAAAAGTGACAGTTACTATGCGGTTGCTGTTCGATTATGAATCGATTGTGTTAGCAGACTTGGGGCCCTGTATAGAGTGTAACAATATTATGAACTAATATTTTTCGGGGATTAACGTACTCATAAAACTGAACAAGCTTCCCCAAGGAACATTGGTCGAATTTATAACAAATTGCGTTCCACCTTTAAAAAACTTTTTTGTTGCTGATTTTGATAACTCTATGGTATATCAGGCGTACACAGAATGATTCGGAAAGGGTGTAATCGCGCCTCTTTAGCGCATTTGTAATCATTTTGTCAAGTCAGAATGCGATAATATGTCGATTATTAAAAAATAAATTTGTTTCCAAAAAATTATAATTGTGTGTGTATTTTTTTTGTTATGGACATATGAAAATTCTCACTTCAAATAATGATTAAAAATTCGCTTAAACGCACAACACAGAGTCAAGGCTTTGTATACCTTTTATGAATCAACTGCATAATAATAAATCCCGTCACCTCCAAACGCCCCCCCCCCCCCCCTTCGTCCTTCTCCGTTACAACTCCCTTACCTTCATTATTTCATAATGTGTAACTACTCATCATCTATATATAGCTGTCACCTGTTCCCCAGGTCCTGGAGACGGGCCCCGGCATCAAGATCGAGAACGAGGACTACAACACCAAGATGCAAATCTTCGAGTCCACGTGGAAGAACTCGGGCGTCTACACCCTCAAGGCTGAGAACGACTCGGGCGTGGACGAGGCCACAGTTGAGGTCACTGTACTGGGTAAGTCCAAGTAATACAGAATATTGTTAGGGAGTAAGGTTACCAATTATTTGTCATATGTCTTAAGACTTACATCCTACAAGTCCATTGGTAGGGTAGCGACGAAAAACTTTCTGAGGACTTTAAAAATTACGTTAAGAAATAATAATCGGAAAATATTCTTGCTCCCGAATTTATAGACGTTCTATAACTTTATTAAACGTTTAAGTTGCGTTACGTCAACGTAAGTGTGTTTCATCTCGTTCACTCCAATGGGAAGGACAGCATCAGCATGCTTTTTTCTGTGACGTGTTCTTGCCAGACGCACTGGATGCGCCGTATCTTCTACATTTTATTAATCGTAGCACTGCTTCAGCCATGGCGTATATAGCGTAATAAACTATGTCAAAGTCACAGTCGTTTGTTTCGTATAGGCCTACGGGGGCACTTACAAATTGTCATTTACATTTTATTTCTTAACTCTACAACCGGATCGCAACGCGACCTCAACTGAGATGATCCGGCGAGAAACTCAGCGGGCTTGTCTTTTTTTCCCCAACTACTACATATAGTACTAGTAGAGAGTATAGTATACTATACTATAGTACCCAGCTAAAATATTTTCTGTCTCCATCTACAGACAAACCAGGCAAACCCGAGGGCCCGCTCGAAGTATCCGACGTCCACGCGGAGCACGTGAAGCTGAAGTGGAACAAGCCCAAGCACACCGGCGGCTTGCCGCTCACCGCCTACGTGCTGGAGAAGATGGACACCACCACTGGCAAGTGGGTGCCGGCCGGCACCGTGACCCCGGACACCACCGAGGCCACTGTTACTGGTGAGAATCAGACTATTAACATCGCTGAGCAATTCCTGTTGTATAGGTACCGTACTGTTGACTGCGGACCGTCTCAGTAATAATGATAATTCTCAAAAAGGGCCTCTACGTGTTGGACCCATGTCCCCACGCAAGCCTTCCAGTAATCCGGGTATAGCCCGTGTAAAGAGAGAGACATAATAATAATATTACCAGCCCTTTGTCCCACTGCTGGGCACGGGCGTCCCCTCAATTGGAGGGGATCTCGGTAATACCTGTACTGAAGTAGATCACGAATAAAACATTCTTGAAATTATCCAAGATGGTAATCAAACCTGCAAGCACTCGGTATAGTGACCCGAGTGGCTCACCTCCAATAATTCTATTTGAATAATGTTATGTAAATGCCTCTGAAATGAATTGGATTTTCTATTAATTTGTGGTATGTTCTCCTTTTAATTACACGCGACTTCTATAGTAACGTTTTTCTGCGCTAGTTAAATGAATAGAACTGGAATGACATATTATTTCTTTCCCTAAAAGGTCTGGAACCCGGTCACACCTACCAATTCAGGGTCAAGGCTCTGAACGAGGAAGGTGAATCGGAACCTCTCGAGACGGACCACGGAATTCTCGCCAAGAACCCGTACGACGTGCCCGCGCCGCCCGGCCTCCCGGACATCGTGGACTGGGACGAGAAATCCGTGAAGCTCAAATGGGAGCCGCCTATTAGGGATAATGGTGCCCCCATCACCGGATATATCATTGAAGCCATGGATAGAGATCGAGGAGAGTTTGTTAAGGTACGTAAACTATGCTTTAAAAACTCACCGCGGAGTCCAAAAAGCATTTACTGTAACTCAGAACGGCCATAATGGGTGGTTGTGTCCTATAAAATGACCACACCCGATCAAGACTAGTCCTAACTGCGTGTTAATTCTTTGTGGTCACAACAGAGACTATTGCAATTGCAAGCATTGTTTTCCTAGTCTCAC
The DNA here is from genome assembly GCA_905404115.1 of Pheosia gnoma. Lineage (NCBI taxonomy): Eukaryota > Metazoa > Arthropoda > Insecta > Lepidoptera > Notodontidae > Pheosia > Pheosia gnoma. The sequence continues at coordinate 2,623,080 of FR989917.1, read as the reverse complement.
ACTAATGGGGTTAGTTTTATATCTACAGTAATTTGTTTACGAATATTTACATAAAGCGACTGCTGTGTAGCCTCCGAGATTCTAATTAATTGGACCACTGGGAACCTAAGTATCTAGTTGACTGAATTTTTCAGGCAACTTATTGCCTGTAACATCTGAAATACATGGCAGACAACCAGGATAGCTATGAAAGTGCCATACTAACACTAGCTTATTTGTCCTCTCAAGAACAGATACAACTTCAACCGAAAATAAACCTTATTGTAATCTCTCTAGGCCGCCGAGATCCAAGGCAACGTCTGCCAGGGTACCGTTCCAAGATTGGAGGAAGGCAACCAGTACCAGTTCCGCGTGCGAGCCATCAACAAGGCCGGCCAGTCGGAACCGTCGGAGAACACCAACTGGCACACCGCTAAGCCGCGTTTCTGTGAGTAGCTGATTAAAACTCTTATCAGATTTTACCGATAACTCTTCGTTGAGCCTATTTTATGCAGGATTGTAATATATTTTTTTTTTAAATTTGCCATCACCATATGTTCATTCATTTTGCCAGTGTCAAGTAATATTAATTATTTCTGTTTTTGAGCATATGCACAGGCCCAAAGGCTTGGCCCAAGTAAAATACCCCCCATCCCTCAATCAGTAAAGTGATGGATACTTTACTGAAAAAAATTTCATGGATTTTTTGTGAGAAACTCAAAAGCCAAGTTTCGTCACTCTGTTTCAATTACCTACACTTGTGCACTTTACCGAACCCATAATGGTTAATATTCCACTTATATCACTCACTATAACTCGCAGGAACACTAGTTTTAGAAATTAAAACATAACTGACGCCATGACTTTTCAGTTTCCCGCCAAAAAGTCGTAATATATGTTGTTCGTGAAAGATTTATATTTTGAGTGATGAAGAATGTTCACAACTCATATTCAAATTACTTTGACATTCTTCCTTTAAATACTATATACGTTCTAAGGAGTTCGTAATAGACTTACAATATTTTAAGACCAATAAGTGTATGGCTGGTGTTACAAGCTTTATTGATAGAATCACTAATAGAGGTTATACTTTATTCTTGAGACTTATGTGTGAGTTATTACGTAAGTGCTTCCCGCTCTTACTACAGATTTCATACATAAGAATAACATAGACAGCCTTTGTCAGTGACTTTCCGCGATGTGTTTCTTCACCGTATAGCAAGTGATAGTTATTGTTGAAAATGACACGCCATTTTCATATCTTAATGTCACATTTATAATGTGTTATTGCTATTCATTACTTGACATTGGCATAATACCCGCTAAGTTGTGGGTGAGGCCATATTGATATCCATGTTATTTCATCGCATTTCATTTCGTTAAGAAAGAAGAAGAAGAAGATTGTTGAAAATGTGAGTTGGTGATGTTAATGATTGGAAACTGCGTCCCTTGTTGTCCTATGCTGGCATAGTACTTTGTTTGGTTACCACTACTTTATATCCATCACAAAATAGATGATGAGATTTTCTTCCTTAACAGTGAAACCAAGGATCGACCGCACAAACCTCAACCCGCTCACCGTGAAGGCTGGTCTCCCAGTCTCCCTCGACATCAAAGTGTTCGGCGAGCCGCCGGCCACTGTCACGTGGCACTTCAAGGGCGAGGAGCTGAAGAACCGGGAGAACCTGGAGATCATCAACGTGGACTATAACACCAAGTTCCTGATGACTAAGAGCAAGAGGTCGAACACTGGAAAGTATGTGATCAAGGCGAAGAACGAGGTCGGCGAGGATGAGGCGGAGATCGAGATTACTATTCTTGGTGAGTATATGACATTATGATACCGATATTACATTCTCACTGAGAACACACGAGAAACTTCGTGATCGTCACAGACAGTGTTAAGACACTTCATTGTTCATTTCCTATGATCAGCCTGTTCTCAAAGTTTTTGCAACCGATTCTTGACATGAACAAAGTCGAGCTGTTATAGCATTACAATTGTTTGTGGTCTCTCGTCTCATCGACTACCGTTGAGAGTTATCAGAATTGCCCCTAACAAATGTCAGATCTGGAACCGCCCTCTTAACTTTCCATCTGAAGCACGAAGTTGTTGCGATCAAACCATGCAAGTTCTAGTATGTAACCTGCTTCTCCTTTTTCAGGAACATGTAATATAATAATCGTCTTGTTCCGCAGGCAAGCCATCCAAGCCGCAAGGCCCGCTGGAAGTGGCGGACGTGACCAAGAACGGCTGCACGCTCGCGTGGAAGAAGCCGGAAGACGATGGCGGAGCACCCATAGAGTATTACGAGATTGAGAAGCTTGACCCACTTACCGGTTAGTTAAATAAATATATAATAAATATCGCCAGACGAACACACCAAATTGGCAAATCAGCAATAACTGCATCATCATCAACGATAATTTTTATGCCGAGAAAAGCATGGGTTTCCATAATATCAATCAAAATCAAAAAGCTAAAATTTACCCGTATAAAGTCGTGGGAACAGAAAATTCGGCAGTAAAGTTAGTATTCTTTTTGTAAATCCACCAATAATCCTACTTATCTCAGGTCAATGGCTCCCGTGTGGTACTGCCAAGGACTGCAAGGCGAACGTGACCGGCTTGTCCGAAGGCAAGCCTTACAAGTTCCGCGTGAAGGCCGTCAACAAGGAGGGCGAGTCCGAGGAGCTGGAGACCGAGAAGCCGATCATCGCCAAGAATCCGTTCGGTGAGTTGGATCAGCTACATGGATCTGTACTGACTGAGCAATCTTTACAATCCTGTCTCATATACATATAACAATGTATTGCTCGAAATTGTAAAAGATTTAAAAAAAAAGAGCAACCATGGAGTTCCTTGCCCGTTCTTCTCCATAGGAACGGCATTCCGAACGAGTGGTAAAGTAGTAGCATAGTATTTTGTAACTTTTGACGATTCATAAGTACTGTACTTAATGGTCTACCTGAATAAAAAGTATTCTGATTCTGATTCTGATCTGGAATTATGTCCATAATAAAATGGCCCTCTATTTGTCAATGATTGCAAAATTTTTGTTGTCCCACAGACGAGCCCGGCAAGCCGGGCCGGCCCGAGCCCCGCAACTGGGACAAGGACTTCGTGGAGCTGGAGTGGGCCGCGCCCAAGGACGACGGCGGCGCGCCCATCACCGGGTACATCGTGCAGAAGAGGGAGAAGGGGGGCAGGTGTGTACCGTACCTTATCACTCCATGAGGCACATATAACTCGACAGTCTATTGGCACTATATGAACGATTTTTGGTGGCTTGTAAAAAGATGTTGTGAATAAACATAGAAAATAATTCGCACGCAAATAAAAAAATAGACAAGCCCGCTGAGTTTCTCGCCGGATCGCCATACCTGAGGTCGCGTTCCGATTCGGTCTTTAACAATTTTTTTTGTTTAGTGCCCCGGCCTATACGAATTAAATGATTTGACTTTGAAATAAACGTCTTACCCCGAAGCTGCTGACATTTCAGTGCGATACAACTAACGACATATTCAGCGGCCATTAGAATCGTGATAACACCTGCTAACATATTATGGATGGCACATTATAGCTTCGCAACGACGTATTCCGCAACGCCCTGATAAGGTGCTAAGCGAATGTATGTTCTATATAGAATCCTTAAGATGCATTGACTCAGTGCCACTCAATCTCCCGCTATCTGCTATACCTTGACTAATCTGAAATTATCCTCTCTCAGAACCTGGCAGGACTGCCTCAAGACAACAGGAGACAGGCCGACAGGCCGCGTGACGGACGTGGAGGAAGGCCACGAGTACCAGTTCCGTGTGATCGCCATCAACAAGGCCGGTCAGGGAGAGCCTTCGGAACCTAGCAAGACCGTCACAGCTAAGCCCAGATTCTGTGAGTATACTGATATGTGTGTATGGCCACACGAGTAAACCAACTATAGGCGACCCTCACTAAACAACGCTTATATTAAGGGTACCGTACAATGAACTGGAGGCGAACCCAGTATATAATACTTGTATAGAGATTAACCGTCCATGACTCAGAAACAAACATTCGTGCTCATCACACTCAGGATTCGAACCCTGGACCCTCAGCTCAGTAAGCAGGGTACTTCCTATTGCTCTGATGAGGTAGGTACAGAATCTGATGAAGTTCTCCATCGAACTGAGTACGAATGAGTGCAAATACGCTTTAGGATCAATTTTGAAAATACTTAAAAGAATGAAAATATTATTTTAATTAATAACATGTACAACAAAATAGTGTTCCACCAAAATACTTATCATAGACCAAACGTTAATGATTTGAAGCTTTTCGAATTATAACGCAATCATAACTATATTTTCCAACTCCAGTGGCGCCACACATCGACCGCAAGAACCTTCAAAAGAAGAAGATCAAGGTCGGCCAGCCGCTCAAGATGGAGGCTGACGTCAAAGGCGAACCCGAACCCACCATCACCTGGACCTTCAACGGCAAAGCCCTCAAGACCGAGGAGAGGCTGAAGATCGAGAATGTTGACTATCACACCTCCTTCACCCTTCTGAAGCTCACCAGAGCTGATGCTGGCAAATATACTGTCACCGCGAAGAACGATTCAGGAACTGATACCGTGGAGATTGAAGTCGAAGTGGTCAGCAAGCCGTCGAAGCCGAAGGGACCTTTGAAGGTTTGTAACCTGATTAACTTTTTAAAGTCTAAATTCACACGATGTATTGGAAATTTGATATCGTTATGGCTGAGCTGTCATGTTGGTTCACAACTTCTTTGATTTGATTGATTTCTTATATTTACGCGAATACTACACATTGAAATTAAACTAATTTTTCGGATTTTATCGCGTGTATTCCTCCCGTGACAGTGGTTGCTGTAAAACAGCCGAAACGTCGGGAACGTAAAAACATAAAATAAACGCGATAGAATCCGAAATATTTGTTTGACTTCTTTCTTAGTAGTGTTTGGGTCGTCCAAATATAATAGAGGGTGAGCAATAGCTTTATGCCGACACTAACACACTCCACTGCAATGGTCCACCGCGAGCTGGAGAACTTCACACTGCTCTCAAGAGACGTGTAGATTTCGTCACTATGTTCGCCTTCACCGTAAAGCAAGTGATAATCACTATTGAACATGAAATTTACGCATGAACCCCAAGGTTTGAACCTTGAGCGTCCTAGCAACTTGGCTATGATCGAACTTAGAATATTTTAATACTCAATCAATATGTGTTCCGCAGGTGTCCGACGTGAAGGCTGACGGCTGCAAGCTGAAATGGGAGCCTCCAGAAGACGATGGCGGCGAGCCGGTGGAGAGCTACGTGGTGGAGCGCATGGACACGGAGTCCGGGCGCTGGGTGCCGGTCTGCACCACCACCACGCCCGAGGCCGACGTCACCGGCCTCAACGAGGGCAAGGACTACCTGTTCCGGGTCAAGGCCGTCAATCCCGAGGGCGAGAGCGAACCGCTCGTCACCGAGACCGCTACCACGGCTAAGAATCCTTATGGTGAGATGATTTGTATTCAGAGGGATGTAGTTAAGACTTATTGGAGTATTTAAAGTCAGGTGACTGAAGAGGCTGAAGGTGGTTTATAAGTTATGAGACTTAAGTTGAGATTTGTAATGTTCTCAGTTCTAAATAAGTAACTAATGATAAAAATAAATATTGTTGTTCTATGATGTGCATAATATATGAGGTTTAACAATACTAGTGTAAACTATGTTAAAGGGCCCATTGGTTGGATATAAACGTCGTATCTCGAAAAAAAAATTTCAATTTATTTGAGATTTTAAAAATTCGGTCAGTTGATTACCCCAGCCATGTCCAATATGGCACTAACACACCGGAATATTCCAGGCGAGCCGGACGCGCCGGGCAAGCCGGAGTTCAAGGACTGGAGCGCGGACCACGTGGACCTCAAGTGGGAGGCGCCCAAAAGCGATGGCGGCGCCCCCATCACCGGGTACATCGTCGAGAAGAAGGACCGCGACACCGGCAAGTGGGTGAAGGCTGCCGAGGTGAGGATATCTTCTGGTCACGTTTTTAATGGATTCCTTCTGCTCACGTTATTTGGATCTATGGTGATAGGAATGATAATCACATGGAACCTGAGGAGTGTTATATACACATTCAGTTCGCCAATTTGTATTAAGAAATTAAAACGACCCGATGAATCTGGCAGTACCTAATGGGCCGAATCAAATACGTGACCTAACTCTACAGCCATTTCTTTCAGATCTATAATAAGTATCTCCAAGAAGACTAGAAACTAAAGACTTCAATAAAAACATTTCTAAATCTATGGTCTCGGTAATTTAAAAAAAACTAGAATTTAGTAAAAACTAGAGTCCTACCGTGATCATGGTTGCTGTAAAGCAGCCGACATGTCAGGATCGTTAAAATTAGAAATAAACATGGCAAAATCTGTAAAATTAGTTCTTTTTATATAAAAAAAACAAGGCACGTTTGTTATATACAATGTCTAATTTGAAGAACCGGTGGGGCAATAAGGTTCTAGGACGGCGACTACGAGCCGGAAGACGTAGTGTAGGACGTCACCCGCAAGATGCTGTGTGGATGTCATTGGGGAAGCCTATGTCCAGCAGTAGACGTCTTTCGGTTGATCATCGCGTAAACATTAATCTTAGATCAAATATTTCTTTTGAAAACATAATGATAATTCGTGGCTGTCCTCAGGTGCCTGGCAACAAGACAGAGGCTCGCGTGCCGGACCTCATCGAAGGCAAGACGTACCAGTTCCGCGTGAAGGCGGTGAACAAGGCTGGGCCCAGCAAGCCGTCCACGGCCACCGACAACCTGCTGGCTAAGGATAGGTTTGGTGAGTAATCATAATTATAATCCTCTAACTACCTTTGAGTATCTAGAAATATAGACGTTATGAACTAGATTGTGTTTTGTTTTTTTTCTTCCAATTCTTGAGGGAGCAAAAGCACACTAGTGCTTTTTTATTCTTCTGTGGAATATGGTAATTTGCGACTAGATTTCATAATAGTACTCAACACTTGAGGCTGGATTGCAACTCAAGCCGAAGACTAGGGGGGCATAAAAGATCTAAGAGTGTAATGACTACATGACATAGTGACAACTCACTCGCTCGTAAAGTAACTCTACACAGGCTCTAAGTTTATAATGCAGCTTATAAAACACTTGTAGTTAGTTTTCTTATATTTACGCGAATACTGCACATTGAAATAAAACTATTTTTAAGGATTCTATCGCGTTTATTTTTTTTTTTTACGTTCCCCCGTCAAACTATGACACTAGGACGTCAACCACCTCAGTCCTCCCGTGACCGTTGTTGCTGTAAAGCAGCCGAAACGCCGGAACGTAAAAACAAAAAATAAACGCGATAGAATCCTTAAAAATAGTTTTATTTCAACTTGTAGTTAGATCAAGTGTATAATGTACCTTTAACATTGTAACAGCCCCGCCGAAGATCGACCGCACGAACATGCGTGACATCACACTGAAGGCGGGCCAGCACATCCGGCTGGACGTCAAGGTCAGCGGGGAGCCGCCGCCGACCAAGACGTGGTGAGTACCAGGTTACAGGTGTAAGGGCATAGCAAGCCGTGGGGCTCGAGCTGAGTATTGTCTAGCGATAATGACCTTAATAGGTCCAGGCATCACTGTTCCCGGTCGTTAGTTGGTTTTATTGTGTAGTGCAGGGGTTCCCAAACTAATTCTGTCTACTGCCCACTTCGAAAACCACTATATCATCAAATTAAATTAATTATTGTAAGCCTCTACACAACGCCCCAATTTTTTTTCTGGGTCTCTTACCGCCCCTATTTAGGCCTGCAGCGCCCACAAGGGGGTGTTATCGCCCACTTTGGGAAAGGCTGGTGTAGTGTAACGCTTATAGGTTGGTCTTCTTATTCTTTTTAAGTCTATGGTACTTACTACAATGATAAGATCGCCAGATGACTACAACAAGTGTACGGTTCCAAAATAAGAAATTCTTGTATTTTTTATTAGTAATTTCAAAGTCCCATTGCGTGGCACGGGTCTCCTCTCAATAAGAAGGGGATGTAGGCAATTGTCGACCTCTCTGGGCTGGGTGCTAGAATTGGTGGACTTAGCGTGCTTTTGTAATGTTTTACAGTTTTATTATGCATCCATAATATCCACACTAACTTATTATTTACTGTACCTGTGGCACATGATGTGGTTGCCTGTCATTAGAGTTACAATCACCTGATATCACTCATATTTTTATTTGTATTATATCACATGTAACATTGTAAACTCTGTTGGTAATCCTAAATAAATAAATAATTTGCCAGTAGGATCGGTGCCTACGACTATGAACCGGACTATGTAGTCAGTAATATACTCTTTCTCTACTCCAGGTTCCACAACAAGGAGCGTCTATCCACTCGCGATGACGTCACAGTAGACGTGGAAGACTACAAGACCAAGCTGTCCGTAGTGATCGCTACCCGCAAACACAGCGGCACGTACGTGCTGAAGGCTGAAAACAACAGCGGGAAGGACGAGGCCACTATTCAGATCATGGTTCTGGATGTACCGGCTAAGCCCGAGGGTCCGCTAAAGGTATGGTTCAAACATGATATGGAGCGTTCAAGTATTACGTAACGAATTTGGGGGGAGTGGGTTACAGGGGCGGGAGGGGGGGTTTGAACTACGCTTTACGTAACATTGTTTTAACCCTTCAGAACGGTCGCGTACAGATTTTACGTTTTACTAAGGGGGAGTTGGTGGGTGCAGAAAAACGTTACGGCACATTACATTGGGGGGAGGGGGTCAAAAATCTCCAAAAATTGCGTTACGTAATACTTGAACGCTCCCATATAAGTTTTTCACTGTTAGTAACATAATATTATAGATGTTCCTTACTCGAAAGAAATGAGGGTAAAGCGTGGGGTTCCGCTCATTCTTAATAATATTTGTGCTGAGTGTAACGATGACGTCACCTCCCTGTAGTCACCAATCAAACGCGTGTAGCATTCAATCAATCAGGACTGATTTTGTGCATACATAGGTGCAACATGGCGATAAAAAATAAGTTCTATTAAAAAGACAGGACGCTGAGTTTCTTGCCGGATCTTCTCAGTTGAGGTCGCGTTGCGATCCAGTTCAAGATTTAAGAAAAAAAAATAAGGTATTAGTAAACTAACCAACAAATCCACCCCCCAGATCTCGGACGTCCACAAGGAAGGCTGCACGCTAAAATGGAACCCGCCACTAGACGACGGTGGTGCACCCATCGACCACTACCTGGTGGAGAAGCTGGACGCGGAGACCGGCCGCTGGATGCCGGCGCTCAAGACCAAGGACCCCAAGGCGGAGATCGAGAACCTGGTCCCTGGACACGAGTACAAGTTCCGGGTCTCTGCCGTCAACAACGAAGGAGTCTCGGAACCCTTGGAGGCCGAACACTCCATTATCGCCAAGAATCCGTTCGGTGAGTGAAGTTTTACCATATCTTGGACGATGGCTGCCTCGTATTGCATTGCAAATACAGGTGGCAAACTGCGGTTTCATATAAAAAATGAAAAGAAAATCATAACAAAAAATTATATTAAGTTTCAGCCAGTGGGCTACTAATAGTAATATCGCCAGACGATCACACGAACTGTTCGGTCCCAAACTAAGCATCGCTTGTAATATAGGTACCGTATAATGGGCTGAGGCTGATTCCAGTACATAATTACTTATGTAAATAAACATCCATGACTCGGGTACAAACATTTGTGTTTATTACACAACACAATGTTTGCCCCTACCAGGACTCGAACCCGGGACCTACGGCACAGAAAGCATGATCCCTGCTAACTGTGCTAATCAGGTTCCTTGAGATTCTTAGGAATGTATCACGTTGCTGCTTTACCTTGGCTAAACCATTTGTTTTCCACCACCAGACGAGCCCGGCAAGCCCGGCACTCCCGAGGTGGTGGACTGGGACAAGGACCACGTGGACCTCAAGTGGGAGAAGCCGCTGAAGGACGGCGGCGCGCCCATCACCGGGTACATCATCGAGAAGAGGGAGGTCGGCTCCCCCAAGTGGGTCAAGGCCTGCGAGGTAAGGGAACCAGATTATTTTTTTATTGCCTTTTCTGTGTCCCAATGGTGAGCCCAGGCCTCCTCCTTACCTTTCAGTAAAGTCCCCGTCTACCCACAAAAGAAATAAGAATGTTGCTTACTAGTGCCTTTATCATCATATTTTAGCATAATATTTTTGTAGCAGTAGCATAATATTTTTGTAACTTGACGATTCATAAGTACTGTACAATAATGGTCTACGTGAATAAAAAATATTCTGATTCTGATTCATCCACTCGTCGTAGCAAAACTGGTGTTGACGGGCTGCTCGTCAGTCAAAATACACAAATGACTTATGATCAACGGCTTTAGCCGCTATTCAATAGCCTGCGCGGAACCTCTTTGAGTACATTCTAGGCGTTCTTCTTTTTTTACGAAATGAAATGCGATGAAATAAACTGGATATGCAAATGGCCTCACCCACAACTTAGCGGGTATTTTGCCAATGTCAAGTAATATTTTTTTTTGTTAATACACATCTATACATATAAATAAAATTGGAGTGTCTGTTTGTAATATTAAAATAACCGCTTTTTACTAGGTGCATTTGGATGTATACACGTTACCTATACCGAAACAACATTTTTTACAATTTTTGTCTGTCTGTCTGTCTGTCTGTTCCGGCTAATCTCTGAAATGGCTGGACCGATTTTGACGGGACTTTCACTGGCAGATAGCTGATGTAACAAGGAGTAACTTAGGCTACTTTTATTTTAGAAAAAAAAAAATAGGATCTCACGAAAAAAAATTAAAACCAATGTTGCAGCGCAGCGCCTGATTAAGTTTGATAGCAACAACCTGCAATGCGGCCGGCGGGCTCAGAATGGGCGAGCAGGCTGTTGTCAACGGTTGTCTTTGTTAAATACCACGCGGACGAAGTCGCGGGCAACAGCTAGTTATAAATAAAATAATGGATGTGACATGATGATATGAATATGCCTATATCATTATAGGCGTTTCTAATAAGTATATGTATTTGCAGGTTGGACCCAACGACAACGACAAGGCGACCGTGCCGCACCTCGACGAAGGCGTAGAGTACGAGTTCCGCGTGAAGGCGATCAACGAGGCCGGCCCCGGCGAGCCCAGCGACGCCAGCAAGTCTGTCGTCTGCAAGCCTAGGAGACGTGAGTATTACGCTAATTAATAGCACTATTATAACTCTATAGGCATCATAAGGCAGATCTAAATCCAGACTTATAGACATTATAGTACATCTAACTGGCAGTATAGTAGGTCTAGTATGTTATATTCAATATGTTAGACTTTAGAGGAGGTCGTAGCCTTGATACTATCCTGAAAAACCAGTGTGTGTTTGTCTGTGTGCGCGTCTCGTGTCCTGTCTTTCAATGACTCTAAATATATGAAAAGGTGTACTTCCAACATTGCTTCTTCCTTGCTACGAACACTCCTCTCCAGTGATTTAGTCTACCCACACCCACACCAGTTTGCTGATTCTGCGAGCTATGTATGGTATATGTATGTTTTCTGGACAATGATAACAACCTAATCATGATCTCCTGTCCATCCAGTGGCTCCCAAGATCGACCGACGCAACCTTCGCAGCATCAGGGTGCACGAGGGCGAGCCCATCTCGCTGGACGTCAAGGTGTCCGGCGAACCCGCTCCCGAAGTCACCTGGACGCTGAACGGCAAGTCCGTTACCAGTGGAAACGGACTTAAACGTGAGTAACTACCAAGGAATGGAACACGCTACCGGCGTCTTTGTTCCCCGTTGACTTCAATCTGGGTGTTTTCAAGTCGAGAGTGAACAGGTACCCTCTAGGCAAGTATGCTCCATCGTAGATCTCATCGTCACTTACCATCAGGTGAGATCGAGATCAAATACTTGCCTATAATGTAATAAAAAAAATGTATACAATAGTAATAAAAAAAATGTACAAATAGTCTTGACAAAGTCTCCGACCTCGTAGGAGATATTATAGTGCATAAGGGTGGTGCACAAGCGCAGGTTGACTCTCTTCCCTCACTCCTGGTCCAATGGCACGGCAATCCGACACGGCTGGAGATCAGGTGCAGGACCGACGGTCTTATGTGGTCTCTGGGCCACGAATATATAATAATTGTGGTTGTGTATTGCAGTGGTGAACGTGCCGTACTTGAGCAAGTACCAGCACGCGAGCCCGCGCCGCAAGGACTCCGGCACCTACAAGATACAAGCCGTCAACAAGTACGGACAGGACACCGCCGAGCTGGAGATCACCGTTGTGTGTAAGTATCCGTCCATTGGAGTCCATTGCTGGACATGAGCCTCCCCCTATAATAATAATACCAGCCCTTTTTAATATCCCACTGCTGGACACAGGCCTCCCCTCAACGCGAGGGAGATTAGGCCATAGTCCTGGCACAGTGCGGGTTGGCGGACTTCACACATATTTCGAGGGATTCTCACAGACATGCAGGTTTCCTCACGATGTTTGTCGTTACCAAAGTTGAAAATAAGACATCCCTCACTTAAAAACGAAATCAATTGAAATAAAACTAATCTTAAGGATTTTATCGCGGTTTATTTTTCTCCTTAAGATTAGTTTTATGTCAATGTGTAGTATTCGCGTATATATAAGAAATCAATAAACGAAATCAATGTTAACTTGTCTACGACTTTTACTCGCAGCAAAACCCGAAAAGCCGGAGGGACCCCTGGAAGTGTCGGACGTGCACAAGGACGGCTGCACGCTGAAGTGGAAGCGGCCCAAGGACGACGGCGGCGAGCCCATCGAGGCGTACCTCGTGGAGAAGTACGACACCGAGACTGGCACCTGGCTGCCCGTCGGCAAGACCCACGGGAACGTGCCCGAGATGGAGGTGAGCCTGGAGACCGTGACACTGTACCTTAGGAGGACTTCCTGAGGCCGTGACACTCCTGACATCCTTAGGGAGACTTCAACATCGCAGCCTTCAGCCGCTTGCATCCGCTGGCTTTCTGCAGCGTGTGTCGACTTAATATTTGGTCCACTGTATTAGGAGTTGGATATAGATTTAATCAATTTACAATAGACTTTTGTGGTAATCATTAATTCAAAGGGTATGAGGAAATTATGGCAGCTGACAAGATTGGCTCAAAGAATCGCTAGCTTGCGTTCTAGTGTGGCACATTACAACTGGATATGTTTATTGGCAAAATAAACCGTCGAGAGATCCGTATATTTTCTTCTATTATTAGATAAATTTATATCAGATTCTTAATTAAATAAAAATCTAAAGAGATCTAACGGAAAGCAGTATAACCATTATTTTTGCGTGGAGAAATCCTTATGGATACCCGCAAGCCCCGCGGGAGGCAAGCGGGTTATATCGGATTCTTACCGAATAAAACCCCACGCCGGTCCTTCTCTCGCCTTGTAGGGGAACCACGGAAACGCTTTCACACAAATCCGCGACACATCAGTGTAACCTAACCTAATATTTGTACTCAAAATATGAATATAGTTTTAGTAAATGTCTATTGAAATTCAAACAGGTGGACGGGTTGACGCCTGGCCACGAGTACAAGTTCCGCGTGAAGGCCGTCAACAAGGAGGGCGAGTCGGAGCCGCTGGAGACCTTCGGCTCCATCATCGCCAAGGATCCCTTCAGTGAGTACACAACTTGTAGAAAGAGACACTTTAAAAACCTTTACCAATCGCCATTCGGTCGGAATTCTTAGGGCCCCTACACATTGACAAGCTATTTGGTAGCGATTCTGCAAATGGTTTTCGTAGAGGCCTTAAGCTATCGGCAGGACTCAATGGCAATGCGATTGGTGGAAGACAAGGTAATTCAGAAAAGTGATACTAAGCCATCAACCTCAGAAGAGCCCAGCTGGAGTAGAAGTTTTAATTGACCAGAACTGAGGTCGACCTGATTAGCGCAGTTGGTAGTGACCCTGCTTTCTGTGCCGGGGGTCCCGGGTTCGAATCCTGGCAGGGACTATCTTTGTGTGGTGTTTAATAACTATATAAGTATTTTATACTGAGTACGCCCTCAGTTCATTGTACGGTATCCATAATACAAGCAATGCTTAGTGTGGGACCGTATAGTTAGTGTTTATATCTGGCGATATTATTATTATCACTTGTATACATTTGGGGGTATATATAGGTGAGCCGTGAGCACAATCAGTATTACTTGTATAAATTTGGAGGTATATATAGGTGAGTCGTAAGTATAATGAATGTTATTGTTTAGCCGTCCCGGACGCGCCGTCCGCGCCCGTCCCGGACGACTGGTCCGCCAGCCACGTGGACCTCAAGTGGGAGCCGCCGCTCTCGGACGGCGGCTCGCCCATCATCGGCTACATCATCGAGAAGAAGGACAAGTACAGCCCACTGTGGGAGAAAGCTGTCGAGACTCACACGCCCACGCCCACCGCCACCGTCAATGGGTACGTTGCTAACTTCAATAAGTTATGTCGGCTAAGTAATTCCTTTATCACCATAAGACTTAATAACATTTGTAAAGTCGGCCATGAAATTGGTTTATCAGTTTTGATAATATCAATGAGGCTGAAATTTACAATGTCCAAATTTGTAAAAAAAAATACGAAAATAGTTGTTGTCGTGCTATGATATATAGTCGCCCAAGAAATTGCTCTGTCGCAATAAGATCGAAAAGAAAATATGTATGGACTTTAAAGCTACTGGCTGCGCCCCGTGGTGTTACCCGCGATGAAAAAGTATGTCCTTTATCCCACGGGAACCATACATTTTACCGGGATAAAAAGTAGCCTATATGCTATTCCAGGCTATAATCTATCTCTGTGCCAAATTTCATCCAGATCCGTTCGGCCGTTCTGGCGTGATTGAGTAACAAACATGCATCCATCCAAACTTTCACATTTATAATATTAGTGGGATAAGTGATTTCTTTAAAATTATAACTTCATTTTGATCCAATTGGCACGGTTGGTAGTGACCCTGCTTCTGCGCCGAGAGTCTGAGAGTATGAAAACTCGCAATTGATTTGAATTGTGATTGTGAATGTGATTATTGCTGTTCAGGCTGATCGAGGGCAACGAGTACCAGTTCCGCGTGATCGCTGTGAACAAGGGCGGGCAGAGCAAGCCGTCGGAGGCGAGCAAGAACTTCGTGGCCAAGCCGCGCTTCCTGGCGCCCAAGATCGACCGCCGCCACCTGCGTGACGTCACGCTCTCCGCCGGCTCCACGCTCAAGCTGGAGGCCGCCGTCGCCGGCGAGCCCGCGCCCGCCGTCGAGTGGAGGTCAGTACACATCAAGTCGAGAGTGAACAGGCACCTTCTAGGCAAGTATACTCCGTCGTAGATCTCATCGTCACTTACCATCAGGTGAGATCGAGATCAAATACTTACCTATAATGTAATAAAAAAAAAACATCAACACTGACTGACAGATCAGTGCTATCACATAGCAGTGATAGCCAAGTTGGTAGAACGCTGGCCTCTGTTACAAGGAACGCAGGTCCAAACCCCGGCTCGCACCTCTGGAACTTTTAGATTTCATATGCGAATCTCATTTTCAACTATCACTTGCTAAACGGTGAAGGAAAACATCGTGAGGTAACCTGCATGTCTGAGAGAACCGCTCGAAAGACGTGTGAAGGCCGCCAACCCGCACTGGGCCAGCGTGGTGGACTATGGCCTAATCCCCGCACGCATTTAGGGCAGGCCCGTGCTCAACTGTGGGACATTAGAAAGGGGGTATTATTCCACTACATAAGATAATTTTAAATTCTTAATAAACGTGCATGCCTCCTTGTTCAGATACCAGAACATGCCGCTCCGGCCGTCCAAGGCGGTCACGATCGACAGTCCCGAGTACTTCACGAAGCTGGTCGTGCGCCCCGTGCGGCGCGACGACTCCGGCGAGTACACCGTCACCGCCGTCAACTCCAGCGGCAAGGACCAGGTCACCATCAACGTGCTGGTCACCGACAAGCCGGCGAAGCCTGAAGGACCTCTGCAGGTGAGATAATATAGTGGATCACACAAATTGATAGGATTCTATTAGTTATGTTACTGAAATCAAATAATTAGAGAACTCCGTTTAGGACTAAGACGTGATTTGGTTCACGAGAAACATTTTTGTAATCGTGTTGCGTCTCGCTCACACCATATACGAATGACAGCATGATTTCTCGATGACGTTACGATAACAATAGGATTTGCTACTGGCTACAATGATCTTACACATAGCCAGTAGTCTCTCTGATCTTTAAGAGCAACGGCAGTCGCCTCATGGAAATAATGATATCGTCAAATGAACAAACAAACTGAACGGTCAATAGTAGATCGGACCGCTAGAACTGGGGTACTCTCATATTTAGTTGTTGCTAAATATGAGAGTACCCCAGTTCTAACTATGACACTAGGACGTCAAACACCTCGATTCTCCCGTGACCATGGTCGCTGTAAAGCAGCTGAAATGCCGGGAACGTAAAAAACATAAAATAAACGCGATAAAATATTTACAATTAGTTTTATTTCAATACCTACGTGTATTTCCCTCGTCAGATTTCGGACGTGCACAAGGAAGGAGCCACGCTCAAGTGGAAGCGGCCGAAGGACGACGGTGGGGCTCCCATCGAGTACTACCAGGTCGACAAGCTGGACACGGAGACCGGCTGCTGGGTGCCCTGCGCCAGATCCGATGAGCCAAGTCAGTGCAATTATTATTACCCTGGACCACCAGCTCTCTATTGTTACTCATCATTTAATAACGCATGGCATCTTAGTCATAATCAGAACTTCTTATAATGTGATCTAAAAGTCACTTTTTAACATACATATTCTTCATAATATGTCCTAAACATAATTGGAAATAAGTTATAATCATAGCCTACGCTTATAATGATAAAAATAAGGAAAAAATAAAGCATGCCATTTAAAATTACCAACACAAAGAGGGTAGTCCCGCTTTTATTATTGTTTTCTTGCTGAAATTAGATTCTTGAATCTAAATTATCGTTTTACCGTAATTATACATT
Source organism: Pheosia gnoma (assembly GCA_905404115.1). Lineage (NCBI taxonomy): Eukaryota > Metazoa > Arthropoda > Insecta > Lepidoptera > Notodontidae > Pheosia > Pheosia gnoma. The sequence goes on along the minus strand of FR989917.1, from coordinate 2,606,053 downwards.
ATGAACATAGACAAAATAGTAATGTGGTGAATGATTTCAGAATGCGACGTCACCGGGCTGACTCCTGGCAAGGAGTACAAGTTCCGCGTGGCGGCCGTCAACTCGGAGGGCGAGTCGGAGCCTCTGGTCTCAGAGACTTCGATCGTCGCCAAGAATCCCTTCGACGAACCCGGTGAGTACCTTACTTAGCGTTGGACCGTCTTCCAAACCTTCTTCCTATTTCGTTTTGATTTAAGACGGAGTCCAGTCTACCCTAATTTAACTGACTACTGATATTTTCATGGAGCGATGGTCACGAGCCCTCCACAACCCAATTAGTGGGACTACCTGTAGCCTACCTGTAGCCTAGCCTGTACGATCAGTTGCCAGAATTTTAAGCTACTATCTGTATATATAGTCGGATATCTTAGAATGACAGCCAGGATTGTCAGCATAACGTGACCCTCGCATAATAAAGAAGAATATAGCATCACATCTGTGATTCCAAAAGTGGTAAGGATTACGGAGAGGTACACTGCAGTGCGCCCACAATTCGCGGATAGTATCTGGTTCCAATTTAACAGAGGTTGAGATAAATTTGCACTCAAGAACTCATACTTTCATGAAGACCCTAGAATCAGAATCAGAATATTTTTTATTCATGTAGACCATTACGTACAGTACTTATTAATCGTCAAAAGTTACAAAGTACTATGCTACTACTTTACCACCCGTTCGGAATGCCGTTCCTATGCTGAATAACGGCCTATTCTAGGTATAAACGAGACTGACTTCGCAGGAGACCTCCTCAAGGCCTGATTGTAGTCGGATTAGTCTTATAGCTCGGTGTTATCTCCCAGGCGCGCCCGGCACGCCCACCGTCACCGACTGGGACAAGGACCACGTGGACCTCAAGTGGACGCCGCCCAAGGAAGATGGCGGCGCGCCCATCGAGGGCTACGTCGTGGAGAAGAAGGACAAGTTCGGCAACTGGGAGAAGGCGCTGGACGTGCCCGCAGGGAAGACCAACTGCACCGTGCCCGACCTGGTCGAAGGACAGACCTACGAGTTCAGGTCAGAGGAGAGGCTTCTTTAGATCCTTCATTAACATTCAGTCATTTGTGTCCCATCATTAGGGCTTCCACTTTCTCCACACCATGACGATCAAGGGCCAGTTCCTCGCAAAGGTGTCCAGATCCAGCCATTTCCGTATAGGCCCACTTCCGAATGGGTCAACTCGTGATTCTGAACCCGCCAGAGTTGGAATTTTCCGTCGATCTTTTCATGCGTTTTGAACGCACTTTTTTAATAGATTTCAACATATAATCATAATAGAAGTGACACGCTAACATGTAATCCCAACGTGATAATAAATAAAAAGACGCACGCACTTTTCCCTCTGAAAAGTTCGTTATAATGCCACTATATCCCATTATAACTTTCTATAAATTTGGGGGTTAAAGTGTAACCTTTACTCAAAGTTCGTTATCATGTCCCGTACACCCTGTATATATGTAATGTGTGCTTGTGTTGTGCAGGGTCCGCGCAGTGAACAAGGCGGGTCCGGGCGAGCCCAGCGACAGCACGCACCCCATCGTGGCCAAGCCGCGCAACATGGCGCCCAAGATCGACAGGACCAACCTTGTCGACATCAAGATCAAGGTTGGACAGAAGTTCGCGTTCGATGTCAAGGTCAGTACACAGTACATACGCCTCTATGTTTCGATTCATTTATACACGTAAAAGGAAAGAGAAAGAAGATTGAATAAATACAATTAACGCAGGCCCAGAGTTAAACTAACTTAGCTAAAGTACACAACGCATTGCACATGGGTGGGTATTGCACAATAGACTAGAGGCGATTTCAATACCACCAGATAAAATTATATTTTTATAAGTAGCACAGGCGGGAATCGAACCAACTGGTGGAGCCGAGTAGCCTTCATTATACAGTCCTAACTTAGAATTCTCTGTTTTGTGCCTTCGTATTCTCACTAAGGACTTCGGTAAGCATAAACCTCATCAAACATGCTTAAAAATATTTCCATAAATTGAAATTTCGTTGAAATTTACTCCACCGTTTTGTAGCTATGATGCCACAGAAGGTTTGAAAAATATTCCACTACACTGGATATAATTTAGTGACATAAAAAAATGGCTTATATTATTTATCTCTATTATATTAATATTATTATTATTGACGACCTGATTAGCGCAGCTGGTAGTGACCCTGTTTTCTATGCCGATAGTCCCAGGTTCGAATCCTGGTAGGGACATTCTTTGTGTGATCAGCACGAATGCTTGTACCCAAATCATGAATATTAAATATCCTTATAAGGATTATATACTGGGTTCGCTCCCATTCCATTGTAGGGTACCCATAATACAAGCGTTGCGTAGTATGGGACCGTATAGTTGGTGTGTTCGTCTGGCGATATTTATTTTATAGAAACTATTTTATATTTAAATAGTATCGTGTTCTATGACGTTTATTTAAAACTTACTTCAACAATACAAGTTTATTATTACAACAATTTATTTATTGATTAATCTCCCAGGTGTCCGGTGAACCGATGCCGGAGACCAAATGGTTCCTCGGCAAGAAGGAGGTCAAAACCGGCGGCGATGTCAAAGTGCAACACTCGGATTACAACACGAAGATCAACTGCAAGACCGCGCGCCGCGGCGACAGCGGCCGCTACACCATCACCGCGGAGAACATCAACGGCAAGGACGTGGCCGAGGTCGAGGTCACCGTGCTGGACGTGCCCAGTCCACCTGGAGGACCGCTCAAGGTTGGTACATTATTCATCTAAAAGTACCTTCAATAGTACATATTCAGGGCCCCAAGTCTGCTAACACAATCGATTCATAAACGTACAACAACGGCATAGTAACTGTCACTTTTGACAGATATTGTATGGGATATCTGTCAAAAGTGACAGTTACTATGCCGTTGCTGTACGATTATGACAATCGATTCATGTTAGCAGACTTGGGGCCCAGTATGAATGTAATTCATTCATTTTTTTTCTCATAGTGAAGTAATGGTTTTTAATTAGCTTCCATTGGAGAATTGCATTTTAAGTAATCAGCCTATTTTAATTTTTACTCTTCAACCTTGCTATTCGATGCATAGATGGCGTTGACGGTTCTCCATACAATCCTGAAACGCACCTGAGTTTTTGGATTGTATAGAGAATCGTCTACGCTGTATGTGTTCGTTGACGTGTCGTCATTTTACTGGTAAAGTAACCATATACCTAACCTATTAGTTTAGGTTGATTAGGTTGGGGTGATTGTGAGTATGAACGGAATATGTGATGAATTAAAGAAAATTGCCAAGAACCATGATACACTTGATACGTATTGAGAAATCCTAGTTGCATTAGTTAACGTAAGTTGTACGGCCAGGTGTCGGACGTGCACGGTCACGGCGCGAAGCTGTCGTGGAACCCGCCGGCGGACGACGGCGGGCAGCCCGTAGACAAGTACGTGGTGGAGCGCATGGACGAGGCCACCGGCCGCTGGGTCACCGCCGGCGAGACCGACGGCCCGCAGACCAGCCTCGCCGTGGACGGCCTGCAGCCCGGCCACAAGTACAAGTTCCGGGTCAGGGCTGTTAACAGGTACGATACATACAGATAACGTGGGATAATCATTAACCATTTTATAAAGCAATGTGGTTGAATGCTCGCCGTGATAACGAGGGTCGCAGTGTCAAACCCGTTATGTGCGAGTTTTTAACTATGATTATCACTTGCTAAGTGGTGAAAGAAAGCATCGCGAGGAATCCTGCTTGCCTGAGAGAACCCTCAAAGACGTGCGAAGTCAGCCAGCCCGCACTACACCACGTGTCTGGCATGGTCTATATCAATATCTGGTATGGTCTGGTATCAGTGAAAAATCGGTTATGGTTGCACTGCAGAGCACCTCTACCTTCGGAGTTCACCGTTTTGATGGCGTTTTATTTACATTCAAACTAAATTAACAAAGATGCAAACAAGCATACCTACATACACATAGAAATGTCTGTATAATTTTCGACCTTATAGTAATATTCCATCATTAATTAATTTCTCTCCCAACTTCCCCAGGCAAGGAAAATCGGAGCCCCTCACAACTCCCCACTCCACTGAGGCCAAGAATCCGTTCGACGTGGCCGGCAAGCCCGGCACGCCCAAGATCAAGGACTTCGACAAGGACTTCGTGGAGCTGGAGTGGACCAGGCCGGAGGCTGACGGCGGCGCGCCCATCACTGGATACGTTATTGAGAAGAAGGACAGATTCTCGCCCGACTGGGAGGAGTGCGCGCAGGTGAAGACAACATCATTCTCATATACCCATAACAGTTTACTTCCCAAAATAGTATAAATTCCTTATCAGAAAAAAATACAATCGAATTCTTCTACAATCTTTTGTTGAAGTCGGTTAAAAAAGTAACCGTGAATTTGCTTGACCTTTCTTCTCCATATTAGCGACATTCCGAACTGGCAGTAAAAATTATGTCATTTTGTGACTTTTAAAAATTCATAAATACTTTGGTTTACATTAATAAAAACATACCCCGAATAAACAAAGCAAAACTCTCGTGTACTATATGATGTTTGATAAAGTTGTAAAACGTCTATAAATTCGGAATTAAATATATGGAAGTAAATAATTTCTGTATGAGAGCTATCAATTTGGCAAGTGTCAATAAAAGCTGTACAATAGATTTAGAGATAGTCGCCATCTTGCGGGAAACAATCTATCCCATTTAGTTGGAGAGACTAACTTAACATAAGCTCCATAACTTGTTCCAATATAGTTGATTTTTATTTTAATATGTTTAATTGTGTTCAGGTCGAAGGTGACGTCACTACGGGTAAAGTACCAGACCTCATCGAAGGAAACACGTACGAATTCCGCGTCCGCGCCGTCAACAAGGCGGGCAAGGGCGAGCCCAGCGATGGCACCGCCCCCCACCTCGCCCGCCCCAAGAACCTACCGCCCAAGATCGACAGGAACTTCATGTTCGACATCAAGATCAAGGTCGGACAGAACTTCGACCTCGACGTGCCGGTCGCGGGTGAACCCACACCTACCAAGGAATGGTTCCATGGTGACAACATGGTCATGAACACCGACAGGATCAAGGTCGTCAGCGACGCTCACAACACCAAGATTAGGGTTGTGGACGCTAAGAGACAGGACACTGGCACTTACACGCTCAAAGCCAGGAATATCAACGGTACCGACACGGCTACAGTCAAGATACTGGTCATGGATGTGCCCACGCCACCTGAAGGTCCGCTCCGGGCTGATGACATCACCAAGTCCGGATGCACTCTGCGCTGGAGGCCACCCAAAGATGACGGTGGCTGCGAGATCACGCACTACGTCGTTGAGAAAATGGACCAGGAGAACATGCGCTGGATCCCCGCTGGTGACGTCCAGGGCTGCAGCATCAGGATCGACCACCTCATCGAAGGTCACGATTACAACTTCAGGGTTCGCGCTGTCAATAAACAGGGCGAGTCCCAACCCCTGGTTGGACACGAGCCCATCACAGCTAAAGACCCCTACGGCACGCCGGACAAGCCTGGTACTCCAGTCGTCAAGGACTGGGACAAGGATCACATGGACATCGAATGGGTCCCGCCCAAGAAAGACGGTGGATCACCGATCACTGGATACGTCATCGAGGCCAAGAAGAAGTACGGACCCTGGGAAGTTGCAGCAACTGTACCAGGAAACCAGACCACAGCCACCGTTCCAGGCCTACAGGAAGGCGAGGAGTACGAGTTCAGAGTCATTGCCGTCAACAAAGCCGGAAACGGTGAGCCCAGTGACGGTTCCACTCCTCAAGTGGCCAAAGCAAGATTCTGCGCGCCCACGTTCGACAAAATGCTCCTGGCTGACAAGACTGTCAAAGCGGGACAGAGAATACAGTACGAGATACCGATAGAAGCCTCTCCCAAACCCACAGTCGAGTGGCAGATCAACGGCAAGGTTGTACAACCATCAGACAGGATCGACATCCAAATCCTGCACAACAGAGTCATACTAGACATTCCATTCTCCGTCCGCGCTGATGGAGGCGTTTTCAAGCTGACCCTGAAGAACGATCTTGGAGTCTGCTCCGCATCAGCTCAAGTCACTGTTCTAGACAAGCCAGCGAGACCTGAGAAACCGCTCGTTGTGTCTGACGTTACTAAGGAGTCGTGCTCGCTATCCTGGAAGGTACCCCTCGACGATGGCGGATCACCGATCCTACATTACGTTATCGAGAAGATGGATCTGACCCGTGGTACCTGGTCCGATGCTGGTATGAGCACGTTCCTATCCCACCAAGTCACGAGGCTTATTCACATGAAAGAATATCTATTCAGGGTAAGCGCCGTCAACGCAATCGGCCAATCAGAACCTTTGGAGTTAGACCGCGCTATTGTCGCCAAGAATGAGTTCGACGAGCCGACAGCTCCAGGCAAGCCTGAGGCTACCGACTGGAGCAAAGACCACGTGGACTTGCAATGGACTCCACCCAAATCAGACGGTGGTTCTCCAATCACTGGCTACATCATTCAGAAGAAAGAGAAGGGCAGCCCCTACTGGGTCAACGCGGTACACGTACCGCCTAGCAAGAACAAAGCTACTGTGCCTGATCTGATCGAAGGTCAAGACTACGAGTTCCGCGTGATCGCTGTGAACCAGGCCGGCCAGTCCGAGCCCAGCGAACCTTCAGATGTTATCACTGCTAAGGACAGGTTCGTGGCGCCAAAGATCATCACACCACTCAAAGAAATCCGCATCAAAGCTGGTCTTATCTTCCACATGGATGTCGACTTCATTGGCGAGCCTACTCCCGAAGTCACGTGGACTTGTGATGGCAAGCCTGTGGTTGCTAACGAGAGAACTACAGTGACATCTGTCGGCCATCACACGATCATTCACACGGTGAACTGCAAGCGCGCGGACGCTGGTAAATACCACTTGAAGTTGAATAACGATTCTGGCACTGATGAAGGCAGCTTCGAGCTGATAGTCCTCGACGTACCCGGAGCCCCACAACCGCCATTCGAGTACGAAGAAATCACAGCGCAATCCGTCACATTATCCTGGAAACCACCAAAGGACAATGGTGGTAGTGAGCTGACTGCTTACGTCATCGAGAAACGTGACTTAACACACGGCGGTGGATGGGTGCCCGCTGTCACCTACATCAATCCTAAATACAACCACGCGACAGTCCCACGCCTCACTGAAGGCACGAAATACGAGTTCAGAGTGTTCGCTGAGAACCTTCAAGGTCGTTCCGAGCCTCTCGTCACTGACAGGGCCATCGTCGCCAAGAACCAGTACACCGTACCTGGCAAGCCAGGCAAACCAGAACTGGTGTCTGCTGACAAAGACCACATTAAGATCAAATGGTCATCGCCCATTTCGAACGGAGGATCGAACATTCTCGGTTTCGATGTGGAGAGGAGAGACAAGGCCACTGGCCGCTGGATCAAACTGAACAAGGAGCCTGTCAGACTCAGTGAGTACAACGACGATAGGGTACAGGAAGGTCACCAGTACGAGTACAGAGTATCTGCTGTGAACGCGGCAGGACCCGGTCAACCTTCGGACCCATCAAACGTGTTCATCGCCAAGCCGATGAAGGAGAAACCCAAGTTATGCTTAGACCACCTCATCGGCAGGAAGATCAAGGTTCGCGCTGGCGAGCCCATCAACGTAAACATTCCAATCCACGGTGCGCCGACACCGACCATTTCCTGGACCAAGGGAACCGTGCCGCTGGTGCCGTCCTACAGGCTGTCCGCTGAGACGAAGAACGATGAGACCAAGCTCAGCATTGAGAAGTCAACTCGAGATGACGCTGGCAAATACACGATCACAGCGTCTAACGAGCACGGCAAAGACTCTGCGGATATTGAGGTTATCGTTGTCGACAAACCTGGAGTGCCTAAGGGACCTCTTATTGCTACTCCTGTCACCCACGATGCCGTCAGTCTGTCATGGCAGCCGCCAACAGATGACGGTGGCAGCGAGATCACTGGATACGTCGTCGAAGTTGCCGAATTTGGCATCAACGATTGGCGTACAGTCGCTGGATTCTGTCCGAAATGCTCGTTCACTGTCAAGAACCTCACTGAAGGTAAAAAGTATGTCTTCAGGGTGCGCGCAGAGAACTTATACGGAGTTTCTGACCCACTGGAGAGCAAACCTATCATTGCGAAGTCGCCATTCGACCCACCAGATGCACCGGAAATGCCCAAGATCACCGGATACAGCTCAAACAGCTGCTCTCTGGAATGGGAACCACCGAAGAACTGTGGTGGAAAACCCATCACTGGGTACTATGTCGAGAAGAGAGAGCGTGGAGGTGATTGGGTGAAGGTGAACAACTACCCCACACCAAACACGTGCTACACAGTATCCGACCTTCGCGAGGGTAACAAGTACGAGTTCCGCGTGATCGCCGTCAACGAAGCCGGACCCGGCAAACCCAGCAAGCCGACTGAACCTATCACCGCTCAGACCCAACGGTTGAAGCCAAGCCCACCGGAAGCGCCCAAACCAGACAGAGTCACCAAGGACTCCGTCACATTGTCATGGAGACCACCAAAGAGCGATGGTGGTGCGAAGATCAAGGGCTACATCATCCAACAAAAGGGCAAGGGCGATAAGGACTGGAAGGATGTCAACACGGAACCCATCCCGAGCCTCGTGCATACAGTACCTAAGCTCAAAGAAGGCGAGCAATACCAGTTCAGGGTCATCGCTGTCAACGACGTTGGCAGGTCCGAACCTAGCAAACCAACCAGCGATATTACTATCGCTGAACAGCCAAACAAACCCTGCATGGATCTCGGAGGAGTTAGAGACATCACAGTACGTGCTGGAGAAGACTTCTCCATCCACGTGCCTTACACTGGCTTCCCGCAACCGACAGCATCCTGGTTCGCAGACGACAACCTTCTTGACGTCGAAGGAGACTCGAGGATATTCCAGAAGATCACACCAGACTCTGCTTCTCTGGTCGTCAAGAATGCAAAGAGATCAGACGCTGGACAATACCGCCTGCAGCTCCGCAACCCATCCGGGTACGACACTGCCACAATCAACGTCAGAGTTCTGGACAGGCCCAGCAAGCCCGAGAACCTTCGCGCGGACGAGTTTGAGGGTGAAGCCCTCACTCTATACTGGAACCCACCGAAAGACAACGGTGGTGGCGAGGTCACCAACTATGTTGTTGAAAAACGCGAATCTCGTTCCGGCAACTGGACCAAGGTGTCCGGTTACGTCACAACTCCGTTCATACGCGTGAAGAACTTGACAGTTGGCAGGGACTACGAGTTCAGGGTCATGGCTGAGAACCAGTACGGTCAGTCCGACCCCGCCCAGACAACTGAGCCTATCAAGGCCAGGCATCCATTCGACCCGCCCGGCCCGCCTGGCGCACCACGCTCTGTGGAAACCACAGAATCGTCCATCACCATCACCTGGACGAAGCCGCGTCACGACGGTGGCTCACCGATCACAGGATACATTCTCGAAAAGAGATTGATTACTGAAGACAAGTGGACGAAGGCGTCGCACGCGCATATTCCTGACACGACTTTCAAGGTTATGGGTCTGATTGAGAACCATGAGTATGAGTTCAGGGTGGCTGCTATCAACGCGGCTGGCCAGGGGCCTTACTCCGCCAGCTCTGACGCCATCAGGGCATGCGCGCCACCCAACTCGCCGAAGATCACCAGTGACCTGAGCCTCAGGGACATCACTGTCATCGCTGGGGAGGAAATAAAGATCACTGTTCCCTTCACCGGCAACCCGAGGCCGAAGGTGAGTGTAAAAATAATTTGAGTAATATTTGAGATTATTTTTTTAATAATAATATATAAACTAAACATTAAAATGGCAAGAACCTCATGCATGAGTCCACACTTTAGACTTTTCTGTCTCTTTCTTCCTCATACCAGAAAGCTCAACGTGTCCCGCTCTTACGAGCACCTGTAGCATAAACCCCTAATCGTATGACCATCGAAAAAGCACGCTGAAATCCGTGATTACGTTAAAGTAAAGATACGTAAATAGTGGTCACCCGATTAAGCACAATATTTTCATGTTTACGTAAGCGTGTTCCATCCCACTCAGACCAATGAATTCATTAATAAGAATGACAGTGATAGCATGCTATCTCGATAAATTCCTGCTTGTAGTTAGCTCCTATTCCCACTAAAGGTACTAATAATTATTCCTGTTCAGGTATCCTGGATCATAAACAACGACGAGGTGTTCCCGGACAGCCGTATCCGCTTCATCACATCCGACGTGGACACCGTGTTCACCAACTCGTCCGCCAAGCGATCTGACACCGGATCCTACTCCATCCAGCTGGTCAACAGCGAAGGATCTGACAGTGCTACTTGCAGAGTAAGTACACTTAATTCTGCTAATTTACAAACGCTTCAGTGGGGTGTCGATAGCGTGCCGGTTGAATGTTTGTAGACATTTGGTAGTCCACTAGCTTTTTAAGACCAGCGGCTTTCCACTGACCAGCCATTCAATTGCCATAGATCAATTTCTTATTCTGTACTTCAGTCGTGTATCAATATAATGTAGCTAAGTAATGGTATTCTACTTGTTATCAGACGATTCTAGCAGTCAATACACAACCATTGACATTAAAATGAGACTCCATCAAGCCGACATTATTGTTTTAGCAGAATAGCCAATCTGTCACAGTCAAAATCAGAATCAGAATATTTTTTATTCACCTAGACCATTAAGTACAGTCCTTATGAATCGTCAAAAGTTACAAAATACTATGCAACTACTTTACCACTCGTTCGGAATGCCGTTCCTATGGAGAAATACGGGCAAGAAACTCCATGGTTGCTCTTTTTCGTCGTAATGTAACCTCAATAGTGTGTCAGTGGAATAGCAATTGTATGTCATTTTTAACCGACTTCAAAAAAAAGGAGGAGGCCTGTGGCCGGAGGCGGTGCCAAATAAACAACCAACGAAGAATAGCAAAAGTATACTCCAGTAACGAGATGCGCGGACCAATTTGTAGGTGTCTTTGGCGCAGACTGGCAATACTCGACTCAGTAGTTTTTTTGGCACCGACTTCAGATTAGTTAAATATTTGATTTAGTTAAACAAGGTAGATTTCAAGATTGGATTATTTTTGGCTTTTTAGTTTTTTGAAGACGGTTTTTATTTTGTTAAAAAGTTTTATTTAAATTAGCTTAATTGGGCCCCTGGACTATCTCAGCATATGCCTACCAATAAATCGTTGATATTTCCTTTAGGTGCTTGTAGTGGACAGGCCAACGCCTCCTATTGGCCCGTTGGACGCGTACGACATCACCCCGGACGGCTGCACGCTGTCCTGGAAGCCGCCGCTCGACGACGGCGGCTCGCCCATCACCAACTACGTCGTTGAGAAGATGGACAACAATGGTGTAAGTGGGACATACTTGCAGTCATGTGTCATAGTAGAGCTAAGAAAAAAAAATGTAAATGACCATAGAGGTCATAGTATAGTTAAGAAAAAGAGATTCAATTTGTCCGTCCTCCCGTAGGTCTATACGAAATAAATGATTTGACTTTTATACGCACACAAAAAAAAAATAAGTTGTGTACACAATAAGCCTGCTCGGACTCAAGATCTTCAGAGGTCTGGTAGTAAAGTAAAGAAAAAAACTTCAAATGACAATGACCCAGTGCAGTGGGTTTTATCATCTATATAAATAAAAAGAAATGCTGTGTGTTGTGGTTTATGTTTGTAATATGATCAAACAAGGTTTATAGGGAGAGAAATATTGCTAAACGTTTTCGATAAAAGAGCAAACATTCGGAAAACGGTTTCCTATATGGGATTTTGGACAGGTTCACTTTCGGGCCTATTAGTACGAAATCAATTTGATTTGAATAACAATGCTAATTTCATTCAAAATTTCAAACCCTTCAGATTGATTTATGGTACATTTGTTCCTTAAGGTGTGGTCGAAGATATCATCGTTCGTTCGCAACTGCCATTACAACGTGATGGGTTTGGAACCGAACCACAAGTACACGTTCCGCGTGCGTGCCGAGAACCAGTACGGAGTGTCGGACCCGCTCACCATGGACGACTACATCACTGCCAAGGTTCGTACTTCATCGTTTTAAAGAGATTCAGGGGGGGGATTAACAAATCGCAATAACTAACGTTGGTTTAGCAGAAGAATAATATAGCCTTTAGTCCAACGGCTATTTGTGAAGTTTATCACTATGAGAGAATGTCCATCTCGGATAAATTATATTGTTTATTTTTTTATATATAAGGTATAACATAAATGGTGTAAAATATGTTCACCGGTGAATCAGTTAGTTGTTTGATTTTATTTTCAAACAAGGATACCTAGTACCGTTTGACCATGCACTCATTATAGCGTATAATTTTTTAATGTCTAATAATTTGATTCATTTCTTTTCGAATGTTATCTTTGTAACTTACTGTGAGCCATGTTAAAATATTTTACGCGATTTTTGTTACATCTTATTTTTTTTTTTAAGAAGACTCAGAATATAGGAATTAGTACGTTGCAAAAGAATCAGAGTATTATGACCTTAAATGTGTTTATTACTGGATCATTTCTGCGGAATCATATATCCTGCATGGTTGGCTAGTCTCCGTCGAGATTGGCCGCTGTCACTGCAATTAAGTCAGCATTGTAATGTACTGCGTCGGTCCAGTTCCCGTTCACGATCCCGGAGGCGCCGGGCGCGCCGCGCGTGACGGACTGGGACGGCTCGGCCGCCACCGTGCTATGGGACCGGCCGCGCTCCGACGGCGGCGCGCGCATCCAAGGCTACAAGATCGAGTTCCGGGACGTGCAGGACGGCGTCTGGAACACCGCAGACTACCTCGTCAAGGACTGCAACTACCAGGTCAGTGCTCAAACATTACGTTAGATCACGACCATCCCTTTCTTCTAGGGTTCCGTCCCTCCAAAAGGAACCCTGATAGGGTCACTTTGTTATCCGTCAGTATATATGTCTGTCGATAAATACCCTTGTTCTCATGAACGAGTATGGAGTATTTACTTCCATTATTCTGAACCTAAACCTGAACACACATTGATCTACCCCTAAACCAGGAATCTCCGTGATTTGGGCACCAGACAACGATGAGAAATACTTACATACATTTTAAACGTCCATGAGTTGGGTAAAAATCATCTCTTCAATCAAAGTCAACCCTATTGCGATGGGGCTCTTGGTACAGAAAGCTACTTTTATTCAAAGTCTAGTAGTGAATAGGAATTGCTAAACGCTTCGTCTATGTCGAAGTTACTACGTGTTTGAGGTATATGATGCAAGATGTCGCTAGCGCCACTAGTGTAGTACGCGTATAGAATGTAGCGCCATCTTTTGTCGAGCATTAAAAGTAATAGAGAATAATAAACTGGAATGCAAACGCGAACGCACACTCCCACCGCAATGACGTCAGGACCTAGTTAATAGTGACCTATTAGACCTAGTAATAGCTCTATATTTCTTAACATAGACTGTATGTCAAATCATCTAACCATATCTTTCTCCTCCTAGGCTTATAACCTGGAGCCGGGTCACGAGTACGAGTTCCGCGTGCGCGCGAAAAACGCAGCCGGCTTCAGCAAGTACTCTGCCAGCTCGCAGCGATTCAAGGTCAAACCCAGGTGTGGACCTCCCGGACCTCCGCACGCGCCGCGCGTGGTGCGAGTGGGACGCAACTATGTGGACCTCAGCTGGAACCCGCCCACTCACGACGGAGGTATGTTTAGCGCTAGTAAATTTTGTTAATAGGTGATAGCCTATCTCTTTTGTGGAACATAGGCCGACATTAGAGAGGCTGCCCATGCCAATTTTGGTGATTTGTATTGATGAGGTCTTGTTATATACCAGCTAAGAGTTTGACGCTTGGACCCATGAATCTGGAACGCATAATAGTGACAAGGCGATTAATAAAAAACTCAACAAAAAAAAATCTTACACGTTTTCTGGTTAGATCGCGGAATCCTTAAGATGTTTTTAGTTGCAGATAATAATCTACAATAAATTTTAATCTGGTTTTTATTTGTTGATTCATGCAAACACCAGGTTATTAAATATGAAATAATTGTAAAGGAGACAGCAAGCCTGTTAAATTTCCTGCCGAATACTCTCTGCTGAGGTCAAATTCCAATTCGGTTGTGAAGGAAAAAAAATCAATTTCTACGTGTCTACTATTAGGGGCCTATTGGCCTATAGAAAATAATATAACTTCATGTTACCCAAGGCTCTTATGTGCTCCTAATAAGCGTATCGAAAATAAATAATACAACTGCCATGGCGCCCCAGGGTCCCGCGTGACCGGCTACATCATCGAGCGGCGCGACGCCGGCGGCTCGGTGTGGCTCAAGTGCAACGACTACAACGTGCAGGACACCGCCTTCACCGCGATGAACCTCAACGAGAAGGCAGACTACGAGTTCAGGGTCATTGCCATCAACGCGGCCGGTGAGTGAACTGTCTCTTTATGTAGCTTTTTGGCTCATTGACATTCTGTTAACCGTGGTCACGGGGGGACTGAGGTGGATGACGTACTAGTGTCATAGTTTAAGCTGGGGTACTCTCATATTTAGATGTTGCTTGCGTTCCTCACAGTGTTTTGTGCTTGGTTTTGGACCTAACTATGTTTCCAAGTCGCTGGTAGCCCCCAGCCATCTTCCCTATTGAAATTAGCATGTTTCTTTTAACGCCTCACGTATTATCATCCTTGGTCGGAATCGGTGTTCTTTTGCGAAACCCATTTTACCTATGGACAGCTATCAAAGACCAAAAAATGCTTACACAAAAAATACCCAATGTTTCGTAGTATACTATCCTTGTATGTCCTATGGACTCACATTTCTCTATATCGTCCCAGTACAAAAACAGTGCATATTAAATATCTATCAGTTGTCTTAAAGTATTTTGGTCATCACACTCCTCTTAGCATTTTTAAGTGGTGTAAAGACTGAAGGTCAGGAATTGTTGTGTCAGGCAAATCGGAGCCGTCAAGCTGCACCACCCCGGTCCGCACGGGCGAGGAGCTGGGCGGCAGCAAGCCGGAGTGGCTGCGGCCGCTACCAGCCACCGCCTGCGCGCCGCTGGGCCGCCCGCACACGCTGGAGTGCGCGGCCACCGGCACCCCCGTACCCACGGGACGCTGGCTCAAGAACGGCAGGGAGATCGTGCTTGGCACCAGGTACCTGTTTTTTGTCGGTTCGTCGGTTTTGGGGTCGAGTCACCTTCGTCCGTAGGAGAATTAAATACCCTCGAGATACCCTACACGTGACCCTGGGTGGTGCCAACCAGGTGACAACTCTACTGGTGGTAGGCTTCGGCCGTGGCTAGTCACCACCCACTGAACAAAGCCATGTCGCCAAGCGGCCTAGCCGTGTTCCGGCATGATGTTCGGTGTTGCCATTCATGGATGGCGGAGATTCAGAGAATCACCAAATTAGTGGGCCCAAACTAAATACTGCATGTATTATGGAGTACTTGTACTGGTAGTCCCAGTGCCACCTAGAATGGGATATATTCGAAAAATACTTGTTTCCGAAATTATAGACCGTATTGTGTAAACATCATTTGTCTTTTCGATAAATATTTCTTGCACGACTCAATCGTTCGGCCAGTTATCGCATTGGCAGCATTATCTGTACATTACAAGTCTTTAATAATATAATTGTTGGACCAACTAAGCAACGCTTGTATTCTGTGTTCCGTACAATCAATTTTAACCGACAGTTTAACTATTCAGTTAAAACAGTGACACAGTGACAGTTTAACTGAACTTTGTCGGTTTCCAAACTAGTGACCCTCGGCACTAAGAGCAGCTTAGGATCACTAGCAAGTCGCAAATAATAATTTGTTTTCGTGCCAGGTTCATATCGGAGTCCCGCGACGGAGTCCTGAAGCTGAACATCCTGGAGGCGACCGACGCGGACGAGGGCGACTACACGTGCGAGGCCATCAACAACATCGGCTTCATCTACTGCACCGTGCATCTCAAGATTGGAAGTGAGTACCCACCATTATACTATAACACTGCACTCACCCAACCGTTGTTGAGCTGGTGTGGAATAGTGTTACAAGAGAAAGATGAAGGATGATAACCAAGATTGATAAAAGTCTATTAAGATGGTTTAGTCATGTGGTGACACTGACGAAAGAAATATACTGAGCGAAGGCGAGTGGTAATATCGTAGACGTAAAGGATCACCCAAGAAGAATCTTCCACGACCAGATTAATGGTATACTCCAGAAAGGGCGGAGTCAGTAGCACCCTTAACAAACCGAAGGTGTATGAGGAGATTTTTTAATGTGAATTAAGCGATAACGTTATGCCAGGATCGTAGCATATGGTAGTCCGTGCTCTCTGCCTACCCCCTTGGATACGGGCGTGGGTATATTTATTCGCAGTTGTCCCACTGTTAGATCAAGTAAACTTGGAAAACTAGAAATCATCTAAATATGAGTAGAAACTAATCTAATTCCAAGGGATGCTTGGTTTACAACTGAAGCGACCACTTCAACCGCACCACATGCTACAAAGATGGCGTTGCAGACGCATTCAGAACAATAGACAATTGACGTCACAATCCTGAATCGCGCTATAAGAGTTTTCGGAGCAAGTAACATATATACAAGATCCCGACAATAACCGTTGGGGCATAGCGGCCGCCCCGCCAGCCATGCCACCCGCCTGGCTGGAAGATCGTCCCTTTTCCGCTAAACAACCATACAAATGGTATCTGTCTGGCGTTTTTTTATAGATGTCTAACCCATCCTTTTCTATATCCAGACCCTCCGCGCATCACGCGCATGCCAGGCGACATGCACCTGCCCGAGCACGACAACACTAAGATCAAGATCCTGTACTCCGGAGACCAGCCCGCTGACGTCACGCTGTCGCGCGACGGACACAAGCTCACAGAGTCGCCGCACTTCAAGTACACCGTGTTCGATGATTATGTGCTCATCTTCATCAAGGACATCACCAAGGATGATATGGGTGAGTGTGGCGTACCCTTTATATTCTATCAGTATATATTTGACGGCCTGATTAGCGCAGTGGTAGTGACTCTGCTTTCTGCGCCGAGGGTCCCGGGTTCGAATCCTGGTAGGGACACAAGCTTTGTGTGATGAGCACGAATGTTTGTACCCGAGTCATGGATGTTTAATATGTATATAAGTATTATATACTGAGTTCGCCTTCAGTCCATTGTACGGTACCCATAACACAAGCGTTAAGCTTAAAGTGGGACCGTATAGTCGGTGTGTTCGTATGGCGATATTTATATTATACTAGTGGTCTGAAAGCTGATCCCAATAGAAAAACGATATGGGGAGATAATATGTGTGAAAAAAATATTGCTTCGTATTTGATGGGTGTCTCTCTGAATCTAGGAGAATTGTTTTTGATTTTTTTCTTACTACACATTGGGGTTTTAAAAGAAGTATTTTGTTGCGCAGACGCGTGCATAAGCTAGTATGGATGTATAGATTGACTGCGTTTATGGCTAGGAGATCTTTTTCCATTCTCCCAGCTCTGTACCCACTTTGAACCGACCTTTGCCGCAGCATAGCACTTAGGCCATTTAATAAATGTTAGTGTAAACGGATCCTATCGTCTTACACTATTTTCCCACTAAATGAGATAGATAGATAGATAACTCTTTATTGCACACCGATTTCATTAACATTGTATAGGGTATTGATACATAGTACAGTGTACAGTGGGCGGTCTTATCGCTAGCTGCGATCTCTTCCAGACAACCTTAGGATGGAGAAGATTCTTAATAATTTAACACGGTGGAAGCCAGTGGTGCGCCAAGAATAAATAATATACTTAGATATAATATATTGATATACCTACATATATAATATATTAATATACATACATAAACATATTATATTTTTAGCAGAGATTACGGGAAAGTACAAGTACAAAACTAACAAAAACCTTTCACCTCCAGGCACCTACAAGATCACAATCAAGAACAACTCCGGCGAAACATCAGACACATTCTCGATCACCGTCACCGGCCTCCCGGGACCGCCGCAGGGTCCCCTGGAGACCACGGACATCAACAAGCACTCGTGCACGCTGGCCTGGAAGCCGCCCGGCTACGACGGCGGCATGCCGGTCACGCACTACGTCATTGAACGTAACGACACGTCAGGAACCGCGTGGATAACTATCGCGTCCTCTGTGAGGGACACCAAGTTCACTGTTCAAGGCTTGACCGAGGGACAGGAGTATAACTTCAGGATACATGCGGCCAATGAGAATGGTATCGGACCGGCGTTGGAAGGCGCTAATCCGATTAAGGTGAGTGTTTTTTTTCGGTTATTGAAATGTGAACTCTATTTTCAAATGTTTTGTAGATTGAAATTAATATTAGTTGTGAAATTAAATATGTATAAATTTGACCCAATGCATAATTAATACTCATCTTGTTTTCGCTAACGTCTCTGGCAAAGTTTTATAAGTCCAGTTAATGCTAGCGAGAATTTCGATCAATGAGTTATTTATTTATTTACATCATAAAAATCAAGAAGTCGCAATAAGATCTGCCGACTTTTTGTGATGTTTGTGATACCATCGTTTTACCATTGAAAGGGACTGTCTACAATACATCTTCCTTCTCGTGCTCGCTATTCTAGTACTATTCTAACCCAAATCAATCGGTTTTCCGCTAACGCCAATGATTACAAATAATATTCTTATGCAGGCTAAAGCGCCATTCGACCCGCCATCAGCGCCTGGCATCCCCAAGATCCTGGAGGTTGGAGGTGACTTCGTGCACCTGGAATGGGACAAGCCCGAGAGCGACGGCGGTGCTAGGATACAAGGTAAGGACGGATTATTGAGATACAATATTAATTACTGCAGCAACTGAATACTACGGCTTAAGCCTAATAACGTTAAGATTAAGCCGTAAAATCTTTACTGGGTTACTGGTTGCTACTACCGGGTTGTAGGTTCTATTCCCGCGCGTGAAAATTTCGGAAATTATCGTTTAATTAGCCCTGTTCGATGTGTTATTAGAATCGGCCGGATCATTGTACGGTACTCATAATACGAGGAGCGCTTAATTTGGGACTGCACGGTAGGTACTTTAGTGTGGTGATATTTTGTTTGAATCTAAAACGCCCTTTATTCTCCAGGCTATTGGATCGACAAACGGGAAGCTGGTACGTCGACATGGCAACGCGTGAACCCCACGCTATGTCTTCCGAACCAGTGGAACTGCTCCAACCTCATCGAGGGTCGGCAGTACGAGTTCAGAGTGACCGCTCAGAACGAGGCTGGGCTGTCGCCGCCGAGCACGGCCAGCCAGGAGGTCAAGGTCGTCGATCCCAAGGGTGAGTTACTTATGTTGAACCCTCATATATGTAGCATCAGTGAAGATGTCAAAGTGTAGCGTGTGTGCACCTCGCAAGGCAGCACACTAGAGCAAATATAATTATACTTCTTATAACACATGGCGAATAAAAAAATAATAATTAAAAAAGTTATTTAAAAAGATACAAGCTCGCTGAGCTTCTTGCCGGTACTTCTCAGTTGAGAACGTCATTTTTTAATTCAATATGATACGACTTTAAGTTACAGATCATTTGAAGCATTACTTCAAAGACAGGTTATGCAATTTATAGAAGGTCACAAATAATTTTCAAAAGAAAAGTTATTTGTAATGGCCTAGAAAATTCCTAGAAATGTGGGTGCTAGCCTACAGCCTACTCCCGATGGTCATCATAACATACTAGCTTTCTGTTAGTGATACTGTGATAGTTTTTTTTTTTTTGCAATTGCATTAGCCATACGGAGATTACCACCACAATTAGACATACAAACTTAACCTCTTTATAACATATCAATATGGTACTTATACAATTTGTTATTAGTGCCCATTTAAGATTATACGAATAAAAAACTGACTTTGTCTATTGTTTTCAGCCGCGACCCCACCGGAGATCGTGAAGCCTCTGAAAAACGCGAACTGCATTCAGTACCACAACGCCAAGTTCCAGTGCACCATCACTGGATCGCCGAAACCTACCATCACGTGGTACAAGGGTGAGTACCTTGGAATCCTACTGTAATATTATAAATGTATAAGCTTGGATGGATCGATGTTTGTTACTCAATCACGCTAGAACGGCTGAACGGATCTGGATGAAATTTGGCACAGAGATAGATTATAGTCTTTTTATCCCGGTAGAAAGGAAATACTTTTGAATCGCGGGTAAGACCGCGGGGCGCAGATAGTATTTAATAAATGGAGTCACCTACAGGCAACATCTATATTGTTTCTAGGGGGGTAAAAATTCAAACTGATTCAGAATGCCAGCGATCGTGAGCTTTACATGTATAGTTTATGGTCTTAAGGCTACAGTTTTTTGGCTTATTTACTAAACTTGATTATGTAATAATACCAGCCTTTTTTAATGTACTTATGTTTTCCTCTAATAAATATATTTAAATTGTATAACAGTCAATTACCCTGTTGTTGGTTGATTTAGGGTCATACGGTTATTTTGTATGTCAAGGAATATTGATATATAATCATAATTCGTGTGTAGGTGCGCGCGAGATAACCAACGGGCCGCGCTACCGCATCTGGAGCGAGGGAGACAACCACTTCCTCACAGTTCACGACGTGTTCGGCGAGGACGCCGACGAGTACGTGTGCAGGGCTGTCAACCGCGCCGGCGTCAAGAGCACCAGGGCTGAACTGCTTATTATGAGTAAGTATTGTTGGATACCATCAGTGACACGCCCTATATAAGTGGATAATTTTCTTTCCAATCCCTCACAGTTTCCTTTCGATTATTTTTGTTGCGGGTTCTTGCCCGGGACTCGCCGAGGTTCAACCTTCCGTTGGTCACCGCTCTGGATTCTGGTTTACAGGAGTTTTTGACCGGACTTTCACTGGCAGATAGCTGATGTAACAAGGAGTAACTTAGGCTTACTTTTATTTTAGAAAAACTTTGTTAAATACCACTTGGACGAGGTCACGGGTAACAGCTAGTAATCAATAAATTATATACAGCAGGTCTACAAATTATTGTAAGTTAAAATCTTTAAATCCTTGTTAAAATCTCCAAATCCTTATCATCCTCAACAGCTGCACCAAAACTGAACGTGCCGCCTCGCTTCCGCGTGTCCGCGTACTTCGACAAGGGCGAGAATGTAGTTGTCAAGATCCCGTTCACCGGCCACCCCGTGCCCAGGATCACGTGGGTCCGGGAGGGGGAGACCATCGAGTCTGGCCTGCATTACCATGTGGAGAGGAAAGGTGAGAAACTATTATTAAACCGTCAAGGCTGAAGTAATCGGAATTATTGATCTACACCAGGGATTCCCAAACTTATTTTTGTCTACTGCCCACTTTGAGAATGAATTATTTTGCTAGCACCCCCCTTTTTCACCTACTCAAAAACCACTATAACTTCAAATTAAATTAATTATTGCAAGCCTCTACACAACGCCCCCATTTTTTTCTGGGTCTCTTAACGCCCCCCTTTAGGCCTGCAGCGCCCACAAGGGGCGTTATCGCCCACTTTGGGAAAGGCTGATCTACACAGTCTCTTTGTGGAATTCTTAAGTGACATAACTCACGCTTAATTAATAATAGACTGACCTAACTCAAAAAAGCTGTTTGTTGGGAAATCGCAAAAACGTTTTGTCATTTACAACTTGTCTGACATTATTACTTATATCTCAATGAAAATAGCGTAATAATAATAAATTATGTATTGTAAGAATACTTGATTAAGTAATTATTGATACTAAAATGTAATATTGAAGAAATTTTAGTATTATTTATAGCTTTTAAAATGTTGTCACTGCGATACGTCTGTTTATTAATAAAATCAATGATATATTTCTGTACTAGTGATGACACTTTTTGTTATATGTCTGTATTTTATTAAACATTTCACTAAAACCCTTTCTCTTTTATGTTATAAGTCTATACTTAATAAAATAATAACATATTATTGTTATGTTATAAGTTTTTTTAAGTTCAGAAACATGAATGGGTCACTATAATATAAAAGCACCGCGAGTTGACTGTCGCAATCTCAGACGCATTATGATTTATGTCACTGTCATGTTAAAAGTTTTGTCAAAATTTGAATGAGTAAAAGAGACAACATATCAGTTACTCAGTCTAGGAATAAGATATCGTAAAAATTCTGAGATTGGTAGATAGATAGAATAAATCTATCGTTGGAATAAATCTATCTGTGTGCTTATCTCACTTTGGGCTTAAACCGTAATTGGTCAGTCTATTGTTAAGCGTGCGATAAGTTATTATCTAATATCCTCTTATCTTTTTTCACTCCTACGTGGGTTTCAAGAGTCTATTGCCGCCATGTAATATGGTTAAAGACCTAAGCCTTATGTGTGGTGGCTACATTACTCAGAATTTAATTACTATTATCGTTTTTGGTAAAATTTTACACGCCTACTAAATATGATCAAAGGTGACAACTACGATGCCATTGTAATTCCATTGCGAGTCAGCTGTGCTAGCAGAATTGGGGCCCTGTAATTTTGTGAAGTTACATATCTCTCCTACTTGCGTTTGGATCACATAACCCGCCATGTATACTTGTCTAAGTTTGATGAGTGTACGTATGTCTTGTTGCAACCACTAGATGTCGCTAGCTCCGTTTTGGCTCGCGCTATGGTTTCGTTACACTGGCTGTTCATATACTCTGACCATTCTTAACTATATAACCTACGCTTTATGCGTAACTGATGGTAAGCAATTTTTGAAGCGGGAAACAGTCATTTCAATCGTGATTTGGACCCGCCCATAAAGATCATGGAGTTAAGTGTAAAGCTGACGAATCAGTGTTACCCGTTAAAAATTTTAAACTACCGTGTCTGCAGGCAGACTAAAATTACTATGTTCTCAGTATAATTACCTTAATTTTATTTTATAATTACCGTACATTTTACGGTGTCGATTAAAAAAAAATTAACACTTTTATATAGTTAATTTATTTAAAAAAAAAAATATTCTATATAAAACAATTCTTCCAAAAGTTCTACTTCTCGGTCATAAATCGACGAAGTCATTTTTTTTACCATATCTTTTGATGGTATAAAATCAACACAGTTTTCATTTCAGCGAATGGATTGTTGAGCCAAATTATTTCCCTTTCTGGTCTTCGTAATCAGTGTATTTTTATTTTAGATTAGATATCATTTACTAGGCTGAAAAGCCTCTCGAGTGGGGTAATGACAGAACGTTTAACATGAACGTGAGAAGGAATTGAAATGCCTCTACCAAAAAATATTTTTAATTTTGCCGGATTTTATTATCTGCCAAGTAATGAAATCCTTAGGGATTTCCTCAAAAGCGACAGCCAGTGTTGCTAATTAAGTATTACTCATAAAAACTCGTTTTTGAGTACGAATTTGAGTATTATTTACACGGTAATTCATATTTTAAAATACCGTAGAAAAGAACACGGTAATAGCTCATTACCGTAGACCGTGTTTTGCTCAAAATTACCGTGCATCTACGGTAATTACCGTGTATCTGGTAACACTGGTTTGGGAGCCACTGCTCAACTAAACTGTAATTTGTTTTAACTATATTCTATTCTTAACTAAACTGACGTTTGACGAAGTGAACCTGACGTTTCAGAACGTCACGCGATCCTGACGATCCGCGATGCCAGCAAGCTGGACTCCGGCCCGTACAGAATCACCGCCGAGAACGAGCTCGGACAGGACACCGCCATCATCAACATCGAAATCAGCGGTAAGCATAACGATGGCACAGTTGGTAATAGACCCTGCTTTCTGTACCCAAAATCCCAGGCTCGAATCCCGGAAGGGACAAACTTTGTGTGATGAGCACGAATGCTTGTACCCGAGTTAATATGGACGTTAAATAAAGGTTCTATTGGTTCGCTCCCAGTCCATTGTACGGTACCGACAATACAATTCATTCATAGTTTGGAGCTGTACAGTTGTTGTGTTCGTCTGGCGATATTTATTATTATTATATCACTTAGAAGTTTTTGGGTATATGTATATATATGGGTAGAGGGGTTGTAGACTAGTTGATAAATACGCTTGATAAAACGATGCGTGCTTCGCTTGGATTGGTAACTGAGATTATTTTTTTGACCTGAATACTTCGGAGGCCACGTTTTTTTTTTAGAAAATGGCCTCACCCACTTTTGCGTAGGTATTTTGCCAACGTCAAGTGGAATGATTATTTTTCATAACAAATACTGGAGATTATATGCAGACCTAATCCGTAGACTAGGCCTAATAAATCCCCCCTAACCATATTAGCAAAGTTGTGGATACTTTACTGACAAATTACCGAACTTTTTGGGAGAACTAGAAAGTCGTGTTTTACTATTTAGTTTTATTTTCCTACACTCGTGCACGTTTATGAACACATAATGGTTAATATTCCACCAAAATTACACATTATATTACAAAGAAACACATCTTTCACAAAATAAAACAAAATTGATAACCTTTCTCTTCGACTACCCCCAAAAAGTCCGGATGCCATGTTAAGCCGGTCATCTTATTATCATTGTTAGATCATAGACAGTTGTCACGGGCAATCAGAACCCTTAAAAACCTGACAAATAGACTTACTTTAGTTTACCCTTAGTCCCAACAGTTGGGTATAATACTTGGTATCATACGCTAATCAAGTTATCTGATAACACCAGATCGTCCGGACCCACCGCGCTTCCCGGCCGCCGACAGTATTGGCGTGGACTCGCTGGCACTCAGCTGGAAGGCACCGGTCTGGGACGGCGGCTCCGACATCACCAACTACCTGGTGGAGAAGCGGGAGCACCCCATGTCCAGCTGGATCAGGGTTGGCAACACCAGGTACGTGTAAAACCTTACGGGAATTTTACAAGGTCGAGTCGATTTTGGAGACGGAACCCGCGACTACCCTGTAAATTGAGAGAACTACGTTCAAACCAGCACAGCAAGTTGTGGTCTAGGGCAGGGGTCGGCAACCTGCGGCTCGCGAGCCACATCCGGCCCTCTGGATGTGAAGCTGCGGCTCTTTAGTTCCATACGTAAATATTATTTATTTTATAGAAAAAAAACATTGAAAAATCGTTCTGAATCGATTAACGAGGATTAGGCACCATTTCTATCTCTCAGCCACTTGTACTCGCTTTTTTTATATTTGGCCACTTTTTGGAAAACCTGTATATAATCTAATTTGTTGTGAAAAAACACTTCTTATATATGAATAAATAGATATTTTTCTTATGAGTAAATAGATTAGTTTTTTTTTATCAAAAAGCTTTATTTATACAAGTACTATTTATTGTTCGCATGAAAAATTTTTGACTCTTTCGACTCAAAAGGCTGACCCCTGGTCTAGGCTGATTACTAATGGCAAGCTCCCATCTCCCATCAGGTTCACGACCATGGCGATCACGGGCCTAGTGCCAGGCAAACAGTACGAGTTCCGCGTGTACGCTGAGAACATCTACGGCAGGTCGGAGCCCAGCGAACCCACGTCCCTGGTGCAGACCAAGGCGATTGTGAAGAAGGAGTTCAAGAAGAAGGAATACCCAGGTATTTATATTCCTATGGTCCTAAAAGATAACAGTATTTCATATAGATTTTGGCCTTCACAGCATGATTGAAAATGAGATTTGCACATTAAACCCGAAATGCCCAGAGTTGTGAGCTTACGCCTTGATTACACGTAACTAGTATAATATCAAGACAGTGCTCTCGGTCAAGTAATCAAGTATTATACCTACCAAGCACTGTTTACATCTACCGAGCACTAGGCCGTAAGCACTGGCTTACCATTTCACTCGTGTTTGAACCTACACATCTTGTTATACAGAATGATTCAGATACTATATACTAAGCTAATATCCCGCTTTCTTACCGCATTCGTAATCAATTATGTGATATCAGATTTTAGACAATGTAAATTTTAACAAAAATTATATTGTCATTTTGATGCGACAATTTTTTTTATTATTTAAATTCACATACCGCCATTCTGTCTTCATGTAGCATTTACAAAGGCGTGAAGGAAGCCTTATTTTTATAAATTGACGTATCGACATTCTGTCTTCATATAAATTTTACAAATGCTCTACAGAACCTTTTTTTTTAATTGACTCATGGAAATTCTGTCTTCATATAGCTTTTACAAATACGCAAAAGAATCACCGATACCAGGCTTAGTATAACCCTTTCTGAATCACGGTGTATATGCTAGCGGCTAACTATATCTCACCCCACCAGTGGACGAGTCCGGCAAGCGCATCCGCACGAACGCGGACCACGGCCCCGTCAAGGACTACGACAGCTACGTGTTCGACATCTACAGCAAGTACGTGCCGCAGCCCGTCGACATCAACACGTGCGCCGTGTACGACAAATACGACATACTCGAGGAGATTGGTAAGTTGCAGTGTTGTGTAGAAGGAATGTATGTGTGGTTGATAGCTTAGTTTGGTGGTACACAATGTATGTGTGGTCATGGATTAGAGATAATCTAGGACACAGTAGAACTGATCTCATGGAAATATATTAGTTTTTTTTTTATTTCACTTTATTTGACCAGACGCGAAGGTTTTAAATTTTAATCGTGACGAGCTGATGTTATTATATATTATATTTATTTGTCGTTTACAATATATAAATAACTAGCTGCGCCCCGCGGTGTTACCCGCGATTAAAAAGTATGTCCTTTTTACCGGGATAAAAAGTAGCCTATGTGCTATTCCAGACCATAATCTATCTCTGTGCCAAATTTCATCCAGATCCGTTCAGCCGTTCTGGCGTGATTGAGTAACAAACATCTATCCATCCAAACTTTCACATTTATAATATTAGTAGGATTTGCACGACCGCATCTCAGCGTGATGGTGGGGTATTGCCATAGTGATGTGGCGTCGACGTAGTGCTGCGCAGTTACTTTATCGACTAATGTGTCGAGTTGCGCGTGCGCATTATTATTAGATGGGCAATATTTATTAACACATGTTGTTTAGTAGAAATCGTATACTTGATTTGTGAAGATATTTGTTTATTAATCGCGCTATTTGCCGTGAAGATGCGCGGTCGGTTTGAACACGGTCGATAGCGAGTGAGCGACATAGAGTAGACCCTATTTTAGTATAGTACAAATTAAGCACAACAATATTATAATTAAATATTGTTAATGATTATGCATGGTAATTTTAAATCTATCTTGAAATGCTTAAAGTTCTATATTGATTTGCTTTGACACCGAAAGGTTAATTGAAAAATAAAGTTCACGACACGTTTGTGTTTTCTCCATTTAAGCACTTAATTAAACTATAGCTAAATTAAAAAAGCGGCGCATGAACATAATATTTAGTTACACTAAACAGTCGCGAAGTTGCTTGTGAGATGTCATCGAGTTGTTTCTAGAGTTTGACATTAACATAGCGGCACTAACAAACAGCGCGTTGCGCGATTACCAATCTTATGTCCATATACTTAGAGTGGTGAATTCACAGGTGACTTCGTGAGGGCCCCGTCTAGGAAGTCGCGAGCCGGAGGTCTGTGCGTGAAAGGATCGATGTAGTTTTATCTCTCGCTATCTGCATCTCTGTCTTACACGCATACTATGATAATACCTATTATAATTATTTAGGAAAAAACGCATGATCCATATTAGGGTGATTGGAAAATCGATATTGTTAAAAAATGATAATTTTTTTGGCCATTTCCATTGACCCTACAGAGTAAAATATCTAAAATATTATATATATATACATTATTACTATATTACGTAGATGCACGGTTTGGGCTTAGTATTTATTATACGTACTATTTTTATAATAATTAAATCAAAACACCTAAGTACCTAATAATTTTATAAAAGTAAGCACTTAAGTTGAAATTAGCGAATTAGATTAGCTCACTATTTGATTTTCACTAATCTGGGGACACTAAGTAATAATAATTTACTTACCAGATTGTTTTGTGACGAAATATTAAAAAAAAACACACACAGTCAAACAATCAAAATAGCCCACTTCCTTAGTCAGTGCACTTAGTATGAGTTTTGAACGTTTTCAACTACCGATCGAGTGAGCTTATCTTTTCATACATCAGTGAAGCTGCGAGTTTCCGCTAGGGGCGCTGTTGTAAGATGTATACAAGCATTCGCTCAGTCTATCGCTACTGGATGCTGTCAAAACTCTCACTTAGCCGCAGTGTTCTATCCTCAGATCAATTATTACACTATATGGACTAAAACGCTTCAAATATGCGTGGATTTATCACTGTTGCATATAACACGAGACAATCATACTGATAAAAATTTATAGAAAGTTACTATGGATTATAAAGCTATTATAATGCTCTTTTTCCTCTGAAATGTTCGTTATAATCCCATATAACTGTCTATAAACTTGGGGGTTAATCTTTAAAGTTTATCGGTTTGCCGACAAAAAATCGTATTTGTTCATTATATTTTTTTTTTGAAGGCGTATCTGTGAAATGATTATTCTGGAATTCTTTGACGCCTCGTTTCGTTATTCTGTATGAACAAAACACAGCTTCACACAACATTTTATCACTATTTGCATAATTTCTAGTTAAATCAATAATATTATACTCAAATGTTTTACTAAACTGCGATGTTTTGACCAAGCAGTCACGCACACGAGTTAGACAAGAACGGCATAATGCTTATAGTTCCATCCAGTGTATAATTCATCTAAGTTTGTAACACTTGTGTCAATGATTATACTTCTTATTTTTTACGTCAAGGCCACACCTGCGACTGATGCCATTAATAGACATAAAATGTTGGTATTTACACGTTTAATCAACGGCTTTAGTCGCAGATATGGCGGTAGTGTTAAAGTATAATTTCATAGAGAAGTGTGAATCAATGTTGAGTACACTCATCGACAGAGGCATGAGGTAAATCGCACTGTTGTAGGTACAGGCGCGTTCGGAGTGGTGCACAGGTGTCGCGAGCGCGCCACCGGCAACATCTTCGCGGCCAAGTTCATTCCAGTCGCAGGCGCAATGGAGAAGGAACTGATCAAGAAGGAGATCGATATCATGAACCAGTTGCATCACAGGAAACTGATCAATTTGCACGACGCGTTCGAGGACGACGACGAGATGGTGCTGATATTCGAGTTGTGAGTATACCTTGATTATCTATTGTTATTTATAAATCTCCCAAAACACTGCTTCAGAACAGACTCTTTGTCATTTTCTTTTTCAAAAAGTTTCTCCAGTTTGTTTCCCTTCTTATTCGTAGTGATGATATCTTAAACGACTGTTAATTGGTTCTGATTCAAATCCCCCCCCCCCCCCCCCCGTGATAGCCAAGTTGGTAGAACGCTTGCCTCGGTAACGAGGATCGCAGGTTCAAACCCCGGCACGCAACTCTGGGATTTCTTTATTTCGTGTGCGAATCTCATTTTCATTTTCACTTGCTGAACGGTGGAGGAAAACATCTAGAGGAAACCTGCATGTCTGAAAGAAGTCCGCCAACCCGCATTGAGGGGACCATGGTCTAATCCCCTTCGCATTGAGGGGAGGCCCGTGCCCAGCAGTGGGACATTAAAAAGGGCTGGTATTATTATTATATACATTATTATATTATCTAACCCCCCCCCCCCCCCTCCGCCCCGCAGCCTCTCCGGCGGCGAGCTGTTCGAGCGCATCACGGAGCCGGGCTACAACATGAGCGAAGCGGAAGCGGCGCACTACATGCGCCAGGTGTGCGAGGGAGTGCGACACATGCACGAGCAGAACATCATACACCTCGACCTCAAGCCCGAGAACGTCATGTGCCAGACAAGGACGGGAACAGATGTTAAGGTCACTAATCTTCTTCTGTCTCTTGCGTTTATATTTTTTCTTATGTTGCAGATTTAATTTCAATCATGTCCAATAGTACTTTTATACAATAAATTAGGCAAAAACAATATAGGCATAAAAGTATTTTAGGCAATGCACTTATAGAAGCGAATAAGATTTGTTCGAGATTTAAATTAAATATTTTAAATGCAAATGTTGGCAACAATTAGGGTACAAGTCATGCTTATATGCACGGGTGTTGAAAAATGTTAGCAACAGGTAACAACCGCTGCAATGATACATTTTGTCCAATATACACACATTTTGCCTTCACACTAGACATATTGGTTTCTTATATTTACGCGAATACTACACATTGAAATAAAACTAATCTTACGGATTTGATCGCGTTTATTATACGTTTTTTACGTTCGCGAGAAGCCGGTGGATACCAGAGACGAAGGACTATGGTGTTTTGGGGGAGGCCTATGTCCACCAGTAGACGTCTTTGTATCTGTATCTTAAAGCTACAAAAGCTATAAATGTAATGTAATTTGTATCCGCAGATCATCGACTTCGGCCTGGCCACCAAGCTGGACCCGAACGAGGTCGTGAAGATATCCACGGGCACGGCCGAGTTCGCGGCGCCAGAGATCGTGGAACGCGAGCCGGTCGGCTTCTACACCGACATGTGGGCCGTCGGCGTGCTCGCTTACGTGCTGTGAGTAATCTAATCCCTATTTTAATCCCCGAAGGGCTAGTTTAGTGCACCCACAATCCGCCGATGATGTTTGGTCCCAAAGGAAGGTTATACCCGGCACAGTTTTCAATGTGGGTAGTATTTACCGCAGTGACTGCATGAGTATTCTTACCATGCAAATAATAGTTCTTGTCCACTTACATAGTCTACTTTCCCCCTGAAAAATGCCGTGCCATTACCATTATATGAGTTCTATAAATTTAGGGATTATAATATCTGCCAAGCTGATTGTTCGGGATTTTTTGTTGTTGTTATAACTAGGTATGAGGAGTTAGTACTGACTCCTCATGATCAATCCTATGCCAGTATAATATTATACATGGACACGATAAGCACAAAGAGCTTAATGTGTAAATTCGTTGCTATCGAAGATTCGTGGAATACTTTCTTTTATATCGTTATTCATTTAATGTTTGTTTAATTTCACAATATTTCAACATTTAATATTCTTAACCATGACTATCTCGGGAAGCGCTTAAGCCATTAGTCCTGAGCCTGATCTCTCTCCGGTAGTTTTGATGTACAGTGTCATCGGGCCATGAGAGTAAGAGAAGAGAGAGTGCACCTGCGCTTGCGCATACACTTGTACACTATACTACTAACTCCTGCGTAGTTGGCTAATCTCCATTGAGATTGGCAGCCGTGACCGAAATTCGGTCAGGAAGACTTTTATTCACTTCACTAATTGGTCACAGTCTCTCCGGTCTATCGCCGTTCGCCGGCAACAACGACATCGAAACGCTGAAGAACGTGAAGGCGTGCGACTGGGAGTTCGACGAGGAGGCGTTCCAGCACGTGTCCGACGACGCCAAGGACTTCATCAGAAGGCTGCTGGTCAAGAACAAGGAGTTAGTGCTCATTTAAAACTTAATTATTACTTAAATTATTATTTTTTGGGGTTAAAAGGGCTTAAAATGGTGACCAAAGATTCCTTCCTTCTCCCATATAGACAAGGAAGACTCTCATGATTTTATAGGCGTGGCTTGAAGACCATGTGTGAAAGTCCTCGATTTTCGACTCAGGACTTAACAATTTGACGCATACAATTCAAATATTATTCATTGTTCCCAGAGTACATATTGAGCTCTTAAATGTCATTATTAATGGATGGCAACTTCCCATAGAGCCAGGGGTTAATATTTTAATCTGGTACAAGTTATAATAATATTACCAAACATACACATTAAATCCAAATGTCTCCGGTCCGAATTAACCGACCCTTGTATTACGGGTACCGTACACCACATGTCGCGGTCCCAGATATTAGACATCCATGACTGTGCTTCAAGCATTCGCGGTGATCCCACACAGTCGGCACAGGCAGCAGTACGGAGAGTGAGTGTATGTTCACGCGTGTGTCCCCCCCCCGCGCAGGAAGCGCCTGACGGCGCACGAGTGCCTGTCGCACGCGTGGCTGGCGGGCGACGCGGCGGCCGCGCGCACGCTCACCATCGCCGCGCGCCGCTACGAGGCGCTGCGCGACCGCCTGCGCAACCGATACGAGGTACGCACGGGGCCTGATCGACCCATACACACCCCGCCCACTAGGCACCCAGTAAATCATATGACGTTGTATGGGAGCCCGCGCACTAGGCACCCAGTAAATCATATGACGTTGTATGGGAGCCCGCGCACTAGGCAGCCAGTAAATCATATGACGTTGTATGGGAGCCCGCGCACTAGGCAGCCAGTAAATCATATGACGTTGTATGGGAGCCCGCGCACTAGGCAGCCAGTAAATCATATGACGTTGTATGGGAGCCCGCGCACTAGGCAGCCAGTAAATCATATAACGTTGTATGGGAGCCCGCGCACTAGGCAGCCAGTAAATCATATGACGTTGTATGGGAGCCCGCGCACTAGGCAGCCAGTAAATCATATAACGTTGTATGGGAGCCCGCGCACTAGGCAGCCAGTAAATCATATGACGTTGTATGGGAGCCCGCGCACTAGGCAGCCAGTAAATCATATGACGTTGTATGGGAGCCCGCGCACTAGGCAGCCAGTAAATCATATGACGTTGTATGGGAGCCCGCGCACTAGGCAGCCAGTAAATCATATGACGTTGTATGGGAGCCCGCGCACTAGGCAGCCAGTAAATCATATGACGTTGTATGGGAGCCCGCGCACTAGGCAGCCACGAATTCCCGGCTGCGGCAGCCAATAGAACGCGCCTGTTTGCACGGCAGCCGGCTGGCTGCGCGCAGCCAGAGCGTGTATAGGCGAATGTATGTGGCTGCCGTCGGTCTCCGCGCACTAGTTGTAGCAGCCAGACGTATTTTGGGTTCGGAACTTTAAAAAAAAATGACTAGGATCTCGAATAGTCGTCGATTGACTGCTATAACTGGCTGCGCAAATATTCTGGCTGCCGCAGTCTGGCTGCGCAGCCAGGTTGCCTAGTGCGCGGAAGCTCTTAGCCAAATTACCCTGCAGCCTATCGCGCGACGATCGGGGGGCGCGCTGAAATCGTATCTTCGCATGCACTATTAAGGTGGAAGCGCAAGGTCAGGGCGCGAAATTCAAATTGTCAATGGTTTTTATTTTTTTACGAAAAATTTGGACATCTTTATGATGTAATTTAGTTTTTTGCGATATTAGCATTCTGCATTGGATGTTTCGGTGTCTTCATTGGACACCACTGTAGATCCTGGCTTACAGGAGTAGCAGTGGTGGGAGTGTATGGCGGGCCTGGTCCCATAACAAAAAAATATCACTATAAGCGTCAGTCCAGTCTTAGCATTGACATTAAGATTTCGTTTATATTATATGCATATATAAATGTGAATGACGTCCGCAGAACTGGTCGTCGTCCCGGCTGCCCATCGGCAGGCTGAGCGAGTACAGTTCGCTGCGCAAGCTCCTCATCGAGAAATGGAAGATATACGACGGACAGTTCGGTAAGTACTTTTAATGAAGAAGGAAATATCTTCCAGCCAGGCGGGTCCCACGGTTATTGTCGGGAGCTTGTATATATATATGTTACGTGTGCTGAAAACTATCATAGCGCGTTGCAGGATTGCATGGAGAACTATCCATTGTTTAGGCGAGTCTATTATTGGACTTGCCCGTGTGCAGAAAAAAAACTGTTTTAATAATAATATTATTATAGCCAGACGAACACACCAACGGTATACGGTCTCACACTAAGCAACGCTTGTAGTATGGGTACCGTAAAATGGTCTGGGGGCGAACCCTGTATATAAAACTTATATATAGATATTAAACATCCATGATTCGGATATAAGCATTTATGCTCATCACACAAAGTTGGTCTACCAGGATTCGATCCTGGGACCCTCGGCACAGAAAGCACAGATATTATACAGGATCTAAAACTACGCTTTTTAGCGCAATTCAGAATTTCGATGATAATTTAAAAATAAAAATTCTCTCACAAAAATCACTATTGTCACTTTGTTGGTTTTTTATTAAAATTGGCATATGTAAATTGTGACTTCACACAATGGTAACAAATGCGATGAAGAAGCAAAGGTTCAATATTTAGTATACGGTTTCTGAATCACCTTGTAGAAATCGTTGATTAAATATTGTGTGTCCCTGGCAGACCGTCGGCAGGCGGCGCCGAGGTTCGTGATCCGGCCGCAGTCGGCGTTCTGCTACGAGGGCCAGTCCGTGAAGCTGTACTGCCGCGTCATCGCCTGCGCCGCGCCCACCGTCACCTGGTCGCGCAACAACCACGAGCTGCGCCAGTCCGTCAAGTACATGAAGAGGTGAATAACATTCTATACTATCAGCCGAAAGACGTCCACTGCTGGACATAGGTCTCCCCCAACGACTTCCACACATCACGGTCCTCCGCCACTCGCATCCACCGGCTTCCTCGCATCCATCGGGCCGTCCTACACTACGTCTTCCGGTTCGTAGTCACCTTTCTGCCTCAACGGCCATCGGTTCTGCGAGCTATGTGCCGCCCACTGGCACTTCAACTTTGATATTCTTTGAGCTGTGTCGGTTACTTTAGTTCGTGTACGGATCTCCTCATTTCTGATTTTATCGTGTAGCGAGACCCCGAGCATAGCTCTCTCCATTGCGCGTTGAGCGACCTGGAGCCTTCTTATGAGGCTCATAGTTAGCGACCACGTCTCGGTACCATATGTCATCACTGGATTAACATTACTGCATCGAAACTAGTTAGGGGAGTACTTACTTCGTTTATGAAATAATGAAATAATTTTATTTGAATTGGATAACCTATGGGGAAAGTGGACCCGCCGAGGGTCAGTGGTGGGTCCTCTTTCTCCATAGGTTAACAATGGATTTCCGCCAAGTATCGCCTAGTTCTATCAATTATTGAATTGGATACATAAAATTATTTCCAAGGTTATAAAACTCACCACCCATTCATGACCTCACGATGTTTCCATATGAACAGCACGTTTAAACGTTTATCCAGATACGCCGGCGACGACTACTACTTCATAATTAACCGCGCGAAGCTGGAGGACCGCGGCGAGTACATCATCAGGGCTGAGAACCACTACGGCTTCAGGGAGGAGGTCGTCTTCCTGAACGTGCAACGTGAGTACCTTTGCCAGTGTATTTTAAACCTTGTGTGCAACGCGAACATGTGTATTATTTGTCTGAAGCGTCACAGCTCTAAAACGAGAAATCCAACCAGCACAGAAGACGTTATAAAATCGATTGGCATTTAGCTTGCAGTATATTTCAATATCGATGTCGCGTATACAGAATGGTTCAGAAATAGCTTTGAGCCTGTGTTTCTTTATCGCATTTGTAATCATTATATGATATCACAATTTCGATATTCTCGACATTCTGACTTTATGTAATGACTAGCTGCGCCCGGCGGTGTTACCCGCGATAAAAAGTATGAAAAATTAAAACATCTATCCCACGGGAACCATATATTTTACCGGGATAAAAAGTAGCCTATGTGCTATTCCAGACTATACTCTATCTCTGTGCCAAATTTCATCCAGATCCGTTTAGCCGTTCGGGCGTGAAAGAGTAACAAACATCCATCCATCTATCCATCCATCCAAACTTTCACATTTATAATATTAGTATATAGTATATATTAGTATAGATTACAAATAGACTAATGAAACTCAGATTTAAAGTTTCGTATATTCTTTCCGAATAACCCTGTATAAGGGGGGTCTTTAGCGGGGGGTCACTAGCTGCGCCCGGCGGTGTTACCCGCGATAAAAAGTATGAAAAATTAAAACATCTATCCCACGGGAACCATACATTTTACCGGGATAAAAAGTAGCCTATGTGCTATTCCAGACTATAATCTATCTCTGTGCCAAATTTCGTCCAGATCCATTCAGCCGTTCGGGCGTGAAAGAGTAACAAACATCCATCCATCTATCCATCCATCTATCCATCCATCCATCCATCCATCCATACATCCATCCAAACTTTCACATTTATAATATTAGATAGATATACCGAACGAGATATTTAATGATTCCAAATATTTACCAGAAAATACGGGCGCTGGTGTAAGAGTTATGAAAATATTCAATCACTGGATCGGTATTTGATGCTGTTAAAACTCGTACTTACCACCCCAGATATAATATAATTTGTTTAAATATACGTATATCAAATAGCAGAGACATGAGATATTGCTTTAACATTTTTAAACCATTGCTATATTATAATCACGACAATAAATTGAATCTAACACTCGAATATTTTGGCACCAGTGCCTGACGTTAATTAAACCGTTTTTAAATTGATATAACAGCGAGCCGTTAACAAACGGGTCAAATCTATTATTACAAGCTATACCTGCGACCGATTTAACCGTTGACATTTTCAACCGTGTGGCTACCAGCTTCAGTCTAGTTTGAGATTTCAAATCGTTATCTTGTGTTATCAATAGTACTCTTAAAACGGTTTAAGTTGTATAGGGTCGCTTAAAATCGTGTGATCCCTGTTTATTTTGTTGTACAATAGTGACAATCTATTTAATCTGTTGATAAAGTGTCTTGTTGGATCTGCTGTTTGCCTAGTAAGAGGACAACTTGAAAAATCAAGTAATTTTAATTTTGTATTGTATAATAGCGCTTATTAATATAATACATTTGCCGCAATAACAAAATAGCCTTTATTTCAGTGAAAATAGTATACAACGTTTTTGATAATCTTAATTAGTAGTAATTAGTATCTTAATTAATTAACTTTATAAAAAGTATCTTATCTCAGTCAGTGTACGTTTATGAATACATAGTGGTATTTGTCCCAGCGATATTACACATTATTATCTATTTATATATGTAAAAATACAGTTTTTTGGTAAGCGCAACATTTGAGAATGGCATTTTTTTATTCGTAATATTATATGGAATAAGGTCTTTATGGAGAGAAAAATTGAAAAAAAAGAACGTCCGAGAAATTGGAAAAAATTGGGACAGGACCACCGGCTGTCGGTTCACCTAGGAATTATTAAAAAAAAATACGTCTTGTATCTTCAACTTCCACCCAATAAGTCCTCAATCGTGTGTTGTCCTCCACCAGCGGTACCGCGAGTGCAACGGCAGCACCTGCCCGAAGCCCCGCGGCGGCGCGAAGCCCTGCCCTACACGTTCTGGCAGGAGTCCAGCGAGACGGCGCCCGCCTTCACCTTCCAGCTGCGGCCGCGCGTCATGCAGGCGCGCGACACCTGCAAGCTGCTGTGCTGCCTCAGCGGCAAGCCCACGCCCACCGTCAAGTGGTTCGTGCACCTTATTACTATCACCATACAACACCAAATCCTGTGCCCCAATCTCTCTCTCATAGTCTCTGCTCGTTTCGGATTGCTCAAACATGTAAAAGGTCTTTTTAAAAAAAGAATAACCATGGAGTTTCTTGCCCGTTGTTCAGCATAGGAACGGCATTCCGAACGGCTGGTAAAGTAGTAGGTGGGCGATTCATAAGTACCGTACTTAATGGTCTACGTGAATAAAAAATATTCTGATTCTGCCGTCTCATCGGACTTTGAGAGTGGTGGACCCTAAGGAGTGAAATTTCCAAAAAAAAACCTCCCTTAGTGTACCTCTAGGGCACTCAAGGTATATATAATAAATAAATATCGCCAGACGAACACACCAGCTATACGGTTCCACACTAAGCAACGCTTGTATTATGGGTACCGTACAACGGACTGGGGGCGAACCCAATATATATTACTTATATAAATATTAAACATCCATGACTTGGGTACAAACGTTTCTGCTTATAACACAAAGATTGTTCCTACCAGGCTTCCAACTTGAGACCGATGGCACAGAAATCAGGGTCACTACCCTGCGCTACCAACTGCGCTAATCAGGCCGTCAATATTTACCTATAGATTTCTGAAAATTGCCAGTAAGGAATTTAATCCGCAAACACCTTGAGCAGTGGACTACCTACGCTTAAGCTACTGGGCATACTACTACATTCGTGCTCATCACGCATAGTTTGTCCCTACGAAGATTCGAACCCGAGACCCTCGACACAGAAAGCAGGGTCCAACTTCGCTAATCAGGCCGTCAAAATTTTCGTCAAATTTCATGCTTCTAGGTTCAGGGCGTGTGTTGTCTCTGTCGGTCAGTGCTAAGAATCTTACTACATAAATGATGATGTTGATGACTTCGTTGTCCACCACCAGGTACAAGGACAAACGCGAGTTGTCCAAGTACGACTACGCGATGCAGCACTCGGACGGCGTGGTCACCATGGAGATCATCGACTGCCGGCCCGAGGACAGCGGCAAGTACAGCTGCGTCGCCACCAACGTGCACGGCACCGACGAGACCTCGTGTGTCGTCATCGTTGAAGGTGAGACATTGAAACTATAGAAAATATTTTCAAGCGCAGCGAATGAAAAAGTAGAAGCAAAACGCTTAGTACCAACCGAAGGAATGTCAACAGTGTACGGATGACACTTGTCCGTGCGTCTTGTCGACCGACGATAGAATGGAGATGGGGGAATTAATTCGTGTAATTCCATCGGACACTCTCCGAAATGTATTCTGTAGAACACTGATAGGCTGGCAACCTTTCAATACTATATCCGTTATGTGTCTCATCCAGGCGAGGTGACGTCACCGGAGCAGGCGCAGATGATCCACAACTTCCTGCACTCCGGAGACAGGAGGTACATCGAGAAACCTATCAAACCAGCGCCGCCGCCGATCATCACCAAGACCAAGGTATGTTTCTTTTTTAAGGTTTCCAATAACAAATACATTGTGTGACTGAATATTAGGTAACATGCATAAGAATCTGAAAATTTGTCATAAAAATGACAGAAAATCACAGCATGCACTGTTATCAAAGGTAACTATGGCGCTAGGTCCGGGTCCAGGCGCTAGGACCGGGCGCTAAATTCAAAATGTTGATAGTTTTGAATTTTTAACGAAACTCACGCGTGTATTATAAGCTGTATTATGAACCTAACAGCGGTGAACTAGGACCCATTTTACGAGGGAGTGTGTTGAAAAGAAAATATACACATACCTCCATTAATTATTACTCGCTGTCCCGGCGAACTTCGTACTACTTCAGATTTAATTGTATGAGAAATGAATCATTTTATATATATTTTTGTTTGTGAATTTTTCTCATGTTTTTCTACAATTCGGGGTGGAAGCAAATTGATGAAATCAAAGGCCCACCCGTTCTTGAGTTATGTATGGTGTAACTAACACGTGTTTGTTTTATATCAGGTGACGATCGACCCGCCGGCGAAGTCGTCGCCGCGGCCCAAGTACTCCCCGCAGAGCTCGCTGGAGGCGGGCCGCAAGAAGTACGGCGCGCGGCTCGACTCCGACACCTCGTCCAGGTCCCGGAGCACCACCAAGGAGCTAGTCCGTGAGTGCCGCCGATATTATACCTTTCACAGACTGATTTAGAAAGGGTCTACTAAGCCTTGTACCTGCGCTTTGTAATCATTATTTGAATTCAGAATTTGGATATACATACATAGTACAAAAAAAAATCCTTTTTCGTAGTCTGTACTTCAGTCGCGTATCAATATAATGTAGCTAAGTAATGGAATTTTACTCGTTATCTAAAGTTTCTAGCAGTCGACACACAACCATTGCCACAGAAATGAGACTAGTGTGTCGCTGGAATGGCAATTGTATGCCATTTTATTTAAATTATCATAATTGGGCTTCGGATTCGAAAAAATATTTCATTAATATGTGGCTACATCATCCCTGAGTGCTATAGTATATAATAATACCAGCACTTTTTAATGTCCCACTGCTGGGCACGGGCCTCCCCTCAATGCGAGGGGGATTAGGCCATAGTCCACCACGCTGACCCAGTGCGGGTTGGCGGACTTCGTCTTTCGAGGGGTCTCTCAGACATGCAGGTTACCTCGACGTTGTCCTTCACCGTTTAGTACAGTATAGTATATGGTAGTTGGTAATATGAATGGTTCGGCAATGTTCGGCGGTT
Organism: Pheosia gnoma; assembly: GCA_905404115.1. Classification (NCBI taxonomy): domain Eukaryota; kingdom Metazoa; phylum Arthropoda; class Insecta; order Lepidoptera; family Notodontidae; genus Pheosia; species Pheosia gnoma. The sequence continues at coordinate 2,565,998 of FR989917.1, read as the reverse complement.
GTTGGTAATGGTTGGGCTCCCCGCAGTGCCGGCGTCGGACTCGTCGATGTGCGCGCCGTCGTTCGCGCGCTCGCTGCCGGGCGCGCTGTGCGCGCGGGACGGCGCGCCGCTGCTGCTGTCGGCTGCCGTGCGCGGCGACCCGCACCCCAGGGTCGAGTGGTTCAAGGCCGGCAAGCCGCTGCACTCCTCCGAGGTAACCTATACATCATTTTATATAGCCAGGATTTTATTGTCATTGACACTCGGACGAACAAATACGTGCATGTTTCATTCATTCTTGTCTACCATCGTCGTCCATTCATAAATGGGCCACTGCCAATCCGGCCCAAGCCCGGCCTAGTAGTAAGTGTGTTGTGTACTATGGTTCAAGTGTTTTAATCCTTGCAGGTTATATTTTTTTAATAATAGGTAATGAGAAATAAGTTTATTAATCAATCGGTTTGTTTATTAATATTTCCAAAATAATCTAAATCTTTCATAGAGTTTTGTTTTAAAAATTGCCAATGAATTCAAAGTCACTCGGCTTAGTTTTTTGTGCTACAATATGTTGTTCGTGACATATTTCTTCATCTATAGCAGGGCCCGCACTAGACACCAGTTCGTACTGACACTGATTTCTATACTGAGGGTCCCGGGCTCGAATCCCGGTAGGGACAAACATTGTGTGATTAACACGAATGTTTGTACCGGAGTCGTGGACGTTTAATATCTAGTCAAAATCTAAACTTATTTAAATAGAAATATCGTCCAATCCCGATTTGAACTTTAAGGAAAGCTGGGTAAATTTGTACTAGCCTCAATTGTCTTAAAATAAAACCAAATATTTATTGGAGTCCTGATCATTGCGCCAAAATGTCCACAATACAAGAAAATCACGATCACAGGTAGTGGACTTGAAGTACAAGAACGGCGTGGCCTCGCTGGCCATCAACGAAGTGTTCCCCGAGGACGAGGGCGTGTACTCGCTCAAGGCCATCAACAGCCAGGGCGAGGTTGAGACCAAGTGCAACGTCACCGTCAAACGTGAGTACTGACAAACCTTCCGTACCAGGTCCTGGCTTCCTAATACACTCGGGATCAATTGATATGGGTCACCAAATAATTATTAATAAATGTCTCCAAAACTAAGAATGACAAGTTATTTAAATAAATAATATTTTATATATTACTAGCTGTACCGGCGAACTTAGTACCGCCTAAGAATCCAATTTATGATAATTATTTAATTTTATTGTGTGTTTTATTCTCATTTTTTTTGTTATTCGGGGCGACGATAAATTAAAAAAAATCAAAGATCATAATAATTGGTTCTTGAGTTATAAATGATGTCTAACTAACACGATTTTGTTAATACCTACATCGCAGAAAAATATATTTTTGGGAATCAGGAGGATTTAGTTACTTATAATTATTTTTTTATATAATTTGTTGACTATATATGAACGATGTAGTGTAATGCGTCGCAAAGCCTGTCCAGGCCACAGACAAACCAAGACCAATCCAGAAGACAACAACCGCATTGTCATCACTCGCTTGTCAGACTTGACAGCTGACAGCTATTACGTCATTGATTCAAAGTCAAAGTCAAATCATTTATTTCGTATAGGCCTACGGGGGCACTTACAAATTGTCATTACATTTTTCTTAAGTCTACAACCGGATCGGAACGCGACCTCAACTGAGAAGATCCGGCAAGAAACTCAGCGGGCTTGTCTTTTTTTTTAAATTCATTATTTTTACAAAATCTATACTAATATTATAAATGTGAAAGTTTGGATGGATGGATAGATGGATAGATGGATGGATGGATGTTTGTTACTCTTTCACGCTAGAACGGCTGAACGGATCTGGATGAAATTTGGCACAGAGATAGATTATAGTCTGGAATAGCACATAGGCTACTTTTTATCCCGATAAAATGTTTGGTTCCCGTGGGATAGATGTTTTAATGTTTCATACTTTTTATCGCGGGTAACACCGCCGGGCGCAGCTAGTAAAATATAAAAGTAAGCTCCAGTGTGTTGCCATGCGGGGCGCACACACGCTACACTTTAACATTATATATATTGATATTTGAGCGATCAGTCCCAGACTGCTTTATCATCCAAATAATCCAAGATCCTGTAATAACCCTTACGACAAAGATTACTTTTTACAGTTGTTTTAAACTTATTAATGGGCAAATCTCGGATTCCTTTGGGAAGTTTATTATAGAAGCGTATACATTGCCCCATAAAAGAATTATTTATTCTGTGGAGACGAGTGAGTGAGTGACATTGGCCAAGCCCGAACCGTACCATACCAACGAGTGCAACCGTAAAGCTTTTATCATACATCAATATTAATTAAATACCTATGTGATAATTAGGTAATTTACATCTGAATCTTGTTTAACAATTCTCACGGAGATATTTACTTTGATATCTCCGTGAGAATTCTTTGGTGACATGTATTCATTGCTCCCACACACACCATATACTTAAATCCCTCATAGACCACCCAAATAACTTCCACTTATACACAATTTACCCATTAAAAAGCAATAATTTGCAATGTACGGTATTATTTGCAGCCATGGAGTCGAGCGCGGCTGCTGCGGCCGCCAAGACCGGCGACAAGCCGCCCAGGATAGTGGACCATGCGCAGTCGCAGGTCGTGAACGACGGCGACGCCGTCACGCTGGCGTGCAGGTCGGTGCCATGCCCACTAGTGGACAACACTATCATCATAATATTAGCCTTCTTTTAATGTCCCACTGTGAGGCACTCGCCTCCCCTCAATGCGAGGGGGATTAGGCCATAGTCCAACACGCTGACCCAGTACATGTTGGCGGTCTTCACGCGTCTTTCGAGTTTTCCTCGCGATGTTTTCCTTCACCGTTTAGCAGGCGATAATCATGGTTGAAACTGAGATTCGCACGAAATCCCTGAGGTGTGAGCTGGGTTTTGAACCGGCGAACGTCATTACCGAGGCAAGCGTTCTACTATCAGAGCTTAATGCTACATAGACAAGTTTTATTATTATAAGATAAAATTAAATATTAAAATCGTCGATAGATGTCGCTAATCATTATTAAACTCGCATCTTCACCCTACAGAATCGTCGGCGCCGAACGTTTCGACGTAGTCTGGCTGCACAACAACAAGGAGATCAAGCCCTCCAAGGACTTCCAGTACTCGAGCGAGGCCAACATTCACAAGTTGAACATCGCCGAGATATTCCCCGAGGACGCCGGTGAGTTTACCAACTAGTACTGCAGTTGCCACATAGATGGCGGTAGTGGGGTAGTCGTTTTTAATATTTGAAATAGATGGAGTTGTTTCCAATGTTTTATTATTTGATACAGCAATTCTACAGCGGTCTTACAGAAATCCTTTGCCATTTCTGCTCGCCTAGCAAGGCCGGCTGTGTGAAATAGTGCATAGCATTTTGTCTCATTATCTCCTATGAATTAAGCATGGGAGAGAGTGACGGGTGTGATACTATTCGTAGCCCTCCTGGTAGTTGAATTTCCCAACTTTTCTAGATCTAGTCTAGATTTGTTTGTCTAGATTTGTCAGAAGTTGAGAAGAATCACAATGGCCATGTTAAGACCATTAATATATTTGCGCTCCCTTTCAGTAAAATTAAAAAGCTCTGCCACTTCATGTTGATGATTCGTTTCTTTAGTGCCTAGCGTTAATGATAGATGGCGTTGTACGACAAAACACATTTTAACATACACCTTGACGTCACAAGGAAAGGTTAATAGTAAATGATGAATAAGTATCCTGACATAGAATCCGTTTATCCAATCTAAACTCTATTTTTGGGAGATGAAATGATTGTGTTAGTTGAATGAATGGGTTGGGACATTCAAATTTTCCAGTACAAAGTCCATTGTATAACAAAATGAATGGAATACGTACTTAAGTGAATCCTGTGTTCTTAGGTTCTCTTCCTTTTCCGGTGCTATTTAATATCGGGGGTCAACAATTACCATAGTTATCTTGATTTAAGAGACAGTTACCCAGAGGGAGTCGTATTACTCCACACAAACCAGTCTGAATCTCCACACAAACTCACTCCACAGAATGTTGTCTATGTCACAAAGTACGTTAGGTTAGGGGCAAAACAAAAGCTAGAAGTGCAATAGCATGTCTTTTAAGACAGACTTGTAACGCCAAGCCTCCGCTTTAAAGGTGTGTACACATGCGAGGCGTTCAACGACGCCGGCGAGTCGTTCTCGTCGTGCAGCCTCGTAGTGCGCGTGCCCGGCGAGGCGGCCGCCGCGCCGCAGTACTCCGCCTTCCCGGCCTCCGCCACCGTCAGCGCCGCCGAGCCCGCCGTCTTCACCACCGAGCTGGATAAGGTGAGGACACCATGTAGACATACCCAAGGGTAATGGTTGATGCCCAAAGTGACTAATACTATCAATCCTACATTGTTCTCACATACCTATACAATGTACTGTTCAAACATGTAAAAGATCTTTTTAAAAAGAGCAACCATACAGTTTCTTGATCGTTCTTCTCCATAGGAACGGCATTCCGAACGGTTGGTAAAGTAGTAGCTTAGCGTTTTGTAACTTTTGACGATTCATAAGTACTGTAGTTAATGGTTTACATGAATAAACAATATTCTGATTATGATAGGTCTCATGAATGGAGGCCTGTAAGTATAGTCCAATATGCTAAATTCGGACGCAGTATTTAAAACAATAGTCTGATACTGTATTAGTTCTGGTGTAGCTATGAAGCTTGAGGGTTAAATGCATTTAGAGTTTGACAACATTTCTGTAATTCTATTAATAACCAGTATGTAGAAATTCGTAAAACATCGTACCAGGATACAATAAGAAGAATGCCAATGGCATATAATAAGGTATATTTAAATTGGTTGCACTAAATAAAAAATAAATTCAATCTCGTCTTGTCAAAGACACAAATAATTTTGTCCCAAAACTGAATTAGATGTTAACTTATAATGTTTCATCCCTCAGCCACCACTCCAGCTCCAGTGGCTGAAGGACGGCAAGCCGATCGACGAGACCTCGGCCAGGTATAAGTTCATGATGGAGGGCAACTCGCGGTACCGGCTGGAGATCGTGCAGTGCGGCGCCGACGACGCGGGGCAGTACCAGGCGCGCGCCGTCGGCTCCAAGGGCGACGCGCTCGCCGCCTTCTACCTTAACGTCGTCGACAACTGAACTATGGACTGACAAATGTGTGGGCCTACCACGCAACCCTGCGGCACCCCACACACAACTCTCTCAAATTGAATGCTAAACGAATATTGAGTATGAACAACGATTTTTATACAATTCGGAGTCGTAAGTGTGTAAAGCAGTTTTTTTATTATAATAAAATTATTTATTAATTTATAACTTAATTAAGTGTTACACCTGTCGAATGCCTATGAGATGTCGCGGTACGAGTCCTCGTACGCTCTCTAGTCACTGTTAATGTTAATTTATTTATTTATTTTGTCGACTATTATCCAGTTGTTACTTTTTTTTGTTTACTCATCGTCCTAACAGATATTGCAGCTTCTTTTTTAAAAGCTTGAGTTTATTACGTTGGCAAAGAGGCAGTTGGTTCCGCCGCCGCGGCCGCGCGGCCGCCGCCACCTCGGCCGCGCGGGGCGGCAGCGAACCATCTGTACAATTATTTTTATATAAATTTAACTGTATTATTTAATTGTACATAATTTAATTTATATCATGTGACCGCGTAATTTATGAATAAATATGTATACTTAAAAAAAATGTTGTTTTATTGTTTGCTAGATCTAATTCCTTATGCAAACGCAGTTTAAGGAAAGCTCTTTTAGCGGAAAAGGTAGGATCTTCCAGTCAGGCGGGTAGTATGCCTGCGGGGCGGCCGCTATGCCCCACGGCTGTTGTCGGGAGCTTGTATATATTTTACGTGCTCCGAAAACTCTCATAGCGCGATTCAGGATTGTGAAGTTTGAGAATGTCAATTGTTCTGAATGCGTCTGCAGCGCCATCTGTGTAGCTCGTGGTGCGGTGGAAGTGGTCACTACACCCTTAATAAATCTATTCAATTACATAATATCGTAGAATAGCTGTAAAACAACTGACTTGATGGCTTAGTGGTTCGACGGGCCGTACTCGTAGCAGAGACGTTCTCGGTTCGATCTCACTTTAGCTATTAAAACCATTGTAGTGAGCCCATATCGGAGATAAGTCGCAGGGCAGAGCAGTTACCGAAAAACCCCTAACATTTTAGAAAAGTGGATGATTCGTGAGATGTCTCATATCACCATCCCATAGGATATCCCATCATATATAGATATCCCATCAGGCGCATAGCTAGTCGGTATATAAAATCGCACCACAATTACAACCCACTGCATTCCCAGCCATCCTGAGCCGGATAAAAAATGATAATCTACACATTGATCATCACAAATCTTAGACTCGATTCGAAAAACTAGCAAAACCAAAAAAAAAAAACATAATGCCAGCTAGCTATTAAAAAATAGTTGTTCCAATCGAACCGAGTTGTACGTGACGTGGCACAACCGTGCATATTCAAACAAAATCTTATTTTAAAATATGAAATCCTCCAGAACGAGTTATAAGTTGGTGGTTTTGGTTTTATTTGGAGTCGCGCGCGTCGGGGTGACGCGGCGTTATTCTGTAAAACTGGTGATGGTGGAGCCCTCGTATTGTTTCTATAGCTTTATATACGACTAGTATTTGACCGCAACTTAGCTCGACATCTAAATAATTATACCAGCCCTTTTTTAATGTCCCACTGCACGGGCCTCCCCTCAATGCGAGGGGGATTATTAGGTCATAGTCCACCACGCTGGCACAGTGCGGGTTGGGGACTTCACACATCTTTCGAGGGGTTCTCTCAGACGCTTAGGTTTCTTTATGGTGTTTTCCTTCACCGTTTAGCAAGTGATAATCCTGGTTGAAAATGAGATTCGCACATGAAATCCAGAAAATCCCAGAGGTGCGAGCCGGGGTTTTAACCTGCGATCCTCGTTACCGAGGCAAGCGTTCTACCAACTTGGCTATCACTTTATACGACAATTATGCTACAGTTATATACCTAAATATATAATAAATTAAAAAGGTATCAGAATGCACTCAGCAAATCCCCACCTCCATCGGCCGGCAGGGTGCCCTAAACTCTGGCAGCTTTGCCACGTTGAATGGCAAAGCTGATGTGTTGGCCAAAATATGTGCCAGCGTTCTGGTCACCAGATGTCTCCACAAAGGTCCCCGGTTCGAATGCTGGAAGGAACAAACTATGTCTGATGAGCACGAATGTTAGTAATCGATTCATGGTTGTTTAATATCTTCCTATGATATAATGGGATCGCCTACAGTTCATTATAAGTTACTCATAATACAGGCGTTGCTTAGTTTGGAACCGTACAGATAGTGTGTTCGTCTGGTGATATTATAATTATTATCACAGATTTCTTAGGTCCTACCGATATAAATAAAATGTTATCACTCAAAAATGCATTAACTGAAGCATTTCTACTTCATCTCACAACTTATCATAAGTATTATAACATTCAAACTACATAATAATCTTAAATTTAGTTAGGCAGTTAAATGTTATCACACGTCCACACGCCGAACCCGTAATAGTTGAATTAATAGACGATAGAACGGTAGCGTTCGCTACGGGGACCCGCCATTAACCCGTGTCCCGTGCCATCACTAAACCATAATCTAAAACCTAATTGAAACACCTTTTTTAAACGGTACGGCTAATAGAGTAGTTCATACATTTATGGAAATACTTTTATAACGTAAGTCTTATAAACGTACTGAGATAAAAATGAAATGTTTGTCGTTGGTCTTGAGAACGGCTGAACCGATTTGGCAAGTATTTTTAAGCGTTCGTAGAAGTTCGAGTAAGTTTTTTAAGGAAAGGACATTGAAAGAGTTGTGCGGAAAATTGGAAAAATTCTAGTTTTACATAATAATGCCTAACTTTGCCACACATCAGACTATGTCGTCTGGTGGGGATATTAATCTTAATTACGCCTACGTTATGGGGGATATTTATCATATATATCTATAACATAGATCTAGGACGTTATATATATATATATATATATATATATCTATGCAAAAATGTAGTTGAGACATATGGCTCTACCTTTTATTTTAGTCGAATCGAAAAGTAGAATAAAAAGGCCATTCCATATTTCAATATTTATCGCGGGAGCGTTTCGTTTTCGAACAAAATTCGAAAAGGGTATGCTTTGTGTGTGGTTTTTTTACTCGCACGCCTGCTCTGGACTTATTATAAATGAACGCGGTCGCCTCGATGCGTTTTTTACGAGAAATCATTCCGTTTTTGTGTTTCGTTAAGTGCTCGGTTAATGGGATGAAAGTTGATAGTTCAGACGTTCAGATATTATTTTAAATTAGTCTAGTTTTCACTCGGCCGTAGGTCCTACTTCAAATTCTTACTTGTAGTTAGATACCTAGCCGATTTGATGAATTAATGTAGAGCATGTGTGTACCTATGCATTAAACATTTTACCAACTACCTAATTATCCAAGTATAAGACCATAACATGTAATTAAAATTCACTACTAAATATCATTTTTTTTTATTTCAGACGTATTTTGTGTAGCCCCTGCACGGTCTCATTTTAAACAAGCAAATCCGCAGGTAAAAGCTAGATCACGATGATATTCGCTGTGCTTGATATTCGCTGTGCTTGAATACTAAATAACGCATACATTATTTATGCGTCTGAAAGTAATTAATGTAATCACATCGGCGGTAAATTTATTACTTTTTGCGTGTCGGTAATCGAACCCAGGAAAGCGGGGCGCAACAAAACGTCGCAATCGCAACCCGCGAGCCGAGGAATCTGCTTTGTGAGTTTTAACTCATTTTTGTAAGTTCAAATCATTTCTTGGTTTTAGGGTTCGTTGGCGGTTTCAGAATAATAATGTAGCGCAATTATTTTGCGTTCACGATTGATTGCTGAAATACTTAAGTAGGTACCGACAATATCATTCTACTGTCTATTAACTGCTGCAACTGTTACGAAGAGACACAAAAGAACTACATAAATCTGCCCTAAAAGGAGGTCTAATACTATTTCAATAATCGCATATTGTATTAAATAAAAAGGTAAATATAAACCAAACTCCTAACGAACCTACTTATATTTATTTTTAAAAACCTAATTAATTTCTTTCAATAAGCATTCTCACCCTATCAAGCACAGAAGCCACATTTGAAGTGGTAACACCGATTCTAACACGGCCGCGAGGCCCCGCCGATTTAGTGCGACACTAATAGGCCATAACAGATATAAAAATCAATTATGTCCGGAACCCGCGGCGGCGGGCGCGGTGCGCGCCGCGCTACGGTTTCCCATATCTTATTTGATTCTTGGAGTCAGCACAGAGGTACTGTCGAGACGCAATTAGACATAAAAAGTTTTAAAGGTATTTTTCTTGATAGAAAGTTCTTTCAATTTAGGACTTAATTGTAGTTTCGTACTAACGGGCATTTACAAATTGTCTTTTAATAGTTCTTCTACTATTTGAGGCGGAGACAACTCCAAAAAATCTAAAATTATAAAAATTGGCGAACCATGTCTTGAGTTATAACTAAGACTTTTTTGTATATATATGTAGCGACCTCATCAACCGCGCCACAAGCTTAACAGTTGGCGCTGCAGACGCATTCAGAACAATTGACAATTCTCTACACAATCCTGAAACGCGCTACGAAAGTTTTCGGAGCACGTTACATAAATACATGCTGCCGACAAAAACCGTCGGGGCATAGCGGCCGCCCCGCCAGGCATACCACCCGCCTGGCTGGAAGATCTTCCTTCTTCCGCTAAATTGGTGACCCTTCTGTGAAGTCTCCTAAATGTAAAATGACATTTAAGAAAGTCTTGTGACGCTTATTTAAATGGAATAAAATTAATAATATTTAGCAAGACCAACATCGTCTCCACGCCTCTCGCGATGGTTGCACTTACAATACTTTATTACGTCGTCGGCGGGTCGTTTATTTGCGCGATCGTCTCGTACTGATTTAAAACACATGTGTCTTCGGTTCGATCGCCCCGCGCTTATTCTACAACTGGCAATTGCGATCGTCACACGTTTTTAGTTTATTTAATTAGTATTTACTCGCTAGATTTCGCTCGCTCTAGGATCTATCCTTAAGTCGTAAACATTGAGTGTAGCAGCGGCACTATCAGCATTCAACTAGGTTAGAGGAGTCGTTCTCGTAATTTAGAGGTTCCATGTTCGACCCCCACCCTGGCCTTGAAACTGTTGATGTGACCCTTAGCTCAAGCTTTAGTTTAGTTAGACGGGCTACTGACCTAGCAATATCTTGACAAAAAAGTAAGTACCTACTAATTGCATAGGTACAAAAATATTTGGTGTGAATTGCAACTAATTGCAAATCGCGATTTTTACACGATAGAGTCGAAATCGGATTCGTTTTAAGATTCTTATACATTGCTAGCTATCTACATTTTCCCATTTTGTAATGTCTATCCAAATACGCTATAGTTGTATGCGCATAAGGTTTAATTTCGTACACAACAAATGCATTTGAACTTGTATTCATTGCAACAATTTAATTTTTACAAAGTTAACGTTGCGGTCACAAACGATTAAAATGGCACCAATTTAAAGAACTTTTTTGTTCGTGAGTTGTAAATATTAATTTTGTTTTATAGCCACATCAGAAGATAAAGGTTATTGATATATTCGGAATTTAAATTACAGCAAATCATTTCTGGAAATCTGGAAATGTGAGGTATTTTATTTTCTGTTCCATTTACAAAAAAATATTTAAATATAGAAAACTTATGAAAATTATGACTATTTAATTAGGTAGGTTTGGTATCACATTCATAGCTAGCACGACTTAGCTAAGTACATTTAAGGGCTAAATAAAAAACACCATAAGTACTTAACCCTTAATAGCCTAGAGTTTCAATTTTGATACCAATCTTTTAAACCGAATATTCACATTACTATTAGTTTTTTTTTATAGCTTGGTTGTACGTATTTTACTGTTGTATAATATTCTTTCCAACGAAATTAAAAAAAAAAACAAATGTCATTATTATTAAACACAGTAACACTAAACACAGTAATATTAAAAATAAATCACTTTCGTAAATCAGGCTACTAAGGGTTAAAAGGGAACTTATCTATATATACCTATAAAACAAAGTCGTTACACCATTTATAACTCAAGAATCTTTGGTTTAATGAATTTGTCTCCGCCCCAAATTGCAGAATAACTATTAAAATATGGGAAAAATCTATAAAAAAAAACAATTAAAAATTTATTTGAGACGGTGCGAAGTTCGCCGCGACCGCTGATTATAATATAAATCCTCGTTACGATTTAAAGCACCTACTTAGTCGTATCTAGACAATTTGAGTCATTTTCGTCTTTACTTTACATATTATTTCAAGTATACATTTTTACTAGTTAATAAATCTATTTTATTAAGAAAAGTGAGTCTTACTATGTTTATAATGAAGTAAGCGTGAGCAAACTTGGTAAAAACAGCCTTCAAAACAAATAAAGCAATGTCCTCAAAAAAACATGATTATATTATTTCTTATATTTACGCGAATACTACACATTGAAATAAAACTAATTTTACGGATTTTATCGTGTTCATTTTATATGATGAAAACATAAAATGAACATGATAAAATCCGTAAAATTAGTTTAATTTCAAACATGATTGTTGATGATGATGTTAAGAGGAATTGTAAAATCGATTTATTTTACATCTGTCGATCGTTTAATCGATCCCGTGCTCCTTGCCTTGGGTGATATCGGAATCTTACATCATTGGAAAGGAAAAATAAGGCACATTTTATGATTTCACCTGTGCTTATTTCAGTGTTATTTAGCTCCTGAAAATCAGAACATGTTGTAGGTATTCATGTAAACCATTAAGTACAGAGCTTTATGACTCGTCAAAATTGTCACATAATGCTAAGCTACAACTTTATCACCAGTTCGGAATGCCGTTCCTCTACTGTTAAGGTACAAGGCCGTAGCCAAGAATTCACCTATGTGTGAGATCCTATGTTTTTTTCTAAAATAAAAGTAGCCTAAGTTACTCCTTGTTACATCAGCTATCTGCCAGTGAAAGTCCCGTCAAAATCGGTCCAGCCATTTCAGAGATTACCCGGAACAAACAGACAGACAGACAGACAGATAAAAATTGTAAAAAATGTTGTTTTGGTATAGGTACCGTGTATACATCCAAATGCACTTAGTAAAAAGCGGTTATTTTAATATTACAAACAGACACTCCAATTTTATTTATATGTATGTATGTATGTATAGAAGATGTATAGATGAAATAAACATTTCATTAGATCCGAGAACGATGTTAAGTATTCCTTGATTCCAAAATGTTTTTTTTTAAATTGATACTGTCATTAAACTAAGGTTGGTTCCGAGCGAACTCGCGGTATGAATCCAATAGCACAATAAGTCACAGGATACCTCGAGGGTCCCGCCTTCAAATTTAATCCCCGGCCGATGACCCCCGGCCTATTGTCTCTGCCAGGGAAGGGCGTTTTCGAAATCTGGACAAGTGTGAGTCATAATTGCGGTATTTGGGTTCCGCATAAAAGCAACACAACCGTCTAAATGGTCGCATCGATTCCAAACAGAGAGAGGTATATAAGAAGGAAAGAGAAGCACAGCGATTGCCTCTTTTTTCTTATAGCTATCTCTCTCTGTTGATTGGCTGTGGAGTTACTAGAAGGTAGTGTAGGAAGTTCCCTTAGCAACGTAAAATCTTTTGAATAGTAGGATCAAAAAAATATACTTACCTTGATTCATATTCTTATCATATATATTCTTGGTATTCTTATCATATCAGGTCTTTAGGTCATCATATTATCTGTAGGTTTGCTAGGTATTATAAGTGAGCACTAACAAAACATTTTATAATAGCAATACAATGGCATAAAACTTTGAAATAATGCTCTTATATTTCTACAGCAAAATCATTACCGAGAAAATTCCAAATCAGTGTCAAACAAACTTCATTGCACAACCCTAAAAACTGCGGCCGAATAAAAAAATCAACCTTCCAATATTCCATCTTTGTGGAGCTGTCATTGATCATTTTTCAAAAAATACCACAAATTTGGACTCAGATTGTAAAAGGGTTTAAGATGGAGATTCTTTTTTGTGTTTTTTAAGAAAGTGTCCGTCGCTGCGGAGCACACGTGCGATCTGACGTTTTGACGCAGATAAGACAAGTTTTTTATATATATTTCTGGGCTCCTAATTTACAAGAACCCACTAATTTGATGATTTAAAACGTCCCGTATGCTTCTGATTGTATATTTCAGTTCATAGACAGGTTGCTTGGATTTTTTAGAGTACGCTGAGTAAAACTTATTGTTTCATGGTGGGTACCATACAAACCAAAATAAATTATAAAAAAAAAACTGAAATTAGCCGCGCTGGGAATCGAACGCGCTACCATTTAATGCCAAATGGACTACACTCAACTAGAGTAAGGGCCAAAGTTTGTTAACACAATCGATTTAGATTTTAGTAGAAATGACATAGACTACCTACTCGTAATAGTCACATTTTCAAAAGTGCCATTATCATGTCATTGCCAAGCGATTAAGAGTCGATTGTGACAGACTTGGCGCCTAGGCCCGTGGTAAGTCCTCAGTTAGATGCCCCTCGGATGGCATTTACCGCCACTTCCACAAAGCTCAAATTAAACCATTAACAAAACTAATTAAACCACAGTTATCCAATGTTTATTAGCGTTCAGAATTAGAACTAACTCGATACAGATCTATAAATAATGCGTGCGCCGCGACAAAGGCCTGCGCACGGGCAGACGGTGCTCTATACAACAATGTACTCGTATTTATAAGCAAAATATAAGTATGTAACATTCGCGAGATCGCGCTGCCTTCACCCATACATATGAATTTTATGAATTGTGAACACAGCAACAGTGGAGTCGATATTTAATTTAAAAAAGATTGCTGCAAAAATGTCAGTCATTTATTGTTTTTTTTTATATTTCCGCGAATTCTTACGGAATCAGTGTTCTTTTGCGAGGACCTGTGGTTGATCAAATCTGATATCATGGCGGGTGCGATCCTGTACATGTTCACAGATTGCAGACTTCGTGGAGCGCCGGTGTTTCACATCAGCGATGTGTTCTTTTATCCGGCTTTTAATTGATCTTTTAGTTTGCCCTATGTCCTTGATCCTTAGTCCTTAATCTGAAATCCATAAAATTAGTTTTATTTCAATTTTAGTCATTTTAGAAAAATAAATATGTTATCACGCCTTTAATCTCCGTAGGGGTAGGCAGACGTACAATGTAGTGAACCGACATTTGGCCATTTAAAATTTTATAAAAAATGCCAATAATGCTATGACTCTACGTCATTAATGGCGTCAGTGCAACTGGAACTCGTAGGCGATCGAGAGTGTAACATCCCCAGCGCTACTCCAGGCATGCGCGTGCGCCGCTCCGCGGCGGGCCCGCGGCGACGTGCATCGATTTATGCCGATATTCGATAATTAAAAACAATCCGCCATATTGCTTTTTGTCTCTTCTTTTATTCCCGTTTTCGTGCATCCCTCATTTGATTGTATTGTACTTGTTTTGTTCTTCTTAGGGATCGCCATTTTTGCATTAACTCCGCTATCGGCTTCGTCTCGGCTTGCAGCGCCATTGAGATGTTTTCATATAGGTACATGTTACAGCATCTCCGTGTGGGACGCGGGTTCAGCTTTGTTCTTAATATCGATGTAATTGGAGTGGTCATTCGTTTTGCGAGATTTTATCGGAATTGAAGACTTAAAATAATATATATCGCCAGATAAACACAAACTGTACGGACCCAAATTTACCAAAGCTTGTATGGGTACCGTACATTCGACTGGGGGCGATCCCAGTAACCTCCAGATCTGGGCAAATGTATAGATGACTAGCTGTCCCGGCGAACTTCGTACCGCACTCAGAATCAAATGTATGGGAAAATGAATTATCTTCATTATTTTTTGTTTTGTGAATTTTCCCCATGTTTTAGTAATTATTCTGCTATTCGGGCAGAGACAAATTAAAAAAAAACTAAAATCATAAAAGTCGATCCACCCGGTCTTGAGTTATAAATGGTGTAACTAAAACGACGTTGTTTTATATAAATGTATATCGCCAGACGAACACGAAAACTATATGGTCCCACACTAAGCATCGCTTGTATTATGGACTGGGGGCGAACCCAGTATAAAAATAATTGTGTTAAATAACTTCACAAAATACCAGAAGCCACAGCATTAATAAAACTATAAAACACAGAAATGATTTAAAACCCAAACCCGAATCTGAACTTTAAAACTCCAACAAAGACCCGAAATACAATATCCTCATTATATAGAAAAAAATATAATGAGAAAATACGAGATTTGACCCAAAAAAACTCACCCTCCATCAAAGGGTTAGGGAGCGAGACAGAGCACACTTTGTATGTAGCTAGAAAGAGTAGGAAATGCGATTCAACCCTTTCGTCGCACCTGGACCGCTTTTTATCAAGCTGTTTTTGTGTTGAAATTTAAAAAAGTGCAAAATTTCTTATTGTTTGGGGTCAATATTGATTTTTTGAGCTCAAATAGACGCAGGCGCACAATACTAGTTCGTTATCTGCCATAGTTTAAATGAGGCCATTAGTTTGTGACCTCATAATAGGTGACAGTTGACATTGTATCTGGCACGTTTTGTGTGCACAGATAAAATATAGTCATTTTTAGGATGCTATTTAGTCAAGTCTTTTAAAATATATTCAGAAATATTTTTATCAATTTCAGTATTTTTCATGACGGACTAAAGTTAAAATTGAAAAAAATAGAACAAGGATTATCTAACAAATTATTATAAACCCAATTTCGTTTTATTCTTCTTTCTTATCTTGTCAATGGCCTACAAAATAGAGCCATTATTGGCAGTGTAGCGTATTAGATTTCTAGTTGTTACACCTTTAAGTTACCTGTGACGATCTTACATTTCTGTCCAGAGCCGCGTTCACAGCAACCGCGCATCGTCGTTCGCTGATTTGTACAACTAGAGTTCAGTGATTTAGGCACGGCCAGTAACGTAGTGATACGCCATGTTGTTTTTTTAAACCATACAAAAAAATATGCAAATCTGCAATACTTCTTCGTTATAAGCACTCAATCGGATATCGGTTCAATGATACCAACACGTGCCTGCTTAAATATATAAAAAAAATTATCGGAATGTCATATAAAGCTTATAAGCCAACTAGTTCTCGTTGGCCATAAATAATTTCATCAGTCATTGCTCCATTGCAATCCTAATTACAGTACAATGACATGCGCACACGCATAGGTACAACTTTCCCAACAAAATCTTAACAAATATAAACCACCTACAAATGAATATTAACAAGTCAAATAATATTTCGGCAACTAACGGATCGCCGCCATGACATTTCGAAAAACTCGCGATTGTTCTATGACTAGGCTGAGTAACGACGCCCACGCACCACACATCTACCGACCGAGAGAAGAAAAATATAATTAAATAGAATTGTAATTGTGTAATATGCTCGCCCCGCCGCGCCGCCATCTGTACATCTGTTATTGTCAACACACCTGAGAACGACGAGCTACATCGGTCCCTGTCTCGCGTTGGTCATACACATGTGTTGGATAGAGATGGAGACATTAAATCGGTTCAGGCGAGATGTGGAAGTGACAAAAAACTCGTGCTTCCTGTGTCTTTCGTATCATTTGAAAAAGGAATAACGTGGATGTAGTATAGGCAATGATGACGGATAAATGAAATAATTTATACAGAAAATCAGTATTAAGGTGGAAGCTCAGGTCAGGGCGCGAAATTCAAAATGTCAATGGTTTTTTAATATCGCAAAACACTAAATTACATCGTAAAGATGTCCAAATTTTTCGTAAAAAATAAAAACCATTGACATTTTGAATTTCGCGCCTTGACCTGAGCACCTTAAGTAAAGATGAGGGACTTCTTGGCGGGAAGTTGCACGGTAAAGTTGTCAATTTTGTTTTATTATCCAAAAAAAAAATGTTTTTTTATAAATGATGGATCTATTATGTTGCCAACCTGAAAAATAAGAAAATGAAGAAGAAAGCAGATACAGTTAATCTACAACACAACTCTTAGTAATTGACTACTTGATATTTTAATCAATTTTACAATGGAATTTCAAATTGACAAAAGGAACTAAATTCTAAGTAAGTTTAAGTGAGCTTGTCTGAATCTCATATCAAAAGCAGAACGGAACATCTCAAGTCCCGACAGAAGAGTAGGTACAGCAAATCATAATATAAACATAAATTATATACTTTAAAATACTAACAGATAATGTCATGAATTAGTGGCTAGACCAAATAATTCAGACATCAATATTTTATTTTATCTCCGAACTCAGCGTATACTACACACACGGTGTATGAAGTTTTGACGTATTCCATACAATGTAGACTTTTTAACAATTCAAAAATAGAATGTTTTTAACTTAACCCTTCCATATTTGACAAAACCCCAACTTTTTTATATTTAGAACGCAACGCGCACCGAACGGGGATTTGGTTCTTTAGAAACGTTTCAAATATGGAACTCGTTCGAAATATGGATTAGAATAACGGAGTGTTGTTGTAAAGTATGGAAAAAATGATTCAGTCTTTTCAATGGTTCTTATTTAGTTTTTCTTGTCTTAGAACATACATTTTAACATTATCTATACTTAATAATAAAGTAATATTTGCCCATTTTAAATGTCTCGCCGTTGGGCACGGGCCTCCCCCCAATGCGAGGGGAGGAGGCTATAGCTCACTATGCTGGCCTAGTGCGGGTGTGGACACATATTTTTACGGCTTCTCACAGACATTCAGGTTTCCTAGCGATGTTTTCCTTCACACATTCACACATGAAATCCAAAAATCCCAGAGATGCGAGCCGGGGCTTAAACCTGTGATACTTGTTACCGAGGCAAGCATTCTACCAACTTGGCTATCACTGTTGCTTATCTATTATTAGGTACCATATATCAACCCATTAATCAACTAAAAATAATGGTCAATCTTCGTTAAATTGACAAAAAATATTGGTTTCCATATTTAAAATTACGATTTTTTGCAATGTCTGTAGTATATTTACAATATATTGGTATATTTACAAATGAAAATTTGAACTAAATTAAAAATCAAAAATGTTCATAAAAATATAGCAACGATTGAATATGAAAAATGGGAAAAAATAATGTTCCACCCATGACAGTTATCTAGGATCTCGAAAATATATCTGATGTCGCGATGAAGGGCAACCCTTCCGGATGAAAAGAAACGTTCCGAATAAGGGGTTAATTTTGACAAAAAATAATTATACAGTGTAATATTTTGACAAAACTGCGGAGTCACGTTACAGCCTGGTGCAACCAGAAAAAAAAAGCAAAACGCAACAATTGTGTTAAAAAGACAGATTTCTCGCGGAACAGGATGTTGTAGGTAACAATTCTAGTGATAAATGACGTTGAGTTATACTTTAAATGTGTTTTAAGCCCAAAAATCTTGGTAAAGAGGAACAGCTTACTAAAGAAAGTAATTATCTAGCAATTTGTAGATAAAGGTTCCAATGTTATATGAAGCACTGGGACCGAAAAATCTCTAGCCTACAAAATAAAATGTTTAGCAACGAAACATATGGACAAGTTATGTTTTTTTACATTATAATTATACGTTCAAATATAGCGCTATGCATACCTTCACTTATTTAAATAAAAAAAGAAATATATTTCCAACCAGCAGCTTTCACAAAAAAACTCAAATGTTAAATCTCAAAATATTTCTAATTAAATGTCCAAAGGACGGAAAAAAAATGCGTCGACCTACGTTCGTTATTAATTTTCCAAATTTAAACAAATCCCGCATATCTCAGTTCGACAACTATGCCAGACATTTAGCGCGGCAAACATTTTTGCGTTCCATATTTGAAATAGCTTCGGATGCGAGTGAGACGGTTATTAGGGTTCTTTCAAATGAGCGAGACGAGTATACAACAATTGTGATGTATTATTCAAACGTTTTACTAAAGTTTTTTTTTAAGATAGAGAATTAGAGTTCGAATTAGAGAGCTTCATTGGTGTTTTCTTAGTGAGTTGTTTACTAGCCAAGGGATTGATTATTTACCGACAAAATTAGGCTATTTAACGCGGCAAAGTATTTCGCGGGCTAATTATCAGATTTTTCTTTATTAGCTATCTAGGATGAGCTGAGGTAGCTAGGACCTCTTCGCAAGTTTAATAAACCATTTAGCTGATTATATCCCGCCAAAATAGCAAATACGTACTACATCGGGTAAATAATGGGAACATTAACATTAATATTGAACAACAAAACAAAAAATAATTTAATAGAATAACAAGGATTTCGTATGGTCGCCCCTCGTCCCTCACGCGTCGCCACCGGACGCCGCAAATTTCCGAAAATGTCCGCTTTTTGCGGCTGGTCGGCAATTTTCGGAAAATTCGCCCGCGCGCCGCCGCCCGCTTAGCCGAAACTGTAATTATACCTATTTCGATTTGAGACTTTTTCCGCGCCCAACAACGCGATCGGTAATCGTCGTGTAAGTATTATTCGCATCTCGATAAAATATCGCCCGGCATTCCGTTCGAAATTCAACTTCATATTTTTTAAAATACGCTTACGCGTGTGCTCGGACGGATACCTGTGTTTTGGAATTCCGAAAATTACAGAATTGAATCGCCTTCATTCGCCATTAATGGAAATGATTTGTTTTTTCTCGGATTCTTGTGTACAATGTTTTTATTGAATGCAAATGTGTAGTTATTACAAGTTGGCAATTAAAATTAAATTTTAAATGGGAGCCGTCTAAAAAGAGAACTGGAATTTGTTACCTAAAAAAAGCCTTCTTTTTTTTAAGAAAATCTTTAATACTGACATCTTCATTAAGTAAACTGTATACATAATTATTTTAAATTTTCTAGTTTTGATTAAAACTGGATGACCTCAAAGTTCAGTTCAATTAAAAATTACACGAATAAAAGAATGTTTATTTCCAAACCCTAAAATAGCATCGCGGTACAATTTGACCCACCTGCAGTATCTTAACGCGGGCACAATGGCTGGGCCGCGAGGGCCCGACCCTTCGCCCTTACGCATCGAAAACAGCCAGAATCGTGGCAAAAAAATCGGAAAGATGGCAAAGGTGTCTCAATTTTGGACAAAAAACTATTCGCCAAGGTTAAGACCCATGGGAAAGAGTTAGATACGGTTTTTAATCTTTCCTTCTTTTTTTTTACAAGAAAGACGATATCTTCCGCGTTTTTTTTTGATAACTGTTTAGCGAGGGTACCGCTATTGTGGAGGTTTTTAAAAATTGTCGAATTCAACCCCTTTAGCAACAGATGATGCTGGAACGCGTGAGATAGTTTTTTTTTTTAAATTTTCGTACTTTGATTTATAACTGTTTGCAGTAATTTGAGATTTTTATAGATATTTTGCCGTTGTAGGAGATTTTTGTGTGGGTTTTTAACGGTTTTTTGGAATAAAAGATGTGTAACGTCATTACGGTTTTTTAAGATAAGTATGTGCATTTATCTATTAAAAATAACAGAGACTATATAATAAGTAATTAATTATTTTATTTCATTTTCTTTGTACATCGTGTAGTTTAAATATTGTTTAATAAGTATACCTACCTATAAGATACTACAATTGTATATTATTTCAACAACAAGGTACAATTCACACACAATATATAAAAAAAACCATTTATGAAACTTAATTTGTCTGACCAAAAAACAGTTTTTTTTTAACACAACCCAGTCAAATTCAATCAGGAGCGTATTGTCCACGCGACACAAATGTGGCCAAGGTGGCCCCATTTTTGACCAAACAAAAAAAGTTAATAGAAAAAGGTCACCCAGGGGTCATAAGTCATAAGGATTAAGAATTCTTAAGGTTGGTCTATTTTACCAAAAAGAGGTCAGTTATACAATTCGATACGCTAGCGAAATTTCAAGGGTTGAGTTCCGGGAATTGGCTTTCTTTCAGTAACGCGATATGTGTGTGACCTCGGGTCAATTGGTCCAATTGAATTGAATTATTTGATTTTTAATCGAATAAAACTTATTTTAAAAGTTCACACAGAATTTTGATAGCTTTTATAATAATTGGCGAGCATAGAGAATATTTTTTTTAGTTTTTTTTTATTTGAAAAAAGTATATGGCTCGTCTATGCTATTTTGATTATCGATTCAATTAAATATGGAATTTAGCACCTTGTAAAATAATCATGTCTCATCATTATTGTGTCGACTTTAATCATTAATTCATAAGACGTAAGCAAACAGCTGTTACAAACATAATATAATTTACTTATCCCGAGCAAGTGTGAACAATTGAATAGTATATTTCTAATTGCAAGTAACTATGAATTAAAAAATGTAATTTTAAAAATATGTCATTCTATTTTTTTAAATATGTTATGGTATTATGCACATAAATTAATGAACGACTCAAAGGAATGTAACTCGAATGATGAATACGCAAAAAAAAGTAAGTTTAATGCAGATTAACCTTGGATCCGTTCTGTCGCGACCTCAACCACCCCTCGGCTCAAAAATATCCAACCATTTCCCACGATTCACCCCAATTTTAGGGTTATCTCTTAACGCGGAGTGAACATCAAAAAGTAGATCACTTTAGAATCGCTATCATTATTTTTTTTAAGATTTTTTTGCAAAAATCTGTTTTTTTTCGTCGAAAAAATTGACCCCATTTTCTGATGAGGTCTCGACCCTGTGAATTGAGTTTAACCCTGTATGTTTGTGAAATTCGATCTGGTAACTTCGTGTTTTTTTTTAAATATATTTTTAAACGAGTTTATTTGGAAGTTCTTGTGGGAAGATGACTGTTAATTAGTACATACCTTGCTTTTCATAGACACAGCATCGGTGTCCGTCTACAGCATTAACCACCCAACAGAGAGAGATGGAAATATAAAATAATATGCACGGCAACTGTCTCTATTTATCTTTTAACACTGCGTCTTTTTGTTAGGTCTGACTTTTAAGTAAGTTCAAATGGTATTTGTTAAGTCATCAAACTCAAACACAAGTAGGTGATACAACAGCCAGTGAATCAATAATACAACAACACATTGATCACGACCGGACCAACGAACAAAACGACGCTCTATTATTAATAATACAATTTTCTTGCGAGATCAAGTTCGAATGCCGTTTCTCGGTAAAAAGTCCATACAAGACCGCATCTGCGGCACTAAAAATAATTTTCAACGTTTAATACAAAAATCGTAATAATTAACTCGGTTACATACCAATAAATTACAATACGAGAAAGAAATGCAACACGATACGCACACACGCGCAAATCGCGTGATCACAATGCACACAACGATGCATAGTGCGGGGACGCAATACGATAAACAATTTATCGTGAACTGTTTCTGTGCAATAATTTATTCCTTTATTTTGTTACTATTGTTCGTGTTTTTGTATCTATTTCGTCCCAGGAGTGTGGATATAAATTTAAATTGAAGAGTGTACTTAATAGTTTATTAGTTACTTATACATATAATCCGCCCTGGCAGTGATAATCCAGCACATTAGAGCTAAGACGCCTAAAACATTTTTATTCGAATACAATCATTTGTATTGAATGTAGTTATTTTTATTATTAATAATTATGATGCTGAATTCTACTACATCTGTGTTCGTTTGCTCTTGATAGAGCGCATTATTTGTCAGTAACGATGATAGGAGCGAGATGAGTATACCGGTGTGATGGGTTTGACATATCCGAATATGGATAGCAACTCCTTAAAAAAATTGGACTAAAAATGGCAAATGCAAAGCTACACCCACACAACATCGACATAGTCACATTTTGCATTTTTCTCATACAAAGATTCTATAGGTATAATTTGTGATGCCAGACGTGTGTACATGTGTGAGCATACTTGCTGCCACTGAGGTCCTATAGTCTGGTACCTTCGTTTGTAATACTCCACAAACGATGATCTCTGATCGAGTATCGATATCGATGCTACAATCGATACCCTTTTCCCCGCCCTAAAACCCGATCACAAATACAACGGTATGATTTATTGTCAACATGCGCCACAACTCATGCATGGCGAGTATCGTTCGCTCCAGACCTCGCCGACGATACGACACTTTAGTTAGTATCTTCAGGCTCGTGTGCTGGGTGATCAGCAGGGATGGTCGGTGGTTGGGATTAGAAAGGAGACAGTATAGCCAGGGCCGTCTCAACCCTTTTGCAGGCATTTAGGGATAGTTATTGCTTGATTATCAGCAAATAAACATGTTTATCGGTGATAGCCGTTGGTGATCTGGCAGGAACTAGGTGGCCCCATGGATCGAGGCCCCGGGCACTTGCCCAGAGTGATGGCCGATGGGAAAGAGCGAGAGGGAGCTAGGGAATAAGGTGTAAAGTACCTTTAATCCTAGTCAGCACTGAATAAGTAAGTAGTAATTTGTAACTATGACAAAAAAAGGTCAGTCATGACATTACCAAACGTAAGATGTAAATTTTATACATATAGCGGAATGTTTATTTTACACCTTTTCTGATAAATTGCAATGACCATTAGTAAGCAAGCAACGCTTAGGTAGTAATCAACGCTTGTATTATTATAGTTACCGTTCAGTGGACTGAGAGCAAACGTCAGTATATAAAACATATATAGATATTAAAGAACCATGACTCGGATACAAACATTCATGCTCATCACACAAAGTTTGTCCCTACCCGAGTTTAAACACGGGACCTTCGGCGCAGAAAGCAGGGTCACTACCAAATGCGCTAATCAGTTTGTCAAAATAATAAAAATATATTTCCGATAATATTTTGAAATCCTTTTCCCAATCTTATTTGATATTACATTTCCAAATTTGAAAATGATTGACATTAGCACTGACATAACTTAGGTAAAGGTTAAAACGAAATATTTCTGGTCATTTCCGGAATAAGTTAAATTAGCACCATACTTTTTTAGAATCTCCAATCAATTCCTCGTCCAATCACAATGGCGAGTGCGCGCGTTGACGGACGCGCGGCCGCAGCGCGCACGCGCAAAAATAACCGGTGACATTTGCGCGCGTTAGGAATCGAACTATTTAGTTGTGAGATATGCGATGCAATTATGTCGCGCGACCAGCCAACCAGTTTTTTTATTGTTATTATATTATTAATTGTATATGTTTTATCGTTAAATTAAATTGATAATAACGGTTTGGCAGTACGAAGAATACCAATGACCTTTTGACGAGAAATTGAAGACTGAAGTTGTCCATTTTGTTTTATTTTCCAAAGTGTTCCTTTGATACATAATTTGTAATATTGGTGAGATGTTTAACATTGTGTGATTATATACGTACACGAGTGAAGGAAAATTTAAAATTGATTTATTCAAGTTCTCCTATGATGTCCGGTAAATTTTCAGTAAATTATCCACATATTTACTGGTAGGGGTAGGATATTTTTTTCATTATCATCAGCCCTTACATCTGAGGTACTTATACTTACATAAAACAAAGATCAAGAAAATTTACTCGACACTGGTATAAAGAGCGCTATCAGTCAATTATTACCAAAAAAAAAGAAGATAGAATAAACCTAGTTTATGGTACAAATTCCGCCTTTTAAATGTATTACCTCATCATGGCCATAGACCAGCTAGATTAAATTCTTATAATATTTACATCTCAAGATATACACAAGTATCATAAATATTTTTTTAGCATATTTTTTTTATTTATATGAGATGTAACAATAATAGTGTAAACTATTTTACCAGGGAGAAAGATACCATGCCCAAATAAATATATGATTGGGAATACACAAAATATGTATTTTATAGAGATATTTGGAAAATTGTATCTATTACATTATAGTATAAAATATAAATGTAAACTTAAATATAATTATGCAATAAAAACATTTAGTCAAACATTATATTTGAAATAAACTATTCCCGTAATTTAAATTGAAAGAAATATTTTAACATTTGTAGGTTACAATCATTATTTAAAAATGACTCTCCCCGCTTTTAATTTCAATAAAAGTACCAACTTAATTAAAACTTAATAAAAGTACCAACTTAATAAAAGTACCAACTTAATAAAAGTACCAACTTAATAAAAGTACCAACTTAATAAAAGTACCAACTTAATAAAAGTACCAACTTAATAAAAGTACCAACTTAATAAAAGTACCAACTTAATAAAAGTACCAACTTAATAAAAGTACCAACTTAATAAAAGTACCAACTTAATTAAAAGTCGAAATTTCGTGCGAGTATTATGCAAGTACATTTGGTATTTATAAGACGTTATGTACCGTCTAGACGAGATATTTAGCATTAGATATAGGTTTCTGAACGTTCATGTTGCGTTAGTAAAATTGTATATTTATGTTTTGGAGCTCCGAAACCGGCGATATGTGAATAAGAAAATACAATATTGTAACTACCAATAAAAAGGTTGAAAATTCATTGTACAGGTAATGCCTAAAAGAATAATATTTCACATTGTTTTTCATGTCTATGTTGATATTTGAACATGTGAAGAAAACATTGGGAACTTCTTTAAAGTCTCGCCAAGTTATCTCCTCCAATTAAACATCAAGTGAGGACAGTAGTTCGCGATTTATTCTAAACTCAAATTCTTTATAATAACAGTAATGAGTTACCTCACATTATATAACTTACCACAAAAAATATTACAAAAAAAAAACAATCATGCTACCAATTCTGAGGTCCATAGTAATTACGAAACGCCGAGCTTTGTTCAATCCATTGCGTTACCAAGCCGAATATCGATAACAGATGGTTATCTGTGTGAAAACAAAAAACGCGATGTAAAACAATGCCGGGGCCCGCGCGTTACGTGGTAGACCCCGGCTCGGACGGTCGAAGGTCAGTCCGCGTTTAAAATACGCTCCAATTTCAAAAGATATTAAAAAAAACACCATCTCCGCATTGTCGAGCTTACAGTTAACCCTAAACTAAAGACCCTTTCTTAGTTTTTTGGCAGAAAAAAACTGTCGGCGGAGATCGCGCTGGCGGCGGGCGCGCCGTATTCGTGGCCGGGCGGCTGCAGCGCGCGGTCGCACCTCTAGTAACACGTAACTCGAAAGCTCTAACTAAACACACGAATTTCCAGGAGCGCGGGAAACCTCGACGCCTAATACCGAAATTTGAATTTGAAAATAATCCGAAACGCATTGGAACTATCGATCCTTCTCGCCAACACTGTAACGCGGCCGTGTTTATTATTATGATTGATACAAATTAAACGGTGTATTGTTTTAAATATTTCGACATTGTCGGAATTCTATTGTGTGATTCTTAATTGTTTAATGTTTTGCTTAATCTAGGGCTTTGTCGAGATGAGTCCGTTCGGGTTTACATTTTTGTTCGTGATATAAACAATTGATAATTTCGCGGAGGAGTCGAGCGTGTTTTTTATGAATGTTTTTGCGTATCGGCCGGTGGAAGGGGAAGGGTGGGGCCTCGGTTGACTCGTCCCTCTCCTAGCGAGTATTTTGATTTAGTTTCCAAGTCTTACGCAGATGTGGCAATTTTTTCAGTCGCGAGTGTAAGGCGCGCGCGACTGTTGCATTTTCCGCGTTTCGGATCATTTTTATTTGATTTTCGTTTCGATTTTTTCCCGCGCGTCACTGAAAAGTTTCCGCGAACTTTGTATTAAGCGTTTTTATTTTTCAGACGACTGTAAATAAAATTTTGTACAAAAGACTTATTACTTCAGTTAGGAACTGTGATTTTTTTGTTCAAACTGTTTGTGACGGTTGCTGTGTGCTTGTGACACTATGGATTTATGGTGATAACAGCAAGTGACATAGTGTTTGAACACCATATTGTTTTCGCAACTTAATTTCGAGTTTGGATGTCTTAGATTAAGGTAAGGTTTCTATTTATAATATTCTATTTATAATTACATAATGCGGAAAACACAGTTTTATATTTAATTTGTATTCCCTTTTAATAAATTAATACAACGATTATGATTTATCCATTCATTAATTACTTTGTTTATATAAAAAATATTTGAGTGGGTAATTTGATTGTGTTCGCAATGTATATAAATTAATTATTGTTAATAGCGAATTTATTTTATAATTAGTAGGTAACAATTATCTTTTTTATTGTAATATTATTCATTACAGACAACAAATAGTCATTTTATTAAATAAATCTAAACACATATAACCGTTAATAAAGTAGTTCAGTACTATAGTTATTTAATAA
The DNA here is from genome assembly GCA_905404115.1 of Pheosia gnoma. NCBI lineage: Eukaryota > Metazoa > Arthropoda > Insecta > Lepidoptera > Notodontidae > Pheosia > Pheosia gnoma. The sequence continues at coordinate 2,538,611 of FR989917.1, read as the reverse complement.
GTTTTTTGACGGCTTACCTTTTATAAAACTATATATTGCTAAACTAAAACAATTAACATAATAATCAACAGTATTTTGTAACTCAATTTATACAATAACGCTTTAAAATTATCTGATAAATATAGCAAATACAATAATTACTTAGCAGTTAATGTGTATTTATTAAATGTGTAAAATATTTTAAAAGTTCGCGGTTTATCCTCTTAAAATATTTAACGCTGTTATTTAATTACATTTTACTTATAAGTTTATTATTAAGATACACAAACCTCTATCTATTCTGCAAATAACTTAAAAAATACGCTAATTCGACAGTCTTCCGCAAATTAATTAAAATGGTCCCAACTAAAATAATTCTGTCTCGCTCATACAAGTCAACAATGTTAGCCATGTTTAATTTAAGCATCTAGAGAATCAACTTAATAAATATATATACAATACAAATGTTAAATGTTGGTCACCTACCCAGATTTTCTGGATAAATATTCTACGTGTTACTATAGAGGACATCCTACTTCTGGATAAAAATTCATCCAAATCTGTTCAACTGTTCCGACGACATGTTCAGTTAAACTTACTAAACAAACCGACATATCTTCAAATTTATATAAGAGTATGAATCTGTTAATAAAATATAAGTTTGCCACACTATTACTACAAAACTATCAGTTAAATAAGGAGGGGGAGAGGGAAAGGTTACATGACTGCAGCTCTGTCTATTCTCTTAGTAAATGTTGGCGTTAGTATTTCCTTAATAGTTTTAATAGGAAACGTGCATTTTTTCATGTTATCAGCGACGATCCTCATCAGATAAGAACAGTGCATCTTGTATCTGAGGGTCAGGGGTCGCGTGGTTAGGAGATCAAGCTCGCAATGCCACGGTACATCGTTCAGTTCCCGTTTTGTTTCTGATCGTTTATGGATAATTGGTTTTTTATTGTAGATGAGACATGATAATTGTTTTTTCCCAGCAGATTTGTTAACGGTTTCGAGAAGTAAAGTAACTAAACTATGAAATTATATTAAATAATGTTAATCTGGTCGTAATGTATTTAAAATATGCAAATAGAGCTAGAAAAAAATAGAGTCGATGTAGAATGACAATGAATAAGGTTTAAATGGATATTTATGAGAATGACAGAAAAGCCTGATTAATGTAAGGAAAATACATAGGTAATTACGCAAATTCCACACAATATACAATGGCGAAAATGATTGACTTCGAAATTAGTATAAATAAGATTTATATAGATGATGGAATATATATTATATATTTTATACTATAGACAGGATATACTTACCCAACCCAAGTCTAAAATCATTTAGGTAGCGAATAGTTGCTTACTTTAATCACTCATTATTTATGTATAACTTAGTAGCAATATACATTTAAATTATACAGATATCCTAGTGTTACATTCAACTAACTATTACATTAGTGGTTCAGTAACATTCATATTAATTATAATAATATCCAACTACTAAAACTTACCGAGATATTATATGAAACACGAAAGGTCATTATAAAATAGGCATAAGTATATCAATATCAGATCTATATCAATCTGGTCTAATCAAGAAAATATCAGACAAGGTTATATACATACATTTTGAAAAGTAGTTTTATATTATTTAGACAAGAATTTGACCTACGCAAATGAGTAACAAAAATTATACGCAAATTACTTCTAAGCGGATATATTTAACGGACTATTACAATTAATTTAAATTAAAAAAACCTACTAAATATGAAAATATATTGTACAAAATGTGTGTTGTGTTAATAATTCAAATTAATTCCAATAACGCAATTTAATTTGATGTTTAATTTAGTGTAGTTTTTGTTGTAATAAATTAATTATTGTATTATTGTCACTACGGTTCACATTATAAATAAGTATTTAAATACTAGTACATACAAAATTGTGTTGTCTTAATTAATATCTGAATGTGTTGTTTGTGTTTAATAATTGTAATTGCAATATAAAAGTGATTGTATGTTTTTTTCATTAGATTTTGAAATAATTTTTAGTTTCGTAAGAAAAAAAACGTGATAAAACATTGTGTGAGTAACTATGAATTCTTGTTTATGCAATTAGCGTCTTGTTTATGAATTTAACAGGTTTTTTGTGCAAAAATCTCGTTACTGCGGTAAATACCTGTATCTACAATGAGCGAGTCAATTTGGGTGTTAAATACTGGGTATACTTATATAAACGCGCGATGATATATTAAAAAAAACCACTTAAATATGCTCAAAACACTCGACTTTTGGATTTTCCTTATTGTAACACGCAAATTTCCTAGAATAAACAAAAACAACATGTGTTTTATAACAAAAAACTGTTGAAGTTCAAGTTGCAAAACTAATGTTAAGGTTCCGTGCCACAGAAAGGCTCGCTCATCCAATAAAATAGGGCTACATTTTTATTTTTTTTTCAGTGTCTACTTCATAAATATGATATCAAATACCTACTCTAGCAGCTAGTCAATAAATAACGATAATTTAATACTAATTTGATAGCTTTACACACAGCTTAACCTGCCCGAAAGTGTTGAGGATAAAAATTAGCCTATATGTTTTTTTTAAAGTAGAGACTATAGCCTACGTAGGTATCAAAATGCATACAAATTTCGGCATCATCTCCACTTGAACAAACTACAAATAAGTACAATATTTCTGAATGTTTTCGTAGGCGCGAATCGAACCCGCGACCACCCGGAATAGCGACCCAAGAGGGGTACGCTTAAATGACTATAGCAAGCTGTTTTCAGCTAGGTATATGGAATAGGTATTGAATTAATTAGATGAGCAGCTTTTTTTCCTCGCATTTTTGTTTTTAATGTATGGAACCATATCATGAAGAAAAAGGTATGCTCAATCGAACTAATTAACATCGCAATTAATGTAACTACTTAACATTGAAATAAAACTAATTTTACAGGTTTTATAGCGTTTATTTTATGTATTTACGATCATGGTTGCTGTAAGGCAGCCGAAACGTCAGGAACGCAAAAAAATAAAATAAACGCGTAAAAATCTGTAAAAATAGTTTTATTTCAATGTGTAGTGTTCGCGTAAATATAAGAAATCAGTAACTACTTAGTCCAAAATATGGTATGATATATGTATACTTATAAAACATGTCACAAATTAGTTTACATTTTTAATTTATCATAATTATTTTATCCCTATATGTATGTCTAAATGAATTTATTATCTTGTGCACCCGTGTTGTGTGGCCGGGCTTGTCATAAATTATCAATTTAATTGTTATTTCATGCAAAACATCGCCAAATGGACGGTTGATGTTGCATTGCAAATGAAAACCGACCACGAAAATGCGTTGCGCGAAAAATACGTCCTCCAAGCGTCGGATGAGGTCGTTCGTTCCATTCATTCGGTCAATCCATTCATTCATTCACCCATCGGTCAGGATTTCGACCGGAAGCGGCCCTTATCAGGTGGCGGAGGTGACGTCACACGGCCGCGAGCACAATCAACGCGAGGCGGACGTGATTGTTATATAAATAAAAGTTTTTTTTTTCTCCAACTTGTGTAAAACAATGCGAAACGGGAAATGTTTGAGCTGTCGTTATTATAAACAAACCCGTAATTTGTGAGGAAGTCATAATTCTGTTAATTCCCGTTAAATAATAAACAAATTTAAACTTGTACAACAACGAAACTTTTTTAAAATAAGAATTAGCTGACACGCACATAACTTAAAACAAACAAATTAAAGTACCACATTCTACGATGTGATTGTTTCACGAATTTTTGTGGGTGTATTGTATACCTAGCCTATAATTTAACTTATGGTTAGATTAAGTCAAAACTCATCTTAAATAATCTAAAAGTTGTGTTTCAAATTATTCAGTAGCTTGAAAGATATTTAAGGTTACAAAAACAACATGCCACCGCAATTTGAAACCCCTAGGTTTAAATAATAATAGAAAAATACAAAAATATCAAATCAAAGTCCGCCAAAAATCACGGCAATTCAACTTTTCCGTTTTTAATATTGCTTCTTTCCCAACAGTCGATCTATATTCCGTAACAATAATATCTATAAAAATGTAAACAATACACTTAAATAATATTGACCATAATACAAATTCCTACAACAAGATCATACGAGCCGCCCTAGAAACAGTAGAACATCGATGATATTCAAATATTCTCACGACGCCGCTAACTGGAAACTCGTACGTGTGTCATACATAACCCTCCAATTGTAATTCCAAAAGCCTTTCCAATAAAAAATACATTTCCTAATTTACTCGGGCCCGTACGTAAGTGCCGAGTATTGTACACGAACAATGGAATTGACTCACATGACGTGATTCATTCAAATTTCGAACGCTTAAACGGTTTCGATTTGAACAGTGTTCGATTTTCAAAATAATATAATTCTAGAATTATAAGCTAAATAAAAAAAAATAATGGAAGTGGACTTTTATTTCTTTGAAATAAAACTAATTGTACGGATTTTATCACGTTTATTTTATGTTTTTACGTTCTCACTGTGCCCAGTTCAAACTATGACACTAGGACGTCAACCACCTCAGTCCTCCCGTGACCATGGTTGCTGCAAAGCAGCCGAAACGTCGGGAACGTAAAAACATAAAATAAACGCGATCAAATCCGTATAATTGGGTTTATTTCAAAATTACAACTTAACTACATTTTACGCTAACAATATGATTGCTGTCTCGCTCATTACGTTACAACCATGAGCAAGATGGCAACACATTTAGCTTAGTTAATAGTAACCAACAGAATCAGCACCAATATCTATCTAATTAATCTTCTTTCTCTAATTAGATACGATATAATGAAATATTGTATATATAAAAAAACTCACTAAAGCAATCGTTCTACGTCTAGTCCATATGAGGCGCTTCGTCAGCCTGTCTGTCGCTCATCTAGTCGTATAAGGGTTATATTAGCCATTTACAATTGTAAATAAGCAATTTATTTATTGGCTGACTTTTTAATTTGTGATATAAAAGGTAATAATTACGTTTGATGTTGATACTTGGAGACAGATTAGTTTTGATCGATTTAGATTTTATTTTCCATCGTCTGCTCTGTTTTTTAAGGGTCTATTTAGCTTGCACTAATTCCATACTGTCTATGTTTGTTATACCTACCTATATTGCATTTCTTATTTTTCTTTTTTTTAAGTTGGCAATTAGCTACAAAATAGTGCTATTTTTGCCAGTGTCGATCAATTCTTGATGATTGTTATTGATTTATATGTACCCCTGATGATAATGATCATGTTGATGACGATGATGTTAATGAAATAAATCCCCTACCCCTATCAGTAAATCGTGGATACTTGAAAGAAAATTTACTGGACATCTTGGGAGTATTTGAAAAGTTAAGTTATACTATTATATTCCATTTCCTTCACTCGTGCACGTTTGTGGACACGCAATGAATTAATATTAAAAACATATTTTTTGGAAAATAAAACTAAAATTGACAACTTAACGGTTAACTTCCCGCCAAAGAGTCCTATATTGCATTTGTTCACAGTTATTATCACTTAGCTCGTAAATACTTTGATTGAGTTACACTTTTGTTTTACACTTGTAACCAAGTTAACAACTTTTGAACACTAACGTTACTTATAAGTAACTAATGTTACTAATGCGATTGTTACCTAGCAATGTGTTCCTTTTATTTTCAGAAATAATGATTTCTGAACTAATCATACCGAGTTGTTTCTAGAATCATTTATTGTTCTATAATTGTAATAACATTAGTACTATATACCTTTATAGTATTTACTCAACATATGCATAAGAGGAGGATAGGAGATTATAACAGTAGATAATGTTACTTATAAGTTACATCTTATGAGTACATATATACTTATAAGTAACAGTAATGTAACAACTAGTTTAATTATAATTATAAAACAATAAAATCTAATGATTCTACAAACAACTTTACATGTTTAGTCAAAAAATATGTTTTACTAAAAGTAGAGTCTCCCGGATTATGAATAATCGATATTAAAAATATAAGTGTAGAGTTCAGATAAATAACAGTTTAAAACTTAATACTTGTCTCTAGCCCTATTTTCTTGCTACTTTGCTAAGTTTATGATGACTATACCAACATTTAAATAAAGCTAGAGAGTTGTTTTAAAGCATTTATCGAAATAATTATCATAATAAAGGGACACATTACAAGATCGTGCATTACTTTTATCTCTTTCTTACAATATCGCCGTCCCTCTCATCACATATGCAGTACCCGTGAACCAATTAGCGAACAATTTCCACTCTTTTTACCGACCGATAAGATCCAATTTACGTTAAGCAAACAAAGTTGAGAACACAGCTGCGCTTATGACCAACAAGGTAATCGGCAACTTGTCTGCAAATGTTAGAGCTTATTTTTGCTTGTAAGAACTTAATCAATGAGGCACTCGCGATGAAATGCGAAATGGATTATTTTTTCAAAAATGGAATTAAGAAGAGACAATAACGTTCATTGTTTTTAAAGATGGCGGATGGGACGGGTTCAAATATGAGATTATTACTTGTGTGTATCGCTTATGATAATTTTATATCTCACAAAGGGACAATGGCGACTTTATATTAATGCAAAATTGTATGTAGTTACAAAAACGGAAATCCATCTTGTTATTCCGGTTGCAAACAAATAATAAAGAGTAATGAAATGGATTGCTTCAGAAACAGGAACCGCGGTGTTACGCTTCATTTCTCCGCTCTAACTCAAATGAACGCGGGAAAAGTTAGACACAAAATAAATGATATTATTTATTATGCGAGTGAACTATTTTTTATGATATCGGACATTTTACCACCATTATAGATATGCACTTAATTTTTATTGCGCGATCCTTTTATAAAAAAATATCTACATTTCACTTGCGCGCGCCTACCGAGCTTTAATAGAATCAAACATTCCGTTTTATGTGGTTATAAAAAACATAAACTTGGATACCACGATTTCGGAAACGATCAAACGGTTCCACGGATACTGTATTAATTTATTTTACTGTTTTTCAATGATTCGATCGTTTTAAATGTTTTACTATGGTCGAGATAAACAGAAACATTGATTTATTGCTTGGGAAAAAGCTACTTCCATTTAAAATGTTTTGAATTTAGAATTAATAAATTATTATAAGACAGATACCAAAATAACTAAAAAAAAAACGATTTCTTTTACTTATTAGACGACATTCTTGTCAGCCAATAGCAAAACGATTTCAATTTAAAAATCGAACAGTAGTTGTACAGCGCTGAGGAGCGACCAGCTGCGATATAGATTAGTGACGTGTCACACGCTTCCAGAAAGCTGAATAGTACGTTACGAGTCATTTAAATAGAGCAGTCCCTCAATTGGGGTTAATTCTCGTATTTAAGGAATATGTGGAGTTTAATTATGAGAACGAGCTGGCCGGCGCGGCGTGGCGCAACATATTTTAAATATCTCCAAGATTGATCGACTCATTTAAGGCAAGATGTATAAGAGAAGCATGTAGACACCGAATCTAGAATACTTACACCCAAATGTCAGATTTTAAGTGAAATCTCATTTGATAAGGTGCACAATAAAATCAATTTGTGAGTGCCAAATACCTACCTAGTTTCGGCCCGTTAAAAACTTTCAAATCAATCCGGAAACTTCAAATTCTAATAACATAAAGAGCACGTTTGGTATCTACTTACATCACAAGACTCGTTTCGACTTTTTACCGAATCGTGATCTGACTTTTTGTGGAGAACACATATTCAGATGTGTAATGACCAATCTCCGGGCGTCGAACAAAAAAAAGAGAGAGATCATTCGAGGCATTAATGCATCAGTTACTAAACCGTCAGACGCATGCTCTTGCGCATCCTTAACGCATTCATAATAAGAACAAGTAGTTCCATTTTCAAACGGACGAATTACAAACATGGGGAGCATTCCATCTTCAAATGTTACGATCGGTTCATATTCAAATTTCTGTTTTGAAAATAGAACGAGAATGATTCTTTATGATGCGTTCGAAAGTGGGGATGACCAATTTTACGTTTCGAATAATCTTTTAATAGAAAATAAGACATTTATTAGTTTTAGTGATTCTATATCTTATTACGGAGGCATTAAAGAGAAGATTAGCCAATCTGATTGACTGGTATAGTTATTGACTGATTATAATAAGAATTAATTTATGTCTCATTGGTGATTATTAGTTAATCATAAAGTCAGATAGAAGCTCTTACGTAGGTGTTATATAGCGGTAAGCAAACATGTGTTATAAAAAGTCATAAATACGATATTAGACGCCAATACTTGTTTGCTTTGATTACGTAATACGATGATTGATCGATATTTTTAGTTCCATTTACATAAAGTTTTTCTGTTTGAATTTAATAAAACGTCATTTTAAATGTTTCTAGGAAATCGATTGCGCTCGATATATTGTCTTAAGATAATCTGAGGTTCTTTTTTAATGTAGCGTAAGTGGCAGTGTATGTATTTTTTTACGAAATTGTTTCCCTATTACTAAGCCAACCTCCAAAAGTGAATGTGAGTCATTGTTATTTTTTTTCAAGTTAGTCATTGGAAACCAACTAGATATTTGATAAATACCGAGAAAACATTCCCGATTCGAAATTTCAAATGTAGAGTGACAGCAAAATTGTTCGACGATGCGTCCAATTGATTATAATTATAAAAATATTAAGTTCGACAAACACGGGGGCGTTCTTGACACGCAATAAATTCTTTATACAGTTTTAATTAAGTTCAAAACATTGTGGAGACTAGTCCATACCGCGGCCGGGGTCAACACACTTGGAAAATTTAGCTCCCGATTTAATTTGACCTCTTGGTGCGCATTGGTGGTTGGTAATCATGGTTCCACATAGAGCGGTCTAGTTGTCCACACACAGCGTGGTCACCCATCAATCAATAGGATCATATCTCCGCCGAAACGAGCCAACCACGTCTAACATTATGATTTTATAAGTTTGAATAATATTTTATTTAAATTTTTGGTTGATTGAATGTTTCGGTTTGGAACGCTGCGGTTTTACGAGCTTAGAAAATAACTTAATAGCTAATGATTAATAATACTATTTGCAATTCAAATATTTGTGAGAAATAAAGCATTCAGATTTGATGGTTCACCACCCAACAAGCACCGTTACCTAGATATAAGATTTTTTTAGCGTTCTACCAACTCGTGACAGTATTTTATATTTTTTCTATTTTTAAAACATCGTATTTACTATTATTTATGATTCTTGCCAGAATACTGGCTGCTTGATGAACTCCATGACAAAAAAAAAAGTTTGTGGAGTATCGAGATGTATTCCAGCGCCCGCCCGCCATAATCCATCTCGAGCTGTTCGATATTTGAATACGTTCGAATTTGGAACGCGTCGTAATATGAACTCGGTTCGGTTCGTTTTTCAATTGCTTCACTTATATTTTAGAGACGGATACGAGATAAGAATTTGGTACATTCTATTCTAATATGATTAGTTTTAGATATTCCAACTGGAAATTATTTTGTGTTTGGTAAGTAAAGTACCCGACTTTCAAACGATCACTAAGATTCAGTGGAGTTATCGTAGCACATCCAAATCTAATATTTCGAATTAGAACTATTTTATTATAAATGATTTGGATTAGAAAAATAAAAAAGAATAGCCCAGTATGATGTCAAGAAATCGATACTTAATTTATTAAATATGTTTCACAAAAAAATATCACACATATTTTTCCTTGTCTAGACGTTTTTTAGTGTGCAATAAATCGTCTAGCCATTGTACTGTCTTTATACGATTGGCGTATGAAAGGTGTGATAGAGAAATCGGTCGATCTTGTCATTCAACACGCGTGGCGTGTTACGTAAGCGGCGTATTGTGTATGCTGCGGCCCGGCACGCGCCACGCAGCGTATTCTCAATGGCCGCGCGGGGTGGCCGCCGCCGTCGCCGGATTCCTTCACTTGCAATACGCTGATGTAAAATCATAGATTATAATATGCTAATAATGTTCAGTTATGGATTTTTGTGTCGCATTCGAAGCGCGATTTGAAAATGGAATGTGATCATTGTAATTTTTTTGAATTGATGTTCCATTTTTAAACCGTTTCTTGTATGTATTTAAGTAGTACATCATTTTCCCCTGGTGATTATAATTCATTCTATCAATGACACAGTAATTAATTAGTTTAAAAGGAAACGGGAAGAAATAAAGGGTGGGTGTCATTCCGTATGAGGTGAAAGAGGCAGCTAGCTCTACATAGAGACAGGTGGAAGCAGCTACACCGGCAAGGGTCTTACCCTTAAAGAATAACGCTTATTGTTTTTAGGTAATAAGGACTATTAATTGTAATATAAAAGTTTCTAGGTAAACGTTTTTTTTTGTATACCCTCGGTCGCATATTTACAAAGTAAGCTTCATTACAAACTAGCTCTAACGATCACATCTGCCTTTCAAAGCGTGTGCGCAAATTAGTACCAATTTCCTTACTATGTGCCTTCGTGAGGTCACATCTTTAGACAATGCTCAATGAAGTCGCGGAGGGGAGAGGTGTTAGACCCTCGGAGGGGAGGGAGGTGTAATTATTCGCTGCTAGCTCGAAGACCACGCCCGCCATTGTAGCGATAAACACGGGCTTTAACAGTGACTCTTGAGATCTGGTGACGTGCTATAGTAGGTACTGATGGGGTTAAAACTACAACTAAGTTCAAACATGAACACTAGAAATTAATCTAATATCTCTACATCATCATCGCTCTACGAATAACGAACATTTATTCTTTAAACATGTGTAAAGTTTAAATTTTCAGATTACATATTTATTTTGAAATTAGAACTATCTATGACGGGTCTATTAATAATGACATTCTAAGTTCAAATTTAAATTTATAATTCAGAATATCATAATTCTTATAGCTCGTCACGTTAAAGTTAGCCATCAGAAATTTTTCAACTAAACTAATTATAAATTCTTCGTTTCTTTCATTCAACTCTGAAAGCACTCCATGAATACATCTAAAGCATAACATAAAGAACGTTCATGTCTTAAAATACATTCCGGGATTATAACACAATTACCTACACCACGAAATATGAAGGGTAAACGTAAAAGTATTAACCATCCGTCTGCTTGAAACACATCAATATAACTTATCTCGATTGAAACCACTCAAAACGTCTATTTTTAAGCTAAAACCAATGGTTGGACGGCGCGGGGGCAAATGTAAAAATTCCCTCGTATCTCCCGTACATCGTTAGATTTGGAATGATTGATTTTATGACGGCGCTCCGAATCGACGTTTTAAAATTATTATTATGTACGGAAATATTGTTTTTTTTTCGAATTGGGAATGAAAGAGAAATAGGTTTGGCGTGTGTGGTGAGTCGGATTATTTACTCTAGGTATGTTAACGGCATAGCACACTATGCGTACACCGTTGTCGTTTGCCATCGTTTTGCCTATGAGTTTAGCCTGGGCTAGGTATCTGGCAGTTTGTTCTCTTCAACGACTTTATGAACGCTTTATTGCTACAAATGTAGAAAATTTGGCGAATAGTTATCGAAATAATCCTAGTCAATAGCATCCTAATGACAGGGTTCTTCTTTCTCATAAAAACCTGCTAGGTATTATGATTTCAGTTGCTTAAATTTGATAGTTGATTCGATCGTGCGTTGACTCTACCATTTAAGTGCGAGTTAAAAACTATAAGTACCTATTTTGTTTGTCAAATTTTCTTGGGTTTTTATGTCGTTCTCAGAATTCGGCATTTGGTGATGACGTAGGTACTTTAGAAATAAAATAACACACTCGTTCGATTGTCATCGCGCGTCACGTCCGGGTCCCGTAGGTATTCGCCGCGCCGAGCACGAATTAGGGAAACAATGGATTACAAATTATAAGAATTAGGCTAAATTATTAGTGTTGTACTATGTCATTTGTGCTTATGAGTTATGAGTAAGACTCGCGGCAGTATAGTGTGGATCGACATACTACTACTACTTTAATACTAAATTTACAGATTAAATAGTATAAAACCCTAGATAAGTACACACTAAATACCATTTGCTATCTATTCGCAAAATTAGAATACTAGAATATTCAAAATTAGAATACTAGAATACATTCCAATTTTAAAAGTAAGTAAGAATACAAAATTAGATACAATTAGGAATAATATTTAAAATTAGAATGGTAAACAATGTTTTTTTTTTCCTGAATGGCCTAACAAGTACTATTATGAGTATCTACTTGTAATATCTTAAAATGACGCACCCCTACCAAATTTTTCCCCACTTTTCCGATCATCTCGCAGGCAATCTTCAACGAACAGTAAAAAAACGCGATAAAACAATATTATCCACATAACCGTAAAGCTTTTCGTCTGACAACGTTTACTCATAAACGTTGGAACAAATAAACAATAGTGAGTTAGTCATCGCATCGACGTCTGTTCCTCTCAATATCGGGAAGACATCTGGTGTAGATATGATGCACGCTGTGAGAATTATTATGTTGTACATTTCAGAAATAAAATCTAAGTAATGTTTTGAAAAAACAGGAAAATGTATAGGCCTAATAATGTCGCGTTACGATAAATAGTTTATGTTATAAAGTGAGTAGAACATTTTTGGCGCTAACCAAGTTAATTTATCGTGTTCTCCTTAATGGTCACTAATTCCGCTCAGGAACTTTTAAATCTTTTTGACACCGATCGCAATTAAATAACCTCTAGAGGCTAGACATATTCACCGAGAAGCGAGAAACTCAATAATTCATTTTAAGTCGGGAAAATTAATTAATAATTCATAGGTAATATAAAAAAAATCTATCACGGCTGCTCTGTGGAATCGATTTTCAACAAAATGAATTCGTTTTTGGGCGGCGACACTAAGCGTACCTACTCAATCACCAGCCGCCCCGGTTCGTTTATGAATCTGGAATTTGACAGTTTTTAGCCCCATTCCACACTACCAAATTAAAAATGTAAGAATTCTCGCTTGCAAAAGGAATTTATATTTTATTTCATTTCATTAAATCCGCCATCTTTTGTTTCCGCGGCCCGGCCGATCGGAATTCATATTTTTCTGTGTTTTGTTTCGGTTTGCGAGACGGCGTATTGTTTTATTGTTATGTCCATTCTAAATGTTTCGTTTCTCGTTTCGACCCGAGTATTAATTATTTTCTTATTTTTGATGAATGCATCCGCCGAATTTTAGGGCGACTTTTACAGGCGATTAAAGGTCCGCCATAATAATTTGGAAGCTCCATCATGGTTTTCATTATAATTCCGCGGGTTATTACTTACTTATTATTTTTTGGTACGCTCGGTCTCCGAGTGAAATCACGGTTGCCAGTCAAGATTAGACCGCGGCCGACCGAATACTTACTATGCTTAAACTATTAAACGCAACGTCGAATCCGAACAGACAGAGATACGTATCGTTTACCGAAAATAATACCAGCGTAATCTGACATTCTCATACGAGTGTTGGAAGCGTTACGCAAGTGACTTTCCGCCTTCCGACAGCAACCAGGGATTATTTGTTGCTCATCAATCTTAAATAGACACGGCGACTCCATTGTTCTCGTGACATTTAGACGAATTTATAAATATCACTGCCGAACAAATTCTGACACTCGCACGTTATTTATAAATTTAATTAATATTCGCGCCGTGCCATTATTTGAAACAATTTAAAATTGGAACACAATATACTGGGACGCGAGTGACAATTTACAAAAGTATTCTATTTAATTTTTTTATCCATAAAAAAGTTTAGACTTCGAATGATTCGTGTCTATTCCACGTGTCTATTCCACGTTGGAATAAAATATTGAGAAAATTATAATTTATTCGAAATTGCTGGTGCGCATTTCTATAATTTCTGTAGTTGGCATTTTAGCAAGTTATCTTTAGGTTAGTATTCGCTAAGATGCCTTTTCGTATTTCGCTTTGGATACGAATTGGAGAAGATTATTTTGCTTTCTTTCTTATTGTCTGGCGTTATTGTGTGCAAATGTAATTGTTGCCGTCTGGTTATTGCTGTAAATATGATCGTCGATGGATAGTTTTATTTCGCAATACCTGTAAAGCTGAATGTTCATCGGTTGAGTAAAAATATAATATATAATGCTGTTACCCTCAGTACTTTCCTCACTATATCTATAATAGTAAATAGGTAGAATAGTGATTTATCTCAGGTGTTTTCGCACGATAAAAAGCATCATCGACGCAGTAACCACAAAAAGTATGTTTCATTTTTGAATAAATTGGAATAAAAGATGACAGTTTTATTGCAAGTTATCCACGTATTACTTAATGTGGTTGTGTTTTTCTTTCTAAAAATATAAAATATTTGTGGTTCAAAAAAGCTAGCCGAGACTTTGAAGGTATACTTACTTAGTTTTATATCTAGTTTAGGGAAGCCTTCAGAAGATGATAAATTAATATGACAATATATGAGATTGGCTGATTTAACGTGTTAACATCGCTGCTAGTCAGCAATCAGCTTTATCGTTACGCCTCGAACCGCGGTTCGTCGATGACATAAATTGTCGTTGAACAGTATATTAATGTTCTCACTTGACGTTTCCACCGTTTTATAGCCCGAATTTTGTCATTTTTTATATGTAGGTATGTGCATTAATATCAAAATGGTGTTGTAAAAACTGTCAGGGTCTTTATCCAAAGCGAATCCTTCTTATTTTTTTGTAATTTGTACTTACGGATTGTGAATTATACCATCAAAAACATACGTGAATAAGCTTGCAAGATATTTAATTAAATTTGGAATACTAAAAAAATATGTCTATTAATGGATTTCTTTTTTTTTGTTCGATTTTCAAACTTTATATTTAAATTTTCGAACATAACTACCAACTTTCCTCGCTGACGTGGAAAGAGCACTTGTTCGATTGTTTGTTTGTAAATCGACATTCAACAAAGTACGTCGAAATAATTGTAGTCTATTTTAACGACTTGGAATGACTAAATGAAAAATGTCACACTCGACTCAATTGACGCATAGCGAGCGTTACACAGAAATGCAAGTAAACAGAAATTGCATTGCTTGCAACGTATTGTAACTGTGCCAATATTGAATATTGCCAAATTTTGCGACGTTCCCGCGGATTTATAGCCTTGGATAGTATAAGAATATATAAAGTCACGCCAGAAATCGTTATTTTGGACGATATATGATACAGTATGTGTCAAACGGGGCTGATAGTGGTGATTGGACTATTTTGCTGAATACCATGTAAGCCCCTGCCACAAATTCTGACAAGTCTACAGTCCCAAGTACCTACAATGCTTAATATTTCAACATTTACCTTGAGCTTAGGTGACTTAAGTTATTTCCAAATAACTTCAATTTGTAATAGTATACTATACTAAGTTACCTAAAGTCTATATGATTATGTTATTTTATTAGTGTCCAGTGCGTTTGGATGGGCCAGCCAGTCGCTAGACGGTTAATAATGAGAGTAGTTAGTAAGTGTTTCAGTGGAACCGCCATTATATTAGGTACCTGAGGTGTCGTCTGTGGTGCGAAACAGACAGAATGTCCATTAAAATTATCTGCGTGTAAATAAACATACAATTCCAGGTAGCCTCGTAACAGCAGCCGTTCGCAGTAATCATTATCAATGATAATAATATGTCGCGTCTGATTTTTATTCATCGTTACAAAATGTTCCTTATTTAAATATTTGAAACACGGCAAGTGCCATCTTTTGTTTTTCCAATATTATTTTTTCCAAATTCAAACTTGAATTTTAAGTTCGAATTTTAAAATTAAAGTTCCGATTTCACGTTGTGAATTATTCTCCAATTCTAAACGCTAGTTTGGTTTTAAACAAATTAATATAGAGATTGTTGAATGCTCTTACGTTGCGTTCCGCTCCGGCCGCTAACACTGATCGAGCTGAACAAACAGTCGGATAATAATGTACTAGAATTAAATCTAACGAATCTGTAGTGTGCGGGCTCGAAATAGGGCGCGTTTGCAGCAATTATTTTAGCTCTGTCTTTCTGAAAATTGGCAGCCGTGTGAGATCTTTTGCGACCGGTATTCGGTTGGGAAACCGTTGTACCAGCGACCAGCGCAATGAGAACCACGATGCGCCCCTAGCTCGCTCCCTTTTGTTAGAAATTCACTTAAAGGCGATATGTCACTTAAAACTGGACGTGCTTTATAAATAAAGTGCCCTGATATGCGAATAATAGGTAAGTCTGTCCGTCAGAGTGCGTTCGACATGCGCAGCGTAGCCGCTATTTTATTTTAGTCAAAGTTGCATTGGCTCCGTTCCGTATTGTTCTTGATGATTATTTTTTATTTCATAGATAATTTAGACTTGCTAAACTAAAATTGCTGTTATGTTTCATGCGCTTCAATGTCACATTGGAATAATAATTTATTTATATGCAATAGGTAATACTTAAAATAGGTAACGTTACAAAAAGTTCAGTTGCGCGAGTTCCACAAATGTGCGCTATTAGTTTCTGCTACAATATAATGCCATAGAAAGAAATCGAACAGAAAAAAGGCCAGCCAACGCCGTCGCACGCTGAAAATTTACATTTGTAATCAAAGCCATTAACGTCGACAATAAAATGCATTGACATGCGTCGGAGAGGGACGGGTGTAGAGCGGCAGAGTGAGGTGGAAGCTCCTCGCGGAGTCTCGCCAGACACAATAGCGGCGCGTGCACCGCGCGAGCGAGACCCATGTATTCAGCCAGAGAGAGATAGGCGTATTTTCGTGCGCGCTGCTTCGATTCAATGATAGGTGCGTTCGGAGTTTATGCGTTTGAGAAAAATGCACTCAGATTTATCGTTTCGCTTTCCGCGTAGTCTATAATGTATCACTGAACACTGTACATTTTATTGTTTTAAGTATGAGTATTTATTTGGACAAGCTTGATTGTGTTACCCACCACTAAATTAAACACACATCAAATTCTATTAAAATATAAAAAGCTAAACTAACCAAATTTGTTGCATTTTTATTTAAATATTAACAACTTAATAAAAACTTGAATAAGTTAATATTTCTAAAGGTAAAGCACAAATACTTCTTACTATAGGTTTTAAAAGTAGACTAAGTTCTCATACTAAGCAATGCACAAAATAATATAATACCTACTACCCTGAAAAATATCTGATAATGAAGACGGATGGCATTCCGTCATTCTAATAAATTTGATGCGCGTTTAAAAAAAAACAATACAATAACACATCTAAACTCGCATTGAGCATACAAAGTGCGTAACATAATAGAGTGGGGGACAGGTGCGCGCGCGCATTCCCGCGCGTTGTGCGAAAACGAGAAACGCCGATTAAAATGAAATACGCGACGTACGCAGGTTAATTAATATTAAACACTATTTTAGGTCGCCCGACGACATATTGTTGTAATTTATGTGTCTGGAATGGACTGGACTGGCTCAGGCTTTGGGGATGTCTGATTTACGAGGGCCTTTGTTGTTTCGACTGATTGAGAAACTAGTGGGTAATTGGTAAAATTGATTAGTTATCTCACGAGAGAACCGCGGGAAGTTATATTTGAAGTTCGAACATCAACAATGAAGTGAGCTGATATAATCTTGACTATTGATGGTTACTAAATAAAAAGAAAGAGTTCATAAATAAGGCATGATGATGTGTCTATGGGGTGGGTATAATTTTTATAAATTTCAAAAAAACCACGAAGTAACTCTGTTACAGCAAATCTAAGAACTCGTATAACGTACAGAAAATTATATACCAAGTAGAAAGAAACTCGAACATTATATTCAAATTGTTCGTAAGTTATAATATATTGACACAAACATCATTAGCCGACCGCCAGTATAAACATTCCTACAGTATATATATTCCTACATTGTTCTCACATACCTATAACAATGTATTGCTCAAAAATGTAAAAGATCTATTTTAAAAAAAGAGCAACCATGGAGTTTCTTGCCCGTTCTTCTCCATAGGAACGGCATTCCGAACGGGTGGTAAAGCAGTAGCATAATATTTTTGTAACTTGACGATTCATAAGTACTGTACAATAATGGTCTACGTGAATAAAAAATATTCTGATTCTGATTCTGAAACGTAACATTTGCGAATAGTTACATTTGATACAACAAAACGTATCTCCGCAAATAGCCGGACGTCTGCGCCGCGTTCGATTGCACTTCAACACAATTCGCATCATGTAATACGATTTCGCACAAAATTGGAATAATGGCGGTCGAATAAGACCAAAAAGTCGACTAACTTAATTGAATTTCGAAATACAAATGTCGAAAAATTCGAATTCAACCCGAATGTTTAGTCATTTTTCCATAGTAAGAGTCTAATTAAATTTTGAAATTCGAATAGGTTGGTATTTAGTAGTGTTTTACAATACATTAAAATTGTTTTTATATTCTCGTAATTCATAATTTAGCAAGTGAATTCAAAATTGTTTTAAATAATTATTTGTAAATACACAATTTAATTTAACCGCATGTTCTAACTGGAATAAAGACATAATTGCAAGGTAATGGAAGCTTTATCACGTTTATATAGAGCGTAAAACACGGTGGTACCAGTTTACTAACAAATCAGCAAATCACGAGTTGTACAGACGTAACAAAGTGGAAATTGTAGTGTTTATTGTTGGCGCGATAATAAAGCTGAGTTTACAACTGTTTTATTAACACTTATCTCGTAAACTATGAGGATTATCTGAGTGTAACTGAGTGATGCTCACTCAAGTGTGTGCAATTTTGTAAAAGTTGTAAAATAATACTTAAGCTTTATTATTTTTGTCTTAGTTAAGAACTACACCATTCGAAGGGTCTAAATGTACTACAAATAGGATGGACTTTTTGTAGGTTATATACTTTTTTTTTATTTAACCTCTTTTTGTAGGTTATATTTTTATTTTATTTTTTTAGCAGCGATAACTTAGTTGATATAATGCTCGCTTTGGAAACTAGGTGTGCAGGTTCACACCCAGCTCACAAGTTTTGGCATTTCGGATTCATTGTAGGAATCTAATTTTAATTTTTTACAAAAAAAAATTACAATATATTTTATTTTGTAAAAATAATGAATTTCAAAAAAAAGACAAGCCCGCTGAGTTTCTTGCCGGATCTTCTCAGTTGAGGTCGCGTTCCGATCCGGAAGTAGACTTAAGAAAAAAAAATGTAATGACAATTTGTAAGTACTCCCGTAGGCCTATACGTAATAAATGATTTGACTTTGACTTTGACTTTGAATTATGATTATTTATTATTGTACCTTGTAGAAAATCATCGTAAGGATACCCGCACTCCACCTCTGCCTACTACTTTAGGGCTATGAGGCGTGATGGTGCATTTTACTAAATTGAACTTGGTTCCTCCTTCCGTCTGTATTTCATATAAAACATCTGTACCACACTTCATTTTTTCCCAACAAAGGCGACCAATGTATTATGAAATCGAAGCTAAATAATGTGTGTTCATCTGGACGTCCTATGAAACGAACGACGGTCATTCCGGTTCGTTAACCATTACATTTATAATACAGCCCATCGAGATATTTTATAGTACAGAAAATGCAATGTATTAGGAACACATCGATGTAGCCATGTGTGCTGTGTATCCCTTTCACAAGGACGTTCACCCTAGTAACTCATTTTTCTTTTTCAAATATCGATTCTTTTTGTGGAATCGGGTTTTTTATACGTTTTTAATTGTGAAAGGGTTTCGTTTTTTGAATAATGTTGACAAGTCATTAAGATTAATTGTTTTTAATATTAGGTATAATATGAGTTTATTTTTAATGTTCGAATTTTAAGAGTTTAAATTAATTGTTACTCAATTGATGAACTTTATGCTAGCTTTACCTTAATAATAGTTTTACCTTAAGAAAAAAGTAAACTTAATAGTTACCATTACGGTTGTATACCGAACGGGTAGGCAGAGTTGCCCACTTATACATCCACATTTTGCTTAAAGAAGGTTCAATATAATACGGGACATATTGCAGCTACGTAACCCAAAAAAAAACAACCCACCCAATTTTAACGTCTACTTATTTCTCATTCCATACGTTCCATTCATCCAAAAATACCATAAAAATCGCATACAAAAAGGAATCTTTAAAATCCATAACCGGATTCTAAATCCTTTCATTCATTGTCTGGCATTCAATTCGAACTATTAATTCTAACGCCCGCCGCCCGCATACGATGTAAAATAATCACAACTAAAAATAAAATAACCCCTTTATATCAGAAAACACCCACATCACCCTCGCCCCAAGTTGAAAATGTTCCAGAAATATTAAAATAGTCAAAAGAGTTAAATTTAAAATGGAGGGTAGACAAAAAATACACGTAATCTCAAAACTAACACAGCTGAGCGGTTCACACAATAACTGGTTCCGTCGAATGACGGAGTTGGAGGATTTAAAATGATTGATAATATTCATTCGTTCAATAATTACTAAATTTTGTGAGTCTAGTAAGCAATCTGCCTACGTCATTATATTTGAATAAATAATACTTCTTTCTATTTTCAAAATCAAAACTTACTCGTCATTTAGTATTAAATATATTTTCCAATAAGATATATCTACATGTTACAAATTTTCTTATAAAAAATAATGTAACATACATAACATAACCAATGAACCAGGGCAAAAAAAAACCTACGCGTTTTCCAAATTCAAATTTTTAAATTACAAGTGACACTAAAACTTTTTTAGAAAAGCTCCACACGTATTGTCGCGTCGAATAATAGCAGCAAAGGGAGCGCCATGACGAAACCAATTTAAAAATGGAAGGGTTTCACTTTTCGTTCCAATTTTAAAAAATGAACCCGCCACGAGTGATTTGACGATTCAGACGGGATTGTAAAATGGATTTGGTAATGTGAGAGGGAACAAGAGATTGTATATTTTATTATATTATATATATCATGTTTTGTAAATGGTTTAAAATCTTGTCAATTTATTAGATAGCATCTTCAAAAACCAAAGGAAGATTGAAATGGAATCTCAATTGAGCTATTAGCAGCTTACCTATATCAGTGTGTGTGTGTGTGTAACTCCACGCTGATAATAACGAAACCAAACACGTGATATTAAAATTAAAACATTAAAAGAAACGAGTGCTGAACCGTTCCCATCCACTTGAAGTGCGTTACTTTTAAGTAATTTCACTCGTGTATGAACCCTCGGCGCTCGGAATAATACAGCGCACACATCGCCGCTGCCGCAGATGTTGATTCCATAAAATAATATTTCATGTAAAGCACTAACCGACCGAGGGCGGAAGGATTGAGTTCTATTTATACATTTTTATATTTCAAAGCAATTTAAAACATGGTACCGAACGATTTATACCCGATCCCTCGCACGAACTGTATTTCTAAATGTTTCGTAAGCTCCGGTAAAAGTAATTACTAAGAATACTTATTAAATGTCAAGCCAAAATTGACCTCTAAAACTGAACATTTCGCTCGTGACCATTCGTCAATTACGGACGCGGGTCTCGTTATTAAAGGCGTATAAAAAAGAAATAAATCTCTTGGTAAGGTTTTAAAAAGCTTCGTTTCGAAGTAAAGAATGTTGTGTACAATCTCGGTTCGGACAAAAAAGTGACAACAAATAAAAAAAGCGGCCGCAACACGGCCGAGGAACAGATTATCAGCGCTAAAAGGGTTGCTCCCGCGCTCTCCTCGCTCTCCTTTTGTTCCTCCAAATCCAAAGTTCGGATCCGTACAAGGAGCGTCCGAATGCGAATTCTATTTTTGAATATTCTACCGAGAATTTTTAATTAATGCCGTTCGACCGCGCTCGTATTTTTAAAATTCGTATTCTGTTTTAAATCGACTTCTCGATATTCAATTTTTGCATTCGATTTCAACGTTTTTTATTTATGTTGTGCGATAATGACGTTTCGTTTTAAGTGCTTTATTTCGATTGCCGATTTTATTCCGATGTTTCTGCTTGAAGGTCGGTAGTTTTAGTGATTAATGGTCCAGATATGTGGAGTGCTTTTTAAACGAAATATTGAATTTAATGATGTTTTGTGGAACTCGCGGCGATCTGTTTTTGTTTGAACACGCGTAGGCGGATTTCTATAGGCGGTTTCAATGACACAGTCACGTTACCACATCGTAGATGCATTATCGATCACTCGTGCATCGGTCTTGTACAATTTATAACATTAACGGGAATCTCTTTTGGCCTTTTAATTGTAAATGTTAGATCCAATAAGATGATTCGTTAAATTAATCTTGTGTCTAATTCGACAGTATCGCAATCTACTACCGCAAAAGACCACTACTGGTTACAATAATCTATTTCAAATATCAATGCATTTTATTGTTACAATTAAGCAAAGATAGTACGTAATAACGTTTAGATATTATCGATTAATCTGTGATACCTACCGGTAATTTACCATTAATAACGGTTAAATTAAAGAATATCCAAAATGATGCCGTAAATCAGATTCTTCTACAGAATAGTGACACTATTCCAATTTCAAATAAAACGATAGTTCCAAATATGAAGGATATTAGTCGAGTATGTGCGAGTGACTGCACTTAATAATGAGTAACCAATAAGTCACATTAAGGGGTCAGTTGACGCATAGCATCACACGCGTGCAGCATACGCAAGTCGTTGACCCGAATACGCAAATGGGGACTTCTTATTATATTATAATCGATACATCGGATATTTGTGTCGAAAAATTTATAAAGCAATGTTGAATCTCCCGTCATTTCGTCCAATAATAAATTATTTTCTTCAAGCATAGCACTGACCGTTAAGGACTCTATCCTTAACGATATAATTGTTGTATATCGCTTTAGTATTGTCATAATTTTACATTACTTTATGGATGTTACATTACATAATCACATAATGGTACTGTGAATATAATTAATTTTTGGAAAGAAAATAGATTGGTACGTAATTCAGAATTTATTTTTAATAATACGATTCCGACCAATAGTAATCACTCTTTCGTATAATGGCTTCACTTAATATTCCATTTTCAAAAATATTTGAATCGTCATGCTCGGTCCATTCTATTGTGTCGGCGTTCGGCGGCTATCTGATTTTAAATTTGGAAGGCGATCGATCTCTTATTGGGTCCGAAATTTGAATTCGGAACTTAATCGTGGTTACATGTGTGTTAATTAAATTAAATTGAATCTGAAATAATTGGAGTTGGTAAAATTGTGAGTCAGATCGTTCTGGAAAGAATGGAATGGAACAAATTTACCTATTTATTTTAAAATTCATTGCAAATAAAATCTTATAACTTTTCGTTTCGTCGTCTTCGTTTTTATTTCAATTAGCGCCGCTAGCGTTTATTATATTTATTTAAGTTTTTTTTAATCGTGACTCATTGATTATACTTCTATTGCACCAAAAAGTACAATCTACAATGTTTTCATTTTTGTTTCCAGGTATTTCGCCCACCACCATGTTTAGAAAATCGCTCGCGATGCTATCGACAGAAAGGCGATGGCTTGTCACGATCTATTCCGAGAAACAGTAAGTTGTAACTACATACAAATGTATTGGAAAAAAAAATAAAAATAATAACAATATATTTTGACCAATAATTCGATTCGAGCCCAGTTTAGCTTAGTCGGACATATCGCGTAAATACAACCAATACTGAATTGCTATAAAATTGTTTTCGTCCTTTACAGAATTAAAACAATGACAGCCAAGTCAGTGGCATGAAGCAAATAAAGGATGGATATCTGATGTTAGACTGCATTTTTTTAATTTATAAAAACATGCTTATTCGATTTTTTATCTCTCCAACATAATTTTATTACCGTCCCCCATCTGATGACGAGTTTATTTTAAAAACGAAGAGCTAAGCTTCCGAAATAATAATTGATGTGACTGGACGGCCCCCTCGTTATCCCATTGCTACGGGATAAATAAAGCCAAAAAGACCCTTTGGTAGGCTAGGGTAGTTAATTTATCGGACCTAGGTAATAAAGGGGTGTTTCTAGGTAACCGAAGTCATATACCAATACGTATAATTAAACGAGATAGCACGTAGCCTAGTGGTCTGAACGCAGGCCGCTCACTGGATCAGTTGGTCGCAGGTTCAATGTACATACATTTTCAGATATAGATGTCATGGTCTGTGTCTTACTTCGGTCTGATTGAACCCATTGTGAAATTAAAGTAAACAGTTATCAAAAGTTATATATATCAGATGGATGGCTTAGATTATAAAGTAAGTATGTTCTGTGCTTCATAGAGCAGATTGATATTCATTTATGTCAAGTTAAGACGAAGACTCAACTGCTCCGAAAATCCAATTTTATTTAAGACTAGTAAAATAATGACATACTCAGTATGTGTTTATTTTGAAATATTTGACATACCCGAGTTGATTTACGATTGTGAAATAGTCGTCTTTACCCTACCAAGGATGTCAGCGCTAAGACACGTGATAAGTGATAAATACGTAGATTTTTTGCAAACAATAGCCAATAGAACACCCGTGGTCCTTTGTAAGTATGATATGTAGATGTAGAATGAAATAAACGTCAAGTTAATTTATTGCGCTGAGTGTGGCACATCACGTCCCGTTGCCTAATACGTCAGCCGCATTCCTAGGGATGATGACGTGTTTAAATTCCATATTTGAATTTTGAATTATTACTCACAGTCCCTATTATTCTCTTTAAAAGTAGCAATTGATAGCCAGTTGATTGCAATCGTATGTTGTGTATTTGGATATTAGATAATAGTAGAACCCAACATGGTAGTATTCTCAAAATAATAATAAATATATAATTAAAGTTCTGTACGTTCTAATTTAAATCGAAGTTAGCAGATATACTTACCTACCTACTGGTCGTTGACTCGGGAACAAAGTGATTAATGTTCACACAACACAAATGTTCCGAATAAAAAGGCCTTACACTCGGATTTTCAAATTTGGAATTTCTCGATTGTCCGACTTTTTTACCGCAACGCTTTTACGCAGCATCGACACTTTAATTAGACCGTTGCTCTATTCGATCGGTAATAATTATAATCGAATATGTATAATTACATTCGGGTATCGAATCTAAGCCGACCGTATTGATATTAAAAATGATGTTTTTGTCTGTCGAACGCTGAAACAAAGCGGCGGTAATTCGTATGAAGTGACTTGCGTTTAGCCGGCTCTTTGTCTGTCCGTCTTTCACAAAACGAAATGTTTAATTTTTTTTCTATACCTACTGACTTTCGGAAGATAATTGTCGTTAATAATTGTCCGAGATTAGATATCGATTGTGATTCTAACAATGTGCTGTGAGAATTTTAATTTGAAAAAATAATTTCGTGATTGAGTATCAAAGATGAACGGGCCGCGGCGGCTAATGACTACCTTATAAGGACGGCCGATGAGATTTTAAAAATAATAACTGTGGTGTTTTCGTGACAATTTGGGATCACGAATATTCAATCTGGACTGCAACAGTGAATAAGTCCCAAAAGTGTTCTGTCATGAATAATTTATGAACAACTTTATACTACCCGGGCCGGGTTTCGCCACAAAAGCGGACGTTTTTGGGAATAAATTCATCGAAAACGCCTTTTATACTGCATTAACATTATTTATGTTCCGGCCGAGTGCCGGACGCTACGCGACCCGAAATGTTATTGTCGAAAGTTGTCCCGTCTCCTTGCGGATTCCACACGAAACATAACCGCACGCATTCCTCTATATAATGATAAAATACTTTGTAACTTGAACGATATTTACACAACTTACTTGCAACTTATCCACGAAGCGCATTACAAATAAAATGTACCAAAGTAGATAATTATCGCCTTTGTACTCATAATATAATATTCCTATTTTCAGAATGGCAAAAATAATACTAATTCAACAAATTGGTATTCTAATTATATTCTTTTTTCAAAACGGCACTTCGAATTTGGAACTAAGTATAAAGCATGTTCTACACGAAATTGACAGATGTCATACATCATACAACATAACACACAAAAGTAAGCCTTTGAACGGAATCAAAATCCGTTGATTGCGCCGTGGGACCGCGGAACAATGCGATTGTCTTACATTGTGATACAAAATTTGGATAATATTTTTATTAATGAACAAAAGTAATAATCTATATTGTTCATTCTGTGTCTGTTATTTTTTAAAATTTTGTATAAATCCTTTAACCTCTTTATTGTGTATTCCGCTCCTTAATTAAGTGGGAAGTAGCCATAATAATTGCATTAGACCCTATATGGTAGTTCGAAGGGCGGGTTAAGTAGAGGTCGTTGCTTTCATTGTTATTTCGAAAAATATCTGACAACTTGTCTTACCCCTGGGTTAGGTAAGCATCTGATGTCCCCGTGGAGGTGACCCAGCTGCCCCACTGACGCTGTGACAATTATCGATAATAAACTAGCAGAAAATATTAGAAAACCAATCCCAATACAAATTAAAAAAGGACCTGGAAAAGGAATAGCGTGGCTATAAATAAACATAATTTGGAAAGGAATATTTAACGCTTTACGTTCCATTTTCGAAATTTATATCCACATAACGCTATGATGTATAACCAATTCTGGATAGCATTAATATTATCCATAAACAACGTCGATTACTCACTTTGTTTCTTTCGCAATGGCTTTTATTATGCCTCCAGGATGTGCTCGCCTATTTACATGTGGAGAATTATTTAACTTCGACCAGCTACCGTTAGCTTATAAAACTATCGTTTCAACGGATATCGTGATACGTGCAAGAAAATAATTTCTACAACTTACTTATACGGCTATCATTTTCAATGGGCAACCCTTTGCACAAACTTTGTGAATATATATGAAGGACTATTAAATTAAATGGAAACAAAGAAGAAGTTTTATCCTCAATTAAAGATTTTAATTTGAACATAAATATAGTACTTACTTCTACACTGAGAAAAAAATTAGGTCCCGGTTACCTAATATTTAACCTAATATTGCGTATTTGTCGGACAACGTAGTGCATTAGGTAACAACAACCAAGTGCACTAGTTATTACATAAACTTATGTTGTACCGACGCATTAGGTTATTTTAAACTATTTCTAGTAAGGTAACTATCACCTAATAGTAGGTTAAAGTTACGTAGTGACTAGGTTGTCCGACAAAAACCTAATATTAGGTTCGATACTATAACCTAATAAACATTTAATAACACCTAGTATTTTACGTTAATTTTACCTTAATATACGTTAAACTTGACCAAATAAATTTTGATATATATCTAATAAATGATTTAATTAAACCTAGTCTAGATGATGGTTAGATGTCTGTAACCTTTTCAATGTGTATAAATAACCTAATTTATAGTTTCCGGTAGTGTACTGCGTAGGTATTGGATACCTAATAAGTGCTTTAATATAACCTACTGAGAATTGTCTGCACCTTTTTAGTTGCGTTAGAGTTACCTTATCGATAGGTGTAGGGTACATAGGTAGTAGGTAGTAACTAAGTATTTACTTGATTGTAGCAAAATAATTAATAGGTAACGGTAATCAACTGGATACGTTAAAGTACATTAATAATGCCAACATGATAGGTATTATGTACCTAATTAATGCGTAGATGTAACCTGATCGACAAGTGTGCGGTTAAATAAGTACTATGTAAATGTAACCAGCTATTAGGTTGAAGTCATTTAATTAGTAGATTCCGGTAGTGTACTGTGTAGGCATTATATACCTAATAAATATGTTAGTGAGACCTACTTGATGGGTGTAATACACCAAGTTGATGCGTTAATGTTACATCTTCGGCAGTTGTAGTAGGTAAAAGTAACCAGGTAGTCACTAGGTAAAAGTTATATAATTTAGGTAAACAGTAGTGAAATTTGTAGTTACCAAATTGACAAAGACATTAATCACAGTTAGATGCGACTAATATGTTTTTCAAATATCTGGTATCTAGAAAATTTGTTACTCTTACCCTAATTATTATATCACTTCTACTTAATACTGCCTACTAATACCTACTACACCTATCAACCAATGCACGATGTATTAGGTACACCCATAAAATAGATCTTACTTATATTATATTAAGTGTCTATTATTTACACAGTACATTACCGGAACCTATTAACTATATAACTACAACCTTATAGCCGTTTACTATTACATACTACCTATTTAACAGCACACTTATGGATCGAATTTATCCGATAACTAAATAGTTCACAATAGTGTATAATAACTTACTTACAAGACTACTACTTACTACCATTTGTTTTATAAAAATGAACCACATGTATTGATCGCAATAAATGTTATTTTATTTCTTTAAACTGTTCTACGTCAGATTATAATTACCTACCCTTAACTAATTCTTAGTACTATTTGTGGGCTTCGGATCAAAATGAGACTTAATCTCGGTGTGTTGTTTATGATGAGTTTATCAGTATACAACATAAAACATAAATTGATACACATTTCTCGCAGAAATACACTTTTATCACTTAAAATTAACTAAAATATCTACATTATTAGCGAGCCCGCTTAGAAAACAAAGTCTTAGTAACAACTAAAAAATCCAAAATTCTATTGACATTTTCTCTGTGATTTATCACGGAAGCTCGATGCTTTTTCGAATTTGGATTATCGCATTCTCGTATTTTTTAAATTCTTCAGCCACAGAAATATCGACCACCGCCGTGTATAAGTTGCAGTCAATATCAATCTGAAAAGTAAATTATATTTTATATTTATCATATGTCATAGAATAAATTTACAAATTGTATGGGTATTACATAACACATTAATAATACTAGAACTAAAATTAATATGCAGTATGGATTGTTGAGATGGGGCAAAGTAAATATATTTTTGAATTTATCGAAACCACAATGATTTCATACGACATGCATGGAAAAAGTTTTAGTCGATTTCTTACATTTCTATAGTACTCTTATTACCTCAGTTGGTCCGATTTAGCCTTTCAATTCTTTCATTAATTGGTAACAAAAAAAGTTTGTGTGAATTGCCTATTTTCTTGCTGACTGTATTTTTTCCAAAAAAAGGTTTAGGAAAGTCTCAAAAGAAAGCTTTCCTGTGGCTACAACGGTTAAGGTACCTACCCCCTGTAGCTACACCGGTTAAGGTACATACCCCTATGGACTCATGTCTAAAATCTACCCTGTATAATTTATAAATTATAGTACATACCAACTGTTCTGCTATGTTTTGGTTCTTTAAAGACTGAAAGCGTTTAATGTATTTTTCTGTAGTTGAAGTCGTTAATATCTGGAGACGAATCTGTCTGCTTTTTTCCACATTTTTTTAAGATAATCCATTAAGTATTTCCCTGCCTTAAAGTCTTCCACTATTTTTAAAATAGATTTATTTTCTCTGAAACAGCAATAGTTGTGTTTAATTGACACAAAATAAAAATAAAATAATAATTTAGGTTGCATTTTTAACTTCAGCCCCTTACTTTTCATGCATCACATTTTCAAATACTTCTCGTGCTTTCTCTAAATCTATTGACATATTTTCCATATTTACATCTTAATCAAATGTTGGATTTTCTTCAGTAGTTGAAGATGCTGTACTTTTGCTAATATTCTGAAATCACATTAAATCAATTAAATATGTATACACCAGCTGTCACAATCTCATCATAAACAAGAAAGCATGCCAACATCAAATTTTTGTTTCTCTATTCGTTTTGTAATTTAGCCCGTACTCTGGTGCTTGGAATCAGCGCTACCAAATCTTCCTCGCTAAGGTGTTCTATTGCATTCAATTCAATATTTTCCTCTGTAAACAGCAAATACAAGAACAATGCAGAAACCATGCAATGACAAATAAGTATCCCAAAACCTCAGGCTTTATAATAAAATTTAAATAACCTACAAACAACCAAAATAAAGCCATATAAAGCTAATATTGTTGGAATCCCTAATTTACCTATGCCATATTTTTATTTACGCAGACGTTTGTGACAAACCCAGGAGGTATCTGATGTACCGGGGTTAAATCCTAAGACCCCATCCATACCATCCGATAAGATGACGCGTAATATTTGTTGGAGTTTGCTGCTCTAAAACCACATCAATATTAGCAGATACCAATATAAATTGAACCATATAATCAATACCCAAATCATATTTTACCATCAATAACCTATCAACATTTACAAAATAGGTAAATCTAACGCAACTAGGGCTAAATGTAATTGGTTGTGAATAGCTTACCAGTAATTTTACAATAATTTCTTCTGGCATTTGCCAATCGTTGAGTAGCACTTCCATGACTTCACTTCACAAACCCAGTACATATTTTCACGAACCCAGTATAATGAAAGCAATAAAAAAGGCGCCACAACAGCACAGCGCGCTGTCGCAGCCGGCCCGACCGAAGCGAACGCAAAAATGACTGTCTGTCTATACAGTGGCCAGTGTTGCTAGCACAATTTTTAAAAGATGGCCAGATCCGCCGTAAAAAACTTATTCTTGTAATTATAACCATATTTTATAAATGAAACATGTCTTTATCACCAATAATAAATATGGATTATGTCATGTGGCCACTGGAACCAACTACATCTGTTTTGTTTTCGGGAAGAAAGCTATAACAAAAAATGACTTATGCACTACAGATCAATCATGGTTTATGTAATACTTTTAAAGCAAAAAAATATGTATAAGTTAAGTATTTCAATAATAAAAAAAGATAGCATAGAGTCTATTCCATTGTGGCGCCCTATCCATCATCATTTATTTAGTGTCACAAAATTTTGTATATAGAGGTAAATTTAATAGAGATGTGGCAACACACAATTCGGGTAATAGCCAAAAAACTGGCGTCAAATGTTGTGTAACGAGATTGGCCGTCTAAATAAATTAGCATGGTAAATACATACCAAAAGAAAAACATAGCATAAAAAATATGTGCTCTCCAAATGATGTACCTACTTGATAATCTGTGACTGTGCATATAATGTATAAATGTGATTTTTGCTATGCTCTTGCCACAGAGTAAGTAGGTATAAATAAGGCCATGGCGTGGTCCTAATGAGCCGCACCATCTCCATTTAATCCTTAAATGTATATCTTATATATTTTACCTATGAGTAGGTTTTACTTAACTTGTGCATAATTAGGTATTATTAGGTTTTATATCTTAAAACCTTATAACAAATATATTATAACAGGATTGTGTTATTTCAACAGACTTTTGTTTTGCATATTTACCTAGTACCACAGGTTTTCATTACGAAAACCTTTAAAATGGCTTATTTAACCTACTGCCAAGGTTAATTAGAGACAACTGCAATCAGTTGCGATAACTTTATGAAAATGTTAATGTAGTTGGTTTATACAAAACAATTTATTGGTTATTACAACCTTTTATTAGGTTATAGGAACCGAATGTACAATTTTAATTCCAAATAATTATTTAGGTTAAGTACAATTTAGTCGAAGCTACCTATTATTAGGTGTTTTTAAGCTATGTGTAATCATACTAGGTAGTATTCACTGATAGTGATAGGTAAAATTAAATGTGTATATTAGGTGACGGCCCGTTAACGTAACAGTTAGGTAAAAAAAAAGGTTTCTTTAACGTAAAATAGGTTAAAATTACGTAATATAGTACGCTACCAAACACTGTAGGTTGTATTTACCCAATCGAAGGTAAAACTATTTACCTACACTAGGTTCAGAAAACCTAAATTAGGTTGTATTCAACTATTTTTTGCATTACCTACATTATTAGGTTTGCATTTACCTATCTTTTTTCTCAGTGTACGCTAGTTTTCCGTTAAGAATCTTTGATTTTGTATCATTTATATAAAAAAAAACAAATTCGAGTGTTGTATACAAATATTATTAAATGGAAACCTTATCCTGCAAACGATTTTGCACTATCCATCGATTATACGACTAGCCGGAAAAGCTATAGCCAAAAAAAACTATGCCACTGGCCATATACGTCGCGGTAAAAGCTAGTATTCATATTTAAAAAAATACAATCGGAAAACGCCGACACGTCGCGGCGATAACGCAAACGGATTCGAAATTTTAAATAGTTCCATATTCAAACGGCCGATTTCAAATATGGAACGTCGATTGTTTCCCGTTTTCGCTCGTAGTTGCGTTTAGGGCCGGACAGACAATTACAGCCGGGGTCGACTATTCATTTTCATTGCATTTTCCTGCGATCAATGTCACGTCTATGTACCTATCAGTGCCTCGATATTATATTATTATCAAAGTGGAATTGAGACTACTTATTAACTTATATCTTAGTGTTGATATTCAAGTGCCCAAGATGAAGCCTGTATATAGTCACTCTTGATCTAATTGCCTTCCTAACCATCCCTAAAACAGGCTGGAGCTCACTAAGAGATCGCCATTTGGTCCAGTGCGTCTTTCTAAGCTATTTTCGGCCTGTTAATCATCGATGAAATTTGTAGATAGCATAATTCTGTCACACATCTTTATATAAAAAAGATATGACTTATTCTGAAATAATAACTTAATCATTTTGAAATTTATAAAAAAACCTGTCACCAAATACCACCACCACCTCGGTGGCGTCCACCGTCCGTCTACTCAGACCCTTATTGCGTACGGTTCTTAATATGCGGGTTACGCATGCGCTTATTGGAGTTTCACAATGGATGAAGCAGTATGGCCGCGACAATCGCTTTAATTTTTTATCGATATTTATGTGGGCGTAGTATATTGATTATTTAAATGTAAGATGGTTGGTTATTAACGCATTGAATCGTATATTTTACTTACAAAGTACGCGGATCCTTGGTTTGAAAACGTTTGCCCACACAATGGCTACCTACGTTATCCGCCATTTTTTATGTTCGAAATTTAAAATGTTCAAAAGACGGAACTTATTGTTTTTTTTGATACATCGTGAATCGTGACCCAGTAAAGGCACCTTAACTACGATTATTTGGCGGATTTGAAATCATTGTGGACACAATTTAGATTTAAAAAATATTGCTCCCAACTAAATCTCAATTGTGATGTTTAGGATCCTTTTCTGGTTCACGCTGTATGTATAATGTACCGATAGTACTCAGATACACTTATATAATCGTTGAATATTTTGATTTTAATATTGCACAATCTATCTTTAATGAATACGACAAATCGTATTAACCCTGCGAGCGCGCGCGGCGTGCATCGCAACCGCCCGGCCGCGGCCGCTGCAGGCCGTCACGGCCGCGCTCAAAATCAACCAATTCCGCGGAAAACGCACATGCGCGCAAAACGCGCAATAACGCGCAATCAGTATGCAGGTCCTCGGTGCCATTCCCGCTCACGTCCCAGTGAAAATACACGTTCGTGATACGTCAAATATATTATTATTTCTACTTTCTACGACCGTTTTCGGAGTATCAAATGGTCGTTATTGAAAAAAAAAATGATTTTGATGGCCCGCGGTGGTAGGACGGCTATGTTCGGTACATTATTGCGTCAAGTAACGGCGTCAGCATACAAATTGTGCGATCAAATTAAAAGGATTACAGTTCGCATATGAAATAACAATTAGTTACATTAATAATTTTGTACATCCTATTTTGTAATTAAGTGGGCAATCAATGGATTGGGATATTTAATTGATGCCTTATTCAATGCGATTAAGGTTGAGTGTTACTTATGCAGATTTATAGCGAGTAATAGATTTTTATCTAACCTTCGAGGAAGGGAAGTGTGGGCTTATGTTGCTTAACTTTAGTGGTAATACACCAACTGTACGGTACCAAACTAAGCACGCAACACTCGTATTATATGTACGATGAACTGGGGACGATCCCAGTATCCTCCAGTCTACAGATAATTAAGAAAATATAGTTTCTGAAATGGCATTTACCAGACGCTTTTGTACGCTGTTATTTACTTTAGTATTTATACTATCGACAAAATATGGGTGCTCAACATTGCACCCCTATCCACTCCTCCGGGGATTACAGAAGTCATGATATCGATAGAAAAAAAACACTCGTTTGTTGAAATCAATTTTCCAACTATTCAAACCGTTTCCACACGATTCAATAAAAACAAAGTGATCAACGCGCAATTTAAAAAAAAAATAGAAAACATGACTCTCAACTTTTATTGCTATAAGTAGACAGACTGATAAAAACATAACTTGGCATCAAATAAAAACGGACTGTGAGCTACCACACCAGTAAACAGCGCCCATCAATAAAGTACTTATTTAATTGATTTCACAATCTATCATAAGGCATAACACTCCATTTTGAACTCTAACGACGGATGTGCACAGTTAATTTTACAATACCCGACCATTTTCATCGTCAAACGCCCGAACAAATTGGTGACTTCCTCGAAGATTTTTATTTTTATTGATAAAAGCGTCTCCGCGACAATTGGTACGGATTTCGTCTTGAATTGGTCGAATCACGGAGCGGCCTCAATCTTTTCTTGTTGGTTATTTGTTATTGTTACCATGCGTTCGTTACGTTCAACCGTAGATTGACGAGTTGAACCGATCATTGGTCATTGTCTTCCACTTTTATTTTCTTTTTTCACTCTTCTGATAATCGCCATATTAGAGTCCGTCTACATTAATCACGCGAATAGCTACATACATCAATATTTTATTTGGAACCGGTCCATAGTACGTCGTAAAGAAAGAACAGAATTGATATTCTCAAAATTCAAATTCAAACATGGAACGCGATGCGCAATATTGATCGGAAAAAATGACGACAACACCGAGAACTATCCGACGCGTCGGACACAAACATGTAAAAATTTCACCCTATTTTTGAAACAGTGTTAGTGTCAAATTTTCCATGGGCCCCGCGTCCACTCACCCAACCCTTCCCGAAAAAAAAACTAAAAATAAAAAAGGGGAACTTTAAAAATCGTTATTATAATCTCGGACGCCATTGCGTATGGGGACGCGCCCTTCAATTTTAAATCTTTTTTTAACAAAAACCCCTTTGATGTCTATGCACTTCGGCAATATCTCCCGCTCGGCTAGCTGCGACATTTGGCCGATTCGGGGATTTCGCTGATGCATATTTTAGATTAAAACGACGTCATTTTATAGGACAATGTATCATACAACAATTCACTAATGTTTTATAACTGTTGTGAGTTGAAAGCTATCGATACGGCTGTAAATTGTATGAAACAGGGTTAAGGCAGTCCCGGATGTCGTGCTAAACTATTTTTCTTTAAAAAAAACTTAAGTAACTATTTCCCTGTCTGTCTATTTGTCCTTTTACAGTTCGATGATTGAGTTGATTTTGATGAAATTCTTGCAATCGAGTTCTTTATAGCTTAGTTTATTACGATGACTGGTCTAGGAAGGAACAGCTTTTTTACTGACAATGAAATAAAAGGTTTCAAACAAATCAGAGACAAATGCGTTTCTATCGTGTCTCTATGTAATTTACAACTTTTTGTGCACTCCGCTCTACAAGCTGTTATAACAAATAATTTCTTGCGGTTTGAACCAACTTTCTATTACCGTATAGAATTTGTGAAGAAAAGCGTAAGCACATAGACACCGCCAAACTAAACATCCAATTAATCAAGTCATTTAACTTTTAAAAAAAAGTCGTGTGGGAAAACGTACCTATGTAACCGACGCACTCCAAATTCCAATGAATCTGAAAGGCGAGCGGCTCAAAAGAGAATAAGATTTGAAAATAGAACACGCCATTAGGAGCGAACACAATAGTCTCATTGGTCGATTTGAAAAAGGAACAATTTGTTAAACGTCAAATATGAACTTTTTTATTTGAGTTGTAATGAAACCCAGTGTGATGTCTAGTACTCGCATCTTTCGGGCTTTTTTGTCTCGGATCGGGCGGGTCGTTTTTCATTTGTTTTGTTACACGTACCGCCATCGCACTTATTAATGTCAAATTCAAAATAAGAATCCAAGCAAAAGCTAGAAACGCCAGCGGCGACAAGATTATTATGTTATTGAGGATACTCGACTTTAAGACCGTTCTAATTAATAGCTAGCGAAGCGAAAATTGACGTACACATGTAGGTACGCAGGCAGATACACTTAGAGCAGTTTGTCAGTCACAAAACAATAAAAATGTATACACTAGCATAGACTTGTAAATAAAACAGACTCGACTCCGCACTTTTTTTGCGTTCAGTGCCTACACAGTTGTTCTCTCGTGCATTCAATTTAGTTCTGTCATACTTTCTATCTACGAAACGTTTATCGGGTGATCACAAACACGAGCAATGACATGGAACTATCAATATTTCTAATAACGTTTAAAAACAAAGTTATATTAGTTTCTTATACGAATGAGGCGGCCATATTAATCATTGGAACGAATTTCCGTGGGCCATGTCATACAGAGTTCGTTTATTAAAAATGTGACGTATCAAGATCAACATCTCGTCGCGCGAGCGGGATAGGAACATGTGGAACTAACACGAGCGAGTGGGATAGCCACGTGCTGACATTTCAACAGGTCATCAACCCTACGGGCGTCCTGCTCTAACGAGAATTCGAAGATTTGATTTGAATTGTTCTTAATTTGAAATATTGGCCCGGACAACGAATTTTTGTAACTGAACTTTTTTATTTTTAACATGGTTTATTAAAATTTATTTTATAGATACGCTGTGGAGCTTCCGTTTGATGTTCTAATGGGTCGGTTAATCGGTGGAAGAATGAATAACATCTTAAAACGCAGTATTTATTACATCTAAGATTGATAAAAGCAGTTACATTTGCGTAAACATCGATCGAGAATATTTTTTTTATAGGCTTGGCGGGCAATGTTACGGATATAAATTCGTGTATCATAATAATAAGTTTAATGACTAAAGAACTTTTTATTTCATAACTATCAATTTTTTTTATCGATTCCGATTTTATATAACGTTATTAGACTATAATTATAATACCTACTAACAAATCTGAAATATCAGATTATAAAATAAGTATCTAAGCATATATTGACGTGCGCAACTTAATCATTAAAAAAATCAGGCTAAAACCATTTGTAGATGAAAAACGTGTGCTATAATAACTTACTGCCCGTTACGCCCGTCTCCACAGGAATGTTAGAATATCAGCAGGGACCACCAGGATCCAAGGATCCAAGGTCGATAAAGGATTAAATTTAAGGGCGAAAAGAGGGACAAGATAAGCAACGCATCCAAGTCTGAAAAGTAAGCCTTCATGCTTCCGAAAATACCAATACGGGACAGTAGTAGCCCTCCAAAACATTATATTACCTCAAACATTATTAAGTACATTCGACCTGAATAACAAACCTGCAACAAAGGACGAGACAACTGGCATCGCTAAAACCGAATTAAAATGCGCGAACACAGTTCTATTCGAAACAAAAGCAAGAAAAATGTTAAACAGCACACCGTAGGATCATAAGCGGTCATAACTGGTTGGTGTGCGTCCATTTATGGCCATGTTATCCTATTGTACCGTCCTGCTGGTACACGGCCGTCGATGTGTGCGTTTAAATGAATACGCACACGGTAAAAATGTGTTCAATCATTAATTTCGTCGGTAATTGAACGAGTTGCGATCTGTGCAGACAAAAAGCTGATGTTTCTTCGAATCCGGAGACTAAGGGTGGGGGTGGATTGGCGTACGTGGTTTTTGCGACTTGAATACGATCAAATTATGTTGCAAATGTGATGAGGGATGTAACACTAGACATGAGAATTGGGGATGAGAAATGTAATGGACGTTATTTTCCAAAGAGGGATGGGTTGGTTTAGGTTTTCTTTTCAACATACTATGTCTGTCAGTCCCAATATCAAGACAAATGTCAAATCTAACAAAACCTCGCTCTTGACACAATCAAAACAGAAGTACAATATATGTGTGATGACCACGAATAATTGTACCCGAGTCATGGATATTGAACGTCTATATACGTATTATATACTGAGTTCGCCCTCAGTCCATTGTACGGGACTCATTTAAAGCGATGCTTAGTGTGGGACCGTATAGTTGGTGTGTTTATATCTTTATTAAATATATGTCACATAACGACGTACCAATCTGCACCAGCCTTACGAATCGAATCGGGGCCCAGACATCGAGAATTTATACGTTCATAAAATTCTTTTGTCAAATTTACGTCGAGTTACCAAATGCACGGCGGCCGGGGTCGCGGCGGATTCTTTACCGAAATCATCCGGCCATCAGTTTTTACCGATGATTATTACGTATCGTGGAATACGATCGCGGTTTTCACTTGGACGCGAACAAAAAACGTGTTCCCACCATGTTTCGGGGAAACTTATGTTGGATTGGTCTAATTGTTTAGACCTCCCTGTGTGTCCGTAAGGTTCTCTACTTACCGGGTGACATACTGGTACGACAGGAGTTTCGGGGAGCATCGTGAAAGCATGAAAAGGCATATCTACATTTTCGGACGAATAAACATTATTGACGTAGTGTCGCGAGCGATATATTTGAAGAACAACACACCAAGTCGTTTGTATAGTACTGGCTGCCGCAGCCAGGCTGCCTAGTGCGCGGGGGCTCTAATTCGCGTGTAGGTAGGTCTGCGTCTTACCGTGGACTACACAAATCTGCTTGGTTTTATGTACTTCAATATGTTGTTGGTGAGCCTTCGTGTGTATTATTTCTTCATTCATTCAATTTTGTTTCTAAAAAGTTCGACATTACATTTTTTAACAACATTCTGGAATACGATTTGTATTGAAATAAAACTAATCTTACGGATTGGGAAATCGGAACGCAAACAACTACTAAATATGAGGGTACGCTAGTTCAAACTTTGACACTAGGCCGTCAAACACCTCACTCCTCCCGTGACTATGGTTGCTGTAAAGCAGCCGAAACGTCGGGAACGTAAAAAACATATAATAAACGCGATTAAATCCGTAAGATTAGTTTTATTTCAATGTGTAGTATTCGCGTAAATATAAGAAAGCAATACGATTTGTATTTTGACATATGATTTCCAAAAAAAAAAATACTTACCTAATTATTCCAACCAACCAAACAAAATCGTATCCATCAAATTTCCCCGATCCGATCCGAAGAAAGCGCTGTCACACCGTCCGATAATTACTTAAAAAAGACATACCTATTCATTAATACACTCGCAACGAAAACGCATTCATCATTTATCTGGCACCGATATCAGCTACCTGGACAGTCCAGTTTTCTATTATTCATTATCCCATTGTTGCGTACGCGACTGGTGCAACCGAAATTCGGTGACCGCCATTACTAATAATTACTTCTCAAAATAATACTAAGACCGATGCACGACTGTGATAACGTTCGGCTACCAACCAACCACAGTGTAATGTTAACAGTACGACAACTCCGCCCACGTGCGAGCGACGCTTCCGAATTGATGGGCGACCGTTGGGTAACAGAACCAAATGTGTGGCGCAAACAGAATATTGTTACATAGCGTAACGCTAACGTATTTCGCCCCGTTCACACCACACATTCGATCTATAAGAATGACAGTAACAGCACGCTTCCTCGATGACGTATTTTAAATATTTGGAATATAAAATAACGCGACATTTTCCCCTTTTTCAAAATGTTATTTCGCTTCAGTGATTTTTTGATTGCAATCTAATTATTAACGGTACGTAACTTGTCTATGCATCATATTAATTAGAAAAATAAACGCAAAATACACGATAGACAGATATTCTATTTATAGTAAAGTACATTTCTTGTAGCCCCGTTAGCCCCTCCAACTAAGCTACAGCTTGTACTAGGATTAGGCTCAAGATATTAATTACCAGGGTAGGGATCGAACCCTGCGCATCTAAGTTACGGGGCCTCTAACCACTAGACCATTTCCGCTTAATTTGGCAGCACTGTACGTGCATTACATCCATTAAACATCCTAATTATAAAAAAAGTGGCGAAGGATACATTTTTGAAAAAGGGGGTTTTTTATTGTTTTTTATTTGGCTATAACAGACACGAAGTGGCTGTCGTTTTTCGAAAGGTAAGCCGGTAGGCATCGAGTTGTATGGAGTCTTCGCCACTGTTACATAAGTGATCTACTGTTCTTCCTACTCTATACACAAATATTGCACCGGTTAATTAATTTCATGCGGTGTCAGGACCAATCGCAGAGGATTTGGTAGCGGCCATAGATCAAAAAGATTTTTGTGTCCGTTGACATGACACTGACGTCTGTACCAACGACTGTGATGTAACTTGTCTATGGATCTGTGCCGTTCGATGTTTGAATTGCGATAAATGGAAATAATGGTACAGGTTTGTGTAATCTCTTTGATATGTATTGTTGTGTAAATACGATCATGTAAGGGAGGTTACAATCTAAAGAGCTTTAAGTTACTTACAAGAATGGATCTGCTTAAGTATTGACATTGCACAAATAAGCCGAAGTATACATGTAAAATACACTTTTAATAGGGCTTTCCCGTTCTAAGTGGTTTTTTTTTTGGTAAATAGATGACCTAAGTGAATTTTGGCCGTGCAATCCGTAGACGGTGTCAGCATCCCATACAATTTTATGATCGTAAAACAAGATTTTCTAATTCAAATATATGTTTTTATTTTTCATATATATGTATAATAAACAGTACATCTAATTCTTTTAATTAACATAGTTTAAATAAGAAATAATAAATTAGGATTAAAATTAAAATTAGGCAGGTATCAAAATGCACTAAGCAAATCCCCACCACCATCGGCCGGGAGGGTGCCCAAAACGCTGGCAGCATTGCCACGTTGAATGGCAATGCTGATTGATGGTTTGGCCAAAGTATCTGCCAGTATTTTTTAATTAGTGTAGATCTTAAAATCACTTATGAATAGTCAGAATCTGCCAGCGGTTCGGAACGCTCCACTGAGAAGAGTTAGTAAGCAATTCAATGGTTACTTTAACGTCCCAGTAGTAGTAGAAAGAGAAAGCAATACCATTGCCACAGTACTAGAAAATAATACTCATATCTCAAGTAACTAGTAGCAAACTATTAAAATCTCGCTCAGATCGATGT
This sequence comes from Pheosia gnoma, assembly GCA_905404115.1. NCBI lineage: Eukaryota > Metazoa > Arthropoda > Insecta > Lepidoptera > Notodontidae > Pheosia > Pheosia gnoma. The sequence continues at coordinate 2,497,557 of FR989917.1, read as the reverse complement.
CAGCTAAGTTTTTTTTAAAGTCAATTTTAATAGTAAGTACAGTTAAAAATAATGATGTACCAATTTCCGTTTGTTAATTAAACACTTCGGAACCGACAACTTTTAGTTTTTATTATACATAACAATCTTTAGTCGATCTGTGTTGTTTTAAACAACATACTAAGCTTAAACAAATTAAAACTGGAAGCTTAGCTAACGAAACCAGAATATTAATGTTTTTCAACCATGATTATCACTTCTTGTTCAACACACTTCACTTGTTAAACGGTGAAGGAAAACATCTTGAGGTAACCTGCATGTCTGAGAGAATCCTTCGAAAGACGTGTGAATTCCGCCAACACGCACTGGGCCAGCTAAATGAACTATGGTCTAAAACCCCTCGCATTGGTGGGAGGCCCGTTCTCAACAGTGGGACATTAAAAAGGGCTGGTAAGAAAACAATATGATCAGCAAAAACGCCAGCACGAATTAAACGTTTATAAACCAAATTTCGGTTACTAGGCGCACCAATTAAATCGACATTCGAATTATGTTATTGTCTAAGTCTAGGCAAACAATAGTTATTGGTAACAATTATTATTATAAATACGTTGGGACACATAACCGGTAAATTTGCATACCCGCGAACGGTCGTTGGAACAAATATTGATTGGGACAGAGGGAATAACCTTGATGGGGTGAGACTGTGGAATAGATCTAGCTAAATAGATAGTTGATAGCCAAGTTGGTAGAACGCTTGCCTCGGTAACGAGGATTGCAGGTTCTCCGACTCGCACCTCTAGCATTTCATGTGCGAATCTCATTTTCAACCACGATTATCACTTGCTAAACGGTGAAGGAAAACATCGTGAGGAAACCTGCATGTCTGAGAGAAACCCCTCGAAAGATGTGTGAAGTCCACCAATCCGCACTTGGCCAGCGTGGTGGACTATGGCCTTATCCCCCTCGCATTGAGGGGAGGCCCGTGCCCAGCAGTGGGACATTAAAATTGGCTGGAAATATTAAATAGAAATATTAAATAGAGTCAATGCATAGATACATGAAATAAGTTTGACGGCCTGATTAGCGCAGTTGGTAGTGAGCCTGCTTTCTGTGCCGCGGGTCCCAGGTTCGAATCCTGGTAGGTACAATCTTTGTGTGATAAGCACGAATGTTTGTATCCGAGGCATGGATGTTTAATATCTATATAAGTATTATATACTGAGTTCGCCTTCAGTCCATTGTACGGTACCCATAATACAATCTTTGATTAGTGTGGGACCGAATAGTTTGTGCGTAGATTTTTGCATATATTTTTTTTGCAGTGAACCTGAATCTGGTGGCACGGCAGCGCCTTCGCCAAGTCAAGCTTGAAAAGCTTTTCCAGTCTCATTTAAAGGACTCCACGATTTGTTAATTACTACACCAAGGCTAGTTGTAATCCCAACCTAAGCGAGAATTGTCTGCCAACAATAAAAGTAACACACAAAAATATATTAATCACGTTTTTTGTTTGCATTAAAAGTTCGAATAACGAAACGGATCTGTGTTACGAACAATAAAAACGCAAAAAACGGTTCCTGCTCTCGTTATTTACGTATGAACTTTTAAGATTTGATTATTTTTATGCAAATAAAATGTGTGGTTACATTGTAATTTTCGTTACTTGTTACTTGTCGATGAATTAGTTAATGTGCAAATGTCCCAACCTTGAATCACTTAATTATTACTTTTGTGCACAAGTTCTTAGAAATGTATGCTACTGTATGTACTGAAACTACGGCAAGTGCGAGATTATTCGTAATCTAACTATAGTTTACATATGGATTCCTTATATTTACGCGAATACTACACATTTATATAAAACTTATTTTACAGATACAATCTGTACAATCAATCAAGAAGCCGAAATTCCGGAACGTGAAAACATAAAATAAACGCGATATATTCTGGAAAATGTGTAGTATTCGCGTAAATATAAGAAATCAATTTGTCATTTTCTTCTTCTCCTGTGTCATAAGGGTTATTACAGAATTTTGGATTATTTGGACGATAAAGCATCCAGGGACTGATCGCTCAAATTATAAATTATACACGAAATAAATGATTTGACTTCGACTTTGACTTCACTTTGCTAGTGGCAACGTTACGTCTGAAGATTTAATTCTAAACAAGTCTGTGCTCAGAAGTGACTGCGTTCTACCAAAAAAGTAATTTCACCAATAGCTATTATGTTACTTACTAGCGCAATCACTCATACATACACTTCATACACACACATACAAACGGTCTATAGCCTTAGGGTATTACGGTACGTATGCTCCAAATACCCACACTCAGATTTCGATTAGAAACTTGCTGTTTGATGGAAAACAGTTATTACACCTATTATGACCGCTATTTTTGTCGAAAGTTGTTATTTATAAAATTGTCTGTGGTATAATGCGTTTAAAAAAGTACCTGTCCGGGTTTTTGGCGGGAAGTTGAACCGTGAAGTTGTCAATTTTGTTTTATTTTCCTAGAAATGTGTTTCTTTGGTAAATATCGTGTGATATTAGTGGGATATTAACCATTGTGTGTTCATAAATGTACACGAGTGAAGGAACATGAAATAAAATAGTATAACTTGACTTTTCAAGTTCTCCCAAGATGTCCGGTAAATTTTCAGTAAAGTATCCACAGCTTTACTGATAGGGGGGGGGGGGGATTTATTTCAGCATCATCATTGTCATCTACATTATAAATCACAAGAATTACTCGACACTGCCAAAAATGGCTCTATTTTGTAGACGATTGCCAAGCTAAAAAAAAAAGTACCCACCTTCCTGGATATTGGATATGATGATAATAACAATATGGATAACACAAATATAAATTAAAAAGAGAATAGAAAAGCTTCCTACTCAATATTTATAAAAGTGTAAAATTATTGGCCCATGCGGTAGCGTACCTAAAGATGCTGGCCGCATATCCTCGCTGAATAGCCAAAGCTACTCGCTATTTTACATACATAGTTTTCTTTTTTCTTTTTTATAGAGATTGGTATGGTAGTATTGGGTTAAAAGGGCGCTGAGATTATTGTTCATTTTTTGAAAATTGTATAATTAAAATATGTATGACATAAACTCGCGAGTATTACTATAAACTATGACGTTATCAAAAACAACAACCAAAATTATAAAAGCAAAGAAAAAAAAACACGAATCAAATTCGCTTAGATTTTTTTTAAGAGCGAAGCTACGAGTGCCACTTATATTAATCCAAGATTATTCAAATCACCAAATCTTTGTGTCAATACTCTACGCGGGTAAATGTACTTTTTCGTCCGCCATCTTGTCCGAGTGTTTGCCGCGATCCTACAGTTGGAGCAGAGAAATAAATACACTTTGTACAACATGGCTGTAAGGGTACTTGAATGGAGGTATTTGTTTTTACGTCGTTCATTCATAAATATCGGGTCGATAACATGGCGGCTTATGAATATTAGTGGCTCGATAACCAATGAACAAAACTTCCAATGGGTTTTCTTCTAACCTTTTAATAAAATCGCAGTCTGGTTGGCTGGTTTCACGAAAGTCTCTCTGAGGGCTGCTATATCTTCTATCTCAATGCAGGCTCTACACGATAGCTTCTAGCTTTTAATAAGAGTTAAAAGATACTGACTTCTTCTTAGTTTATTTCAAGGATGGCTGTTGAAGTCCTTGCTTAGTATAATACTCTAAAAAAAGTTTCAGACAACTTAACATAAGATACAGCGTACTTCTCAAACGTGAAGTTGTCTATTACAAGATCTTATAATTCATAAACAACAGCTAACATTCACAAACTAAATACCAATCAATTTATAAAGTGAAAAAGTTTAACTGACTTCCGTTACGGTCAATGATTAATAATATTGATCATAAACTTAATTGATTGAAGCCATGATTAATAAAATGGTACTACAAAACTACCATCATTGTAATTTTTTCAAGCCTACTAGTGATTTATTCAAGCTATTCCTACATCGAAAGATAATCACAATAAACATTAGAAATCGTGAACAGGATTCGTTATAAAAAATAACAATGTAACATCAGATATGGACAACTAGCCCCAACGGCCTCTCTCCGCCAACTGATCAAATCGAACGAACGTGTGTCGTGGAATTTCAAAAATCATAATGATTGATTGTCAACCAATGACAATCGCGTACCTATTCAAATTCTATTCCAATTTGAATTTAGAACGAGTTCTTTTTCCTGTTGCGACGCGTGACGCGTGCCGTGTGTTGTAAGAATTCCATAGGAATATAATACAATGAGCAATTATTTTTATTACTTATTTTTTATATATTTTATTGTTTTATTGTCTGTACGAATAATGATAAAATCTCAATTAACATTGTTATAGACGATTGTGTAATAAAACATTATAAAGAAGTTTAGAATATACTTCACTTACCTTCTCGAATCATTACGTAAAAAAAACCCCCCTAGATACTAGATTACGCTGAAAAAGCATTCACTAAAACCGTTACCATAAATCCGTCACTTGAATAACGAATTCGAATGACATTTCAGACGGCATTCTTTTAAAGAGTAATTAATTTGAATCACGAACATCCATATTGGCGCCAGAAATTTGCTTTTAAACGTATTTTTTTTAATGCAGACGCACAGGAAAGTAACCTAATATTCCTCGCGTAGTACAGGCCATATGTTTATCTTATAATTACGGACGTGCGCGTCTCCATGTGGGTGTGTAAGTACGTAATTAAAGTTTGGAAATAGTAATATAAGTTTTGAAGTGTTTTCACTATAAAACACTCGAGTGTCTGGGAACACTCGTGTCGACGAACTTATGCATGGACTTTTTTCCCCTACTGGTTTATAATAACAGTTCTGTTTACTGTGGCGTGCCGGTTATCCGATGAGATGTATGCATTAATATTTCTGGGAATAAGCTCGGATTGGCTAAATATATGTTTTTTCATTTATCTTATTTATTTGGGTATATCGAGAAGCTCTTTGCAGTTTTCAAGGTGCCTTATGCCCTGCATACACGACTACTACTCTATGATAGCAGGCAACGTTACAGTACTAGATAACGTAGACATTAAAAATAATATTAAATTAATGTATTTACTAGCGCAGCTGAAATGCGACATGCAAGATCCCCGACCGAAAGGTGCGTTCAACGTTCTCTGTTCTACGTTCTTTGTAAATGTATAGGTTACATAATGCCCGTGCCAATAGTAATAAGTTAGAAAATTATATTTTTTTAAGAACGCGATAAACAGAACGCTCTTGTCTGTCGGAGTGCCCTCCCAAGCACGAGATTAAAAGTATACAATGAAGCAGATTCGTAGTAAGCTTTAGGCTGTATTAATAGCTTTGCTTACACTCAGCTCGGATTAAGAGCTTAATTACGCAGCTTAAAACAATAATGTCACCCAGGTGTTTATATTCGAATTGCGAAATCGGACCCCTAATCGATTATCAGAACTGTACCCGCGACGGTACCTATAGTAGTGATGTAATCGTATTTTTCGAACTAGATAATCGACTCTTTTCCTAATCGAGTAGACGGATTGTTTATTGCCAAAGCGGTTTGTGCCGGTAATTTTGTGCGTTGCGATATTTGACTCGGTCTGTTAGTGAGATCATTAATCTTGCGGTGATCCGAAACTGTCGGTTTGTTTGAAAAATGTGCGCCCGCGTCGAAACTATACCGGTGACGTCACACGCCTCCAGGTGATAATTAAGTCGATTAAAACACAAAATATCAGTAGGTGAGTTTTTTTTTTCTATTATGAATTATGCAGCAGATATTTGGCAAATGAAAGACCAATGATACCTGTTAATAATAGCAAACAATAAAAATCGGATCGTTAATGTTATATTTAGGTATCCACATTGCAACCTTATATTTTACTACTTAACCGAAAAAAAAGTAATCAGGAATTGATTTAATTGTTGTTCAAGGTTGCATAGTTATTATTTGGTGCGAGTGCTTGCATTGAATTCTGAGCAAGGAGAATTATAGAAAATATAATCCTGAGCGTAGCAAGGGAGGTACGAGACTCAATTAATTTAGTAGCCGTGCGAAAGACACAACTTTTCATCTCAGTATAGCGAGGAAAATGCTAGATAGAAAAACAATTCAAATATTATAATGAATCAGCGTTTCGTCATAGCATGTAGCCTACCCTGCAAACTACCTATTTGATCTATCTGGTTAATATCCCGCTAATATTGCTCATTATTTATCAATGAAACACATTAAATTGACAACATCTTTCCGGAGAACCGCGTTTCTGAACGTTTAATTATGTTTTTTTATAGAACGAAAAAGAGTAAGGTACACTTGGTACACCATTACCATAGATTAACTAATTGGTTCTTAAGTATTAGTTCGCCACGTTCGAAATTCGAAAACCTTTTCCACTCATAAGGATATAATGGACTTTTGCAAGCAGATTCCGAACAATGAAAGCCGCCTTCCAGAGCCAGTGAGATGAAAAGAAAATTATCAGAAATACTCCCACTGCTTTAACATACGAGTAAAGCCTACGTAAAATTACACTACATAACCAACGCTTACCAAACATAAAAAAAATATCTAGGACAATAGCACGAGACCCGCGCAGCCCGCGACCGACACTGGTAATTGAAAATAATAATTGAATTCGCATTAAGAATACGAAATTTGAATAATGCGGCCATATTTGTTTCGTGTTCAAGCTTACGATAGTGACGTGACTTAAAAGTCGACTTTTCTCGTTCCATTTTCAAAATTACTCGGCATGGATTGTTCAAAATTAAACAAATTGCTCTCTATGATAAATTGGATAATATTCATACTTAATTGTACCAAGCAATTTTATCGATGTAAAATAAACGCTCTAAAGTTAATTGGAGTAATTTTGTATATCCAGTAGCTTCACAACTTTATTTTTTACTTACGAGTATATATATGTATACAGTAATAATATATTTAGATAGAGGCATATAAATTAGCCACTAGAATTTGGTAGTTTCTATCTAGTAAGAATTTAATATATTTGGTAGGTAGTTCGGGTGCCAATTATCAGAATTAAATAAAAACCTACTGGAATCGAGCTTCACAATTATTATTACTCGATTGGAACTTCATCCACCACAACTCTACCGTACGTACGTCGTCTTTTTATAAAGTTAAAATTTGAATTTGGAATCGTGTGTGCTCTATTGTGTAGCAAATGGAATTCATTGTTACTATACATTGCGTACGGGCCAACATAGCGTGACCTCTAAAAGCCGGTACTTTTATGGCACACGGGGCCTAAATAAGCTGGATAAGTATAGTCGAAAGCGTTTTGCAAAATATTGAATAGATCTCCGCTGATATTTTTTTTTATTAGACGAGACTTACAAAATGTTGCATGTAGATCGATATAGCAGTTACACAACGACCTACTTACGATTTTTATAATACTAGTTGCGGATATATAGGTACCTAATAAAATTGTCAATTACTAGTAAAAACATTCATTTTGATAGACAGGTTTCGTTACAGTGATATTTTTAAGAAATTGTCACACATATTTTTACGTAAAAACACGTTTTGATATTAGTTTCTATAGTCGAAGTGGGTACTAGATAAGACGACTGTAGAAATCTTTTTTTTTCTGTTGATATATCATACACCTTGTAATTTGTTCTTTCTTTTTTATAATTGGATCCAACACTAGGTACCTATAATAAAAGGTTAGTTAATAATGACATTTGTTTTGGGCAAATTAATACAATGTTTTATTATTTTATCATCATTATGTACTTATCTAGTAATAAAATCTTGATTTTTAAAACGTTTGAGCGCTAGAATATCTACTATGTATATAAAATAATCTCGACAGCTGTCATTTTAATTAAGTAACACTGGACCTAGTATAAAAATACAAATTTTAAATTTAGAATTCTCAAGAACGACTGCCATAGAAATATGAATCTATAAGAAAGTGCTTTCGTGTTGGCTTCTATGACTTACAATATGGAGTGCGCGAGTGCGCACATACGAAATGTGTGTCTGTAGGTATGTGTGTGTGCGCAATCGGTCGGACGTGACGCGTGTAGCAATAACAATACACTTACACCGGATATTTATGAATTTAAATGAGAAAGTGTTAGGAATTTAATGATACCAGTTCGGAGTAGCGGCCGCCTTCCTGGTGATCGCTTCTATTATAATATACGTCTATATTCTACAATTTTATTGTCTATGGACGCGCGTTGACAGTCCCACTTGTTTTAATTGCCCGATGTTTCCTTTAGTTTTATTAGATTGCGTTTTACGACGTTTTTAAACATTTTTTATTAAGGAATATCCATGGAAATGGATTTAAATTCAATTCTGTGGATACTCCTTGCATGAATTAATAATTGGGTAAGTATTAAGCAACATAAAAAAAAAAATATTAGTGAAGTGTCAATGGTGCTCGCTTGCACTGTCCGTTGCAATAAGGTCGAGAATCCTCGTGAGTCGTGCGTGACGTATTTCTCAACAACACATACATAATAGGGCTAGACTGGGCATTATAAATACAGATTATTTATAGCAATAAGTAACTGTGCCTATTTATTATGCGAAATTATGTAAAATTCTCGAATAATCGATTCTATGTGAGTTATAAAAATGAAAATTTTTCGTTAACCGACACAGCGCGTAATTTCATAATAAAATCTAACAGTTGCTTAACAACTCATGCCTAATTAGGCTACATATGACAGCTACAAGGCGTGGCCTCTTATATATATATATACTGTGTGACACACGGACGCACAGCGCGACGGTAATTCTCCTTTGTATGCTAAATAGTGAATTATCTAGCCACTCGAAATTGTAATCTTAAAACTTGCTTGGAATTTCTTCATCTGTTGTTTAAATTGTGGCTCCACGTAATGCTCTGATGGGTGTTTGTTAACTCTTAATGTGTCCAAGCTTTATTCAGGTTAGAAAATAAACGCCAAATTAAATAAAAACGAATAGGTAATTGTAGTTGTGAAAAAATACGTCATTTTTTAATTTGGAATAATAATTTAAATGTCAAATAATATTAATGCAAACAGATAATTTGAATTAAAAACAAATGCATTATTTTTAAATTTCGAATAATAATTTTATACGTCAAATAATGTTTTCGAATATAAGAGAATTCATCAATGGCGGTTGTTTGCACTCTAGTCTAGAAATAGTCTAGTAGGGATGAAAAACACAACTCATGTATATATATACTCACGCCTGTATCCCATGGTTGTAGGCAGAGACCTCTGATTGCCATATGCTACGATCCTGGCATACCGTTCATCCACATTCATACATCTCCTCATACACTGCCGTCGGTTGAAGGTGTTACCACTCGCCCTGACTGGAATAGACCATTTATCTGGTCGTGAAAGGTTCTCCTTGGGCGCCGCCCCATCATTTACGTTCGCTCGGTATATGTATTTCTCTTGTCAGTCGTCTTTCATCCATCCTCTCAACATGACCGAACCATCTTAGCAAACATGGCTACATTAATTAAAAATTTAAATTAATGTTACAACAATGCAGAACTCAATTAGACTTAACATGAATACTATCACCGTTATAGACCTACCTCGCGTGACCTAGTATTAAGACAAAGCGTTTTAATTCGCTACTCAGTTTTTTTCGCAATGAAAACATTGCCAATTAGTAATTACAAGCGTTTTATTTAACATTTGTTCGATGTTGCTGTGTTATCTGAGATTGACCTCAATGTATACATGGTATTATAGTAGTCGTTATAAAATGGGTTTGTTAAAATGCTGCTCACATTCCGATTTAAAAACCTAGTTTTAACTTAGTATGTAAGAGTTCACTAAAAGTTTAAAAATATACGGCCGTTTTGAATTGAGAACCTCCTCCATATTTTTCTTAAAAATTAGCTGTGTAAAAGAAAACTTGTAGTACTTACATTGAATTTTATTTGAAATTTTTATTCCAATTTTGATTTGCTTCGAATTTCGAATAAAAATATATAATAGTATTATCATTGCTTATTCCAAAGACAAACACTTCTAATTTTAATATCCATTGAATTTTTAATGAATGTATAATTATGTAAGTATATCTTTCATAGCCGATATCCACATCATCTCGGGGGTCCAAAAGACCAGTTCTCAAATTGTTCATTACTCAATTCCGATATCTTATTATAAGTAGATTACAATGTACCACCGTGTGTGGCGAAATTTTGAAAACCGGTGGGTTGTGACTCCCCGGATTTGATGCCGTAATCTGATCGTTATATGACGGCTCGTGCAGTTCAGCTCGCATTATTGTTTAGGATTGACTCTCTAAATGTTGGATAAAAGTATATACAATAGTATCTATGTATCAAGAAGACGACGCTTAGTACCTTATTCTGGCTAGCACCATGGAGGTTTACAAACTAGCCAATTGAACGTGAAGGGTACTGGAATCAGAATCAGAATATTATTTAGTCATGTAAACCATTAAGTACAGCACTTATGAATCGTCAATATTGTCACAAAATGATAAGCTACAAGTCTACCATCCGTTCGGAATTCCGTTTCTATGGAAACGAACGGGCAAGAAATTCCATGGTTGCTATTTCTCAAAAGATCTTATACATTTTTGAGCAGCAGATTGTTATAGGTCTGTGAGAATGTATGAACGGGTAGGCAGGCTTGAGTAGCTGATTAAAAAGATATTAAGTCTATGTAATTACAAGTTAATGGCCACATGGTTTCCGCATTTACAAATTACTTTTGTAAATGAAGATAAGAAGGAAGAGGAGAGAAAAAAAGTGACTCAGATCCCAGCCAAGATCCCCATTCCTTCACATCATCGAATGGAATCGGAGAAGGGTCTTCATGCTGATGGGGGTTGGTGTACGTATCTCGCATCTACCATTGCATTATATAACATAGATACAGGAAAGAAAGTACAATACATTAATAATTATATTCTTAACCATCTTCAAGAAGATCCCAATTCATTTATATTATTGTTTTTATTGCACCACGTATTTCAATCTCACGTATTTAGTCATTTGTTATGAACTGCCATCGACACTTCGCGACTCGAGTTTGTTTAATTTCGTTTAAAATAACCATTGACATATTAATTAAACAAATATTTATGAAGGTACTATGTCGAGTGGGTGATTATAAACAATGACGACAGCCAGGTCACCGATTCCCGCAGTAATTCGGTGTTGCCACAATGGAACCGTGCAGAGTATTTGACGGCGAAGTAAAAACGGATACAATATTTATGCACTCTCCCTGCCTCCCCCATTTGCAGGGAGGGGCGTGGAGAACCCTGATTGATTGGCACCAATGTGTAGAGTTAAATTCTTAATCGACTGGTCAGCTCCATGTTGTTCAGTCAGTGGTTGGTAAACATAAGATCTAAAGTACAGATCGTAAAATGTTACTCTAAAACCCAGCCCATAGTTTTAAGGTATGGACCTCATATGAGGAAACATAACAACTAAATTAAATTACTTTTTGGCCTGAAGTTGTACCGTGGAGTTGTCAATTTGGTTTTATTTTCCAAAATATGAGTTTCTTTCATAAATAATGTGTAATATCAGTGGGATGTTAGCCATTGAGTGTTCATAAACGTGCACGGGTGAAGGAAATTGAAATAACATAGTATAACTTGACTTTCAAGTTCTCCCAAGATGTCCGGTAAATTTTTAATAAAGTATCCTTTACTCATAGGGGTAGGGTATTCATTACATCATCATTATCATTATCATCAGGAGTACTTATAATTCAATAACAATTATCGAGATTTACTCGACACTGGCAAAATGCCACTATTTTGTAGCCGATTGCGAACCTAAAAAAAAAGAAGAAGAAGAACTAAATTAAAACAACGTTAATATTATTTAGCTATACCTAAGTATTGTTCCTTGCATAGCGCGTCCGTTTCACAGCATACACTATTTAGGTAAGTGGGTTTTATTCCGTCCAATATATATTGAATACAAAACACCTCCATACTGATATGGACATAATAATATTAACTTATTAATTCTATGCACATTTCGCGAACGAAACGCATTTCGATGTGTCGGGCCTGTCACCACGTCCTTCGCTGACAGGAAAATGCCTCGCTGAGGTGGAAAACTAAGGTTTAAATATTAAATGCATGTGCCATATGTCTGCTGCCGTAAGTTCCTACTAATCGACACATACGTACTTAATATTGTGCTGGTACAATCCGAGCTATAATTAATATTAAAATGTTGGCGACGTATGGAGAAAGCTAATGAATTAGTTGATGCAAGCCTTTGTTATAAAATTACGGTATTTCACTAGTTTTTTGATAAGGTAGGGATGAGTTTCCTTTCTAGTTTTAATACCAGTATATAATGCCATAATAAATGCAAATAATCATCAACTAAATTAATTTCGAATTAAAAAAGGAACAATAAATTTAGTAATCTCAATGTCATTCCAAAAATATGCAACCTTATCATACGAATCAACGTTCGAATTTCAAAAATTCGACACCAATAAAATATTGCAATCATTAATAATGCTAATCTCAAACGCAAAATTAAACTTTACACCGTTCGCAATACAATCGATAATACCGAGTAATCGTTTGTAATATCTCGAGATAAAAATTGGATGTTTTGATACGTTGTTTCCGAGAAGTAACGAGTGACTTAAGGTCTCAAACTGTTATGTTAACAATAACAGTTTTTGTTGTTTACACGAACTGTTATAGTGTTATGTTACGCGCTCGATTCGCAGATTTGTGCGTAGGATTTTGTTATTTAATGCGGTGGGTCGTAGCTGCGGTGGTCCTTATCTCGTATTTAGTTTTGTATCTCCTTACACTTAAGTACGGGGGTGTATTATGAACTCTTATTTCTAGGCAACTCTGTGCCCGGCCTAAAACTTATCATACGTATCATGCCGTGGCTAGACAGTACTTTGTCTCAGTGTTTTTGGCTGGTGTAGCTTAGCATTTTGTAACAAATTTTGTCCATTCATAAGTACTTAAAAATAAAAGTTCGTAATACACCCCAGTATCTCTTAAGAGTTAAATGATAAAGCTTATCTATACTAATCTATACTTACTTAATATTATAAATGTGAAAGTTTGGATGGATGGATGGATGGATGGATAGATGGATAGATGGATGGATGTTTGTTACTCTTTCACGCCCGAACGGCTCAACGGATCTGGATGAAATTTGGCACAGAGATAGATTATAGTCTGGAATAGCACATAGGCTACTTTTTATCCCGGTAAAATGTATGGTTCCCGTGGGATAGATGTTTTAATTTTTCATACTTTTTATCGCGGGTAACACCGCCGGGCGCAGCTAGTACTTTATAAGATGATTGAAAATGATAATTATAGTACTAATAATAAAACTCGAGGCAGTGCGTTAGGCCAAGTCCAAAAAAAAACATGTCATTCAGGATATCTTATAAACAATGAAAACCAATACACATTTATAATATTAGTGTGATATAGTATTACCAAAAATATATATTCATAGTGATCAGATAAATAGCACGTGGGTAGGCAGACGCTGAGCCCGCGTTGCAGACTGCAGACTTGCAGAGTGCCCAGTTACAATAAACAGACGAGACGAATTCCTGACGGATTAACATCTAAGTGTCTAATTACACACACAAAATAGAGAAGCAATTAATATAATTGCGTTTATCAAGACTTTGTAAGCTCAGTACGTCAATAGCGAGAATATTCGTAAGCCGACTTTATAGTTTATTGTATATTGTATGGCAAATTAAACAGCGCCTCTAGCGGACGAGATTATTCGTAAGCTAACCGTGTACTTCATAGTCTACCGTATTTAGACATTTTTCCGCTAGAGGCGTTGTTCAATACTCCATACAAAATGTCTGAATACGGTAGACTATAAAGTATACAGTTAGCTTACGAATAATCTCGCACTTGACGTTCAGTACTTATGATTCGTCAAAATAGTTAACAAAATGCAGCGACAATAATATGCAGTAATTCAAAAATAATGCAATGTTCTTTCAAATAACAACAAGAATTAAGAACATGACTAAGGTAATTTAATGTAGAAAAAAAATCTGCGAATAGTTCACAAACACATCTCAAATTAATATAACAATACAACACGAATGCGTATAAAAAATATAGCTATAATTTATACGAACAAGAAAATTTTCCCGCGATCACAAAGATCTCACATCATTTGGTAACGAACAAAAAAAAAAACTTTGAAACACACGACCGAGCACATTTACATCTCGTAATAAATCTTGAAAGCACAAAAATTGGTATTTTATTTACGAAAAAAAAAAAAAAGACCCACAAAGCCAGTAGTCGGGCATAAAAAAAGAAATTAAAATAAAACGAACGTATTCCGTAAGATAATGCTTATTCATCCAACATTTAAAATCAAATGACTATTATAAAAATTGAATATCGAACGGGTGTTTGTATGTGGAAGATATTTTAGAGAAAAAAAATCGGGCTGTCATTCTTAAAATTCGTTGCCAGTCTGAAGTCTGAAAAATTATGACAGCTGAAAGAGTAGCACGGCTGTTGCGAGGCAAAACAAAAATGTGACTTTATAGTAGGTATATTGGTTTTGACACATCTCCAATGAATTACGAAGTAAAGAGGGCGACTCGATGAAACATAGTAATCCGTAACATATGTATGTTTTGTCTTCGGCATCGTGCTAGCCATGCTAGTCTAACCCTCCGGTTACGTCTATTCGGAGCTGGTATGGGAGCACTAAACTCTGTAATGAATTCATGGAGAGTGCATTTTAAAAGTGTCTTTAGGTATACCTATTAATGTAAACAGCTACTAATCCAATTGAAATAGTGTTTTTTTACTAATTAATAACATACTTTAGTTACATATACCACGATTTTTCCATTGAGGATGAAGCTAAACAAAATAGATAGCTTCGCGAACGGAGCCAAGGGCAAAAGCTATACATCGTTTTCAAATAAACCCGCGGGGCGGTCGATCGGGCGCGTATGCATGAATGGAACAGCGTATTACCAATATACACGTGACAGACAGAGACAGCGAGCTTATTATGATTGACAGCTGAGAACGGTTAGCCTTGAAATATTTGAAACATTATATTATTATAAAGTACACTATCTTCGTTGGACACGTGAGCGGAGCGGACATTGGAGCTTTGAATAAATTTGTCGGGTTTTTATTGTTTGAGATTGAATACACATAGTTTAATCGACATGGATTTAATGTTCAGGCTTTCATAGTGCAACTAACTTTAATTATTTTCAATTACTGCTGAAGATAACAAAAATAGTTAGGTAAATGAGATGTAGGTACACTTACCTACTTATAAAAGCATAAAAAATCTACCGTGACATCCGAAGCTAATTTATTTTAAAATAATAAAAAACAGTTTTTCTTATTTCTTTGAACATCTTTGACTGCAATTAATAAATATCTACAATAATCTACAAAATTTACGCATATTTTTACAAAAAGTCTTAGAAGATTTTTGTAAAAGCATTTAACAGGTTAATTTGAAGGTTGTAAAAATAACAGTGTACAATAAAAGAAGTTTGACAGTACTTACATACTTATTCGAAGTTCTCAAAATATGCAATGAAGTATCGACCGTTATATGAAAAACTTTAAAGTTAAAAATAAATCAACTCGATTATTTAAGATATACAAATCTACTCGCTTACTATAAAAAAAAAACAGCTTTTTTGTTACACCATATATTAGTTAAACACCACAATTTACTAAGGCTTGACAGAAATGTCCGCTCGTTTGTTTGCTCGCGCAAATTTAAGTAATCATAATTTTAATTCCATTTTTTTTGTAAGTCCGCATCGCTCCCGTGTCAACACTCATTACCCGCATGTATACGCTAGATACCGACGCGACGGCCAGTTTCACCGGAACACGTTTTAAATCATAATTCGAACGCTGGTTTTTTTAAATTTAGAACGTTGACTTTTTTGTTTCTGTTGTGTTGGTTATGTTGTAGGGACTACTAATGTTACGTTGGCAGCATTGTGTTATGATGTTGGGAGTTAATCAGTCCACGTACTTATTTGTTATAATTAATTGGCGGACACTATATATCTCCTTAAATGAAGCTCTAGAATATAATTTAAATGCTCTCGTATGTATAAGCTTTTCTCAATTCACGCGATTGTTTTATTTAAGCCAGTACCTCAAGCACAATCCTATTTACCCACCATTTCGGTACGTAAGCGTTTTCCATCCCTCTCACACCACAGATTATATAATTAAGTTTGACAGTGACAGCATGTTTTCTCGATAACGTTACGATTACATTAAGAGTAACTGCTTACCCTACAGTTATTGTAATTTTTAAGGCTTCTAACTGCCGATAATGACTACCATAGAGTTACAATACAAAAGTTACCGCCAGCCAACCGACAGCTTAGTGTTCTTTGAAGAACGCAGGTCCCAATAAATAAAAATTATTCTAGTATCATTAGGAAGGAAACATTTAAAAAAGGAATAAAACGTAAGTTTTAAAAAGTAGTCTAGATGCACCGATATCCTAATAAAAATGCGCAGAGTTAATAAAATCCGCAATAGTCACTAGTTTTAAATTTCAGTTGACAGCAAATGATTTAGCTCCTCTGTTGGAAAACAGTTAACCAATTAGAGCCGACAAGCTTAATTGCTTTTGATATCATTAATTAATGACTTCAGTGTTACCTTTTACAAAAATGTGAATATATTATTACGTTTTAGGCAGAAACTTGGTATATTTTTGCCGTAAATTAATAATTAATGCATAAATATCGTCCCAAGAGTTAATTAATTACAAAACTTGGATGTAGTTTTGGCAAAACCACCTTTTAGCGTTTTGTATGTATTATATTAATAATATAACATGAAAGGGAAATAGAAGCGTTATAAAATAAAAAAAACCTATTAAATCTTTTAGACAATTCATCTAATTAAAGATCAACAGATGACAAATAAGCGAGAAAGCTTGCGCGCGCGCAGTTCCGCTTCGAGTGCGCGTAGAGCTACGAAGCTCGTAGACGCTACGACATTTTGTAGACCGTTTGTTTTATATTTTGGTATCATTTTGAAATTTTATTAAAATCTTTAATGATGTTTTACTTATTTTCAGTAAGCAATAAATTGTTTTATGATGACCTATTTTTTTCTTATATTATAACATTTAATTTCATTAACACTACAGTTGCAATTAAAATTATATTTATTAAAAACAATATTTCATCATGCGTGTAACATCTATTAGCTACATAGCTCTTCATCAACGGTAACAAAATTCATTCAAATTTGGAAGCGCTGCGTTCGATATTTGAATATTAAAATCCGGCGCTAATCGTTTTTATTGGTGACTTTACGGCCTATAATGATCGCTTGTAGAATACGCGCCTTTGAATTATCTTGCTTCCGAACCGTGATCCGTGCTAGTTAAATTTCGAACGTTTCGTGTGTTTCGTTTTTTTTATAAAGTTTATGGATTTATCACACACATATGACCATTACGGCGAATCTTTACTTTTTATGATACATTAAAGAATGCCAATTAAGCAGAATAAATATTTCTCTCTTATTATGCAAGTACCTACATCTCATGCATAATTCGATTATAATGTGTGTGCTAAAAACGTGTATAAAAGATCTGAATCAAAAACTCAATATTCTTATCAAAAAAGCGATCGACTTCATCGATTTTAAATCGATGTTATAATTTAATTAGATCGAGTTAGGTGTGTAGGTGTAACTAGTATGTCTTATCTTACCATATACAACATTAACTGATCATACACGGGCCTTTGCTTGGTTATTTTATTACCGTGACAATTTTTACAGTAAATAGTAAAACGACATAATACTGGGTTGACGTTATTTTCTGTTGAATTGTAAAAATAATGTTATCATTTTGGCTATTTTTTATAATAATAACAAGATGTCTAAACGATTGCACTGTAACAAATTAGTAAAAAGTGTAAAAAATGCCCGTCTATATTATTCTAGTAGACAGATTGACAGACAGACAGACGATGAGTTATATTTTTGTTGTTATATTAAAAATCGGCGAGTTTTATGTGATAATTTATATATGTTCGCCTCAGGCTACGTTTTTGTTTAGCTCCGTGTGTAATTAAGTGTTTTTTTTACTAAAAATAGTGTGGGCCGGTGTATTTGGGTATAAATATTGTTGTTTTTATTGATTAAAAATTGTATGCTTGTTGCTAAGGCTCTGAGATCGTTACAATAGATAGGTAGTTAAAAAGTAGTTAGTGTAAATAATTCTATAGTGACTAATGTATATTTGTATATTCATCCCACACGATTCGACTTTCTAAATGAATGCAATATTTTTTTGCAATAAAATAGACGAGCTTCTATTGCAGTGATAGCCAAGTTGGTAGAACGCTTGCCTCGGTAACGAAGATCGCAAGTTCAAACCCCGGCTCGCACCTCTGGGATTTCTTTATTTCATGTGCGAATCTCATTGTCAACCACGATTATCACTTGCTAAACGGTGAAGGAAACATCGCGAGGAAACCTGCATGTCTGAGAGAACCCCTCGAAGATATGTGAAGTCCGTCAACCCGCACTGGTCCAACCCCAAATCCCGCTCGCATTGTGGGGAGGCCCGAGCATATTATAGTATTATTAGATGAGCTTCTTGTACTCGTGTAAATATATTGAGTTTCATTTAGCTGCATTTCACCTATCTATTTTTATAATTATATACATTATATACAATGTATATTATACATAATTACATGGCTCGGTATTATAACGGCAAGCTGTCGGCTTAACATTTGCCAAATTAAAACGTCTAATGTCGCTGTTAGGAATTTTTATATCCTATTATATCTGTACTGATAGCATACAAATACTTTTGTAAAACAAAAAATAGCTTGCAAAATGAAATTAGAATGGAATTAGTTGTTGGATGACACATTACACCTTAGATGCATAAACAATTAATCGTTTACTTATAAAAAAAGCAATGCGAAACATTATTGTAAATTATACTAACTAAAAACAAAATTGACTATTGAAATAAAACTAATTTTATCGCGTTTATAATATGTTTTTTACGTTCCCGGCCTTTCGTTATGTTAGTTCGATTCGCTTAAATATAAGAAATCAATACGACATTGTCTCTATAAATATTCTCATTTTGCGTGAATATTTTTACGTATTTAAGATGAAATCGAGCCGCATATTTGAAATACATAATAAGTCAGGCTCGTCGGCGAGATAAGCGAAGATGAATACATCGTCGTACACTTTAGTAACAAATGCAAGATGATTAATGACACACCGGCTTGGCTTTTTGTATTGTGCCTCACAATCCGGTCGTTTACTTCTGTAAATATGGCTATTTTTATTATGTAAGTATTTTAGTGTATCTATGTCTCTCTCTAACTCGTTGTGAGGTCATCGTGTTTCACGTCAATATTTTACTTAAGTTTGTATAGCTTTTTTTTTCTGTTGCCTAAACGTTGAATCTGTCAAAACATTTGAGTAATGGCTACGAGCTAGAGTTCTAATACATGTTTTCAAGTACAAATTAATTATGTCTTCTTCATTGTCCATTGAATTTATTTAATGACAAAGAAGCTTTATTCTGTAGCCTAGTCATCACCGTTAGCGAATGGAATATATTTTTTTAAGAACAATGCTACAATGAAATAACTAAGTGCAAGTAAATTATATATTTATTTTAAAGGAATCTTAGGGTTATATTATTATATATTTATTTGCGTAAAAGTGTGTATGCTGACGGTATCACAGTTGTGCAACAAAAACATACATGCGTCGGGAGTCGGCGCGTTGGAACCTTGTGCCGTAGTTCTAATAACCAAAGAATGCGGTTCAATGATACTCATTGTAGTTCTACTTGTACCAAAACTATTCGGAGTGGTGCACACATAATAAACTAAACATGTGCATAGATTAATGTACGTATTTAATCTTCAACTAATGCCAGCTCTATTTTTAATTATCTCTACGATGTTCTATATTCAAATAATCAAATCTCCAAAAGAGCGTTCTCTTTTTTGAATAACGAATGAATTCAAATATATTTTGTTTGATGTCGTTAAATGTTTTACGAAATAAATAGTATAATATATTTTTAAAATTTAATAACCTGAGCACTATTGTTTTTTTTTTATTAACAACCTACTTACACATAATTTTAGTGGCTTTTAACTTGTACCAGCATAACAACATCAGTGGGTCCCAACCATAAACCTTGCCCATTGTCTATGTTACAATATTGTTGAACAATCAAAAACGTTATTTCTTTCACAAAACCGGTGGCAAAGGTCAAATTGGATTACAATTAACTTTTAAACCTTTTAAATTCTCGTATTTCGCAATTATCCTTTTTATAATATAACATGTAATTATGATTATAACGATAAGATTACGATTACTATGTTACGTCATCGGCCGATCGGATAATAGTCAGAAAATAAGTACTGGTAACGCAATTACTTTAATTATAAATATTTTGACTAAAATAAGTTAGGGGTGTGTGTCGGGTATAATGGCATAGGCCAAATATCAAATTTGGGTGCACCGAAGTGTACCTCTGCCTACCTCTTTGGGTATATCAAGCGTGATGTATAGTGCATAATATTTCCTATATACATACTATATCCGAATAGCTTAGTATTCTTCTAGATATTTATAGTAGTCCTCTTGACCAAATTTCGGAAATCTTAACGGACCGAGCCAACTACACAGGAGATATTATAGTGGACAAGTGATTGCGCAAGCGCAGATGCACTTCCCTTCCCTCACTCCTATACTCCGAGGAGATGGCAATCTGACATGATCGGAGAGAGATCAAGGGCAGGACCGATGGCTTTATATGCTCTCCGAGACACGAGCGACTGATAATCATGTGTTTCACACATGGAATCCGGAAAACCTAGAAGTACGAGCCGGGATTTGAACCTATAACACTCAATGCTAAGGCGGCCGTTCTACCAACTTGACTATAACTGCTAAATAATTTAGTTATAACATATCTGGATCGCAACAAAAACTGTACATACATTTAATCCACTTCCGTTAGCGCGGCCGCCATTCTGTCCGCCATCATGATTTCCGATCAATATTTATAATGCGCGCGCGCAATGCGTTCGTTTTATTGTTATTATTGGATATTGTTCCAGCCAAGGCTGTGTCGAAAATGGTGAGGTTCTGCTTTTAAAGTGGTTGTTAATACTGCGTTTGTCGTCGAGGATAATGTGGCCCTTTGAATGATTTGTTTATTGATTACCGAGTGATGTCATTTTTAGTAACAAATACCATTCAATGAATAAGGATGCACTGCAGCTCTGCCTCCCCTTAAAGAAATATAAGCTTTATGTTGATAGGTACAAGAGCCAATTTGTTGCACGTGGTCTATGAACTTGTGACTCAGATCGAAAAGTACTATTTTAATTTAGACAAATTTTGGGGGCATATGATTTAAAGCATGTCTTTTTGTCGTTCATAAAGATTAATAAAATCTTCGAAGTACCGACGGGATTCGAACGCGCACGCGTTTCCAAATTAATGTGCAATTTAACCGTGAGACATGACATGGTTAGTTAATTGCCTGAAACCACAGACAAAACATACTAAAACCAAAGAGAATATATATAACCAACTAAATAAATAGTCGACTAGATGTGATCTAATAATTTATGTTGATTATAATGACAGTTTTTTGAGTGTACTGGAATGCAGTCTTGAGATGTCATTTTGTGCTAAAATTACTCATTAAGCACTTACCTTAGTTCGTTTCAAAAAATTTGGTCGGTTTGTTAATACTGGCTGCATTTAAAAATGTTAAGTTAATTTAAAAAAAAAACACATATTCAGTCCAGCTGTCGTTACAATCAAATTATAACATTTCCAGAATACGTGCTCAGCAAAGCTAATGATATGAACAGACGTTAACGAAATCATGTTTTTTTTGTGTGTTACTTTACGTACGGAACATGTGGTGTTATTAGATCATTCACATATTGTAGCGTAAGATCCGGACATATAGGCGGATGACGAAAACTCAATTAATTATATTCTGTCGCAAGAAACTTTTGAATTTAGAAATAAATATTTTTCACCACTTTTTTTTTTAACTAAAACCTGTGATTATTTGACTGATTTGTGATGCTGATTGAATATTACCCGTTATGGTGTTAGGTTGCGTGCACGAGTCTAAAAACAAATTCAGTTAAATGTAACATAAAATATTCATTCAATAAAATCTGTGACATAATATAAGATAATATAGGATTCAATTGTTAATTTCTAATCAAAAATATGCTATAAAACCCTCAAAGATGAATTTTCTGTTCCAGCCTAAAATAGGTATGCTATCATCTAACAGATGTTTGGGTGAAAAGTTTAAAATTATCGTCATTTGTCCATAATGACATCTCACAATTTTTACGTTGCGGAAGAATTTCGTTGCGTTCGTTGCGAAATTCGGGGGTGAATCGTAAAAATGTCACATGCAGACATTTTTACGATTCACCCCCGAATTTATAGACGTTTTATAACATTATCAAACGTCATATAGTACTGCGCAAAGCTTAACTCTTGTGCGCAGTACTATATGACATTTGATAAAGTTATAAGCGTCTATATATTTAGGGGTGCGTTCCATATACCGCAAACAAAATTTATAAAAAAAAAAATATTTTTCTTTCTTTTCATTCATCAACTTGTCGTTGGCAAATTCATCGGTGAACGATGGAGCCATAAAAATCAATTGAAATTGGAACGTTCGAAATTCAAAATTAGGGTAAACACACCAATTGCGAGCCGTTCCGCTCGACGATACCGAGAGATCGATAGGTTGTTGTGACCCGCGAGCGGCGAAGGCCGTATCTCGCTATTAGTTTTTAATAAGTAATTGTACACCCAAACCGCGTTACCAATTTCGACATGAATACACGTTTTTTTCTCCCGCCTCGCTCGGAGCAATCTCGTTTTCTCGAAAATAGATCTAATATGTTGAATATAATTAATTTCATAGCGACTCACTTGATCGATGCGTGCTACTTGCCGTAGGTTTTTTTCGTATAATTATTTTTAAATTACAGTGTATTACGTCAGAAAACGGAATGTTTTTTGAACTACAAATTGGTTTACGCGAAATTCTCATGTTTGAAGATGTTTTTTTGTTTGTAGTAAAACGTTCCGTGTCTGCGCTGATTTTTAGCTTCTATTTCATTATAAAAGTAATTTTATAGTAATAACATGGTATTAATGTCTAGGCTACATGATCTAGCGCATACTTTTATTCGTAATATATAATTTTACTCAATTCCGAAACAAACTCGTTAGGCCGAGGCCTGTTTACTTACTTGTTTTTTTTTTGTTTCAGATGATACGCAGTTATTGGCTGATCTCGAAGACTGATTAAGATATTTATTAAGGCAACTAAGAAATGATAGATCCATGAAGTTTCTCCAAAGGTAATATAATAATAATAATAATATGGACAGACAACCACACCAACTAGCCACCACACTAAGCATCGCTTGTATTATGGGTACCGTGAAATGGACTGAGGGCGAACCCAGTATATAATACTAGTATATATTAAACGTCCATAACTTAAGTACAAACATTCATGCTCGTCACACAAAGTTTGGCCCTACCAGGATTCGAATCTAATACCCTCGGCGCAGAAAGCAGGGTCACTACTATTGGCGCTAATAAGGTCGTCAAAATCGCACTAATATTATAAATGTGAAAGTTTGGATGGATGGATGGATGTTTGTTACTCAATCACTCCAGAACGGCTGAACGGATCTATATGAAATTTGGCACACAGATAGATTATAGTCTGGAATAGCACAGCCTATGTGTGTACTTTTTATCCCTGTAGAAAGGACATACTTTTTAATCGCGGGTAACACCGCGGGGCGCAGCTAGTATATAATAAAACTGCACACCCTAAGCACATAAATTATTTCTGTAATAAACTTGTACTAATCGAATGTATTATTTCCAAACAATCGAGAGAAAATTTAAATTCAAAGCATTCCACAGTATTCAGCTAATATTAATGTTATTGTCAACAAAAGACTATTGTTTCGTCTCAACACATTGTTTCAATTTAAATTGAACGAAAATGAATCACTGTTATGATTGGACGCTGAAATGTATTGAATTAAATTTGATTGTTGATATAAAACGTAAACGTGCACGTTATGTTTCGCAGCGCGGACTCGATTCAGGTTGTGGTCCTCGAAGGAGTCCAAACACTGCAATGACTACTGCGATGGCCGCTCACCAAGAATCTATACATGAGAGACTACAACCCGCGCCAGAGGAGCCGCTATACCTTCACCATGAGGTGTCATCGTGGCCGGAGCCGGCCGACCATCAGGAGGAGCTCAGCACAGACATGTCCCCATACTACAACATGCCAAAAAGAAACAAGAGAAAGAACTTCAAGCCGAGATGTGCTCCCAATGCTAGCGCCTTCTCAGACGACTCGAACGGCGGCAACTGCGATGACACAGACAGTCCTGTCAATGGAAACGATAGGACGACACCTGAACAAGCACCAGAAGAAGAATGCGATAAGGACGATTCGAATTACTCAAAAATTGGAGTCAAAAACTTCAGCCTCCTCAAAGGAGGCGCCGTCGACTTAAGCAGAAGACTAAGCACAGACTCCAATGAAAACATAGACTCAAATTACCAAAATAGGTTACCCGACGATAAGAAGGTAGATTCGTTTCAACACTCGTACATCCATAGCTTACAAATAAATCAGGAGGTCGAGAGGGATCGGACCGTACTGAACTTTAGTAGTTTACAAAACAAAACTTTCTGTGCCAAAAATCCTTTCGCTATATCTCAACTAATTAAGACGAACTCACCTCCGAGGAGAAGGGATTCAGAATCCGACGAGGATAAGGGTCAGGATATCAATGCTAACAAGAGACTGGAAGAGAACCAGGAGCAGATGGAGACGACTGAGGCACAACAGAACGGGGACGCGTCAAACGCTACCAACAGAATCCTGAGGGACTATGCTATGAATACCATGAAAGAATTACTCGGAATATACGGATTATCGTCCAACGAGGTGGCAGACGCTATAAATGGCCAGATCAGAGCTTTAGAAGCGTTACAAGGTGAATACATTTAAATAACTTTACACTGTTATAAACTTATTTGTATATTTATTGATTTTACAACTATACAATGGGTTGTTAATGTATTGCTCTAATATGTGTTGTCAATTCTAGGGAAACCGTTCACGCAACTGCCTTTGAGTCTGAAACGACGGCATGACTCGGGTATGGAGGATGGGACGGACAGAAGTATGAGAAGATCGTCATCAGCTACAGAAGATGAAGGCTCAACTAATATTACACCACCGAAGACTCCGGACAATGACATTGAAGCTCAGAGGTAGCAACTCGCTTTATTTCCATAAATAACAGAAGTTTAGGATAAAATGTTTATTGTTTGTTTATTGTTTGCAGACAAAGGGCTTTACAAATAATAAACCACCAGTCGATGAGGCTGTTTAACAGATCACAGGGGCAGGAGGAAGATGGCAGTGGATCTGATGACGGAGACCAGACCCTTGACCTTAGTGTATCCAGGGACACAGATGGACAAGTAAGCATTCTGGCTTTTTTATTCATGATCATGACTTAATTAAAAAGTTCCATCAGAAAAACTTTTATAGTGTCGAAAACTCCATTAAAATTTCCACTCAGAGTAGCATTTGCGTCATTCGCTTACAAACAGATGTAGGTACTTCAATTTCATTATTGGAATTGATTAAAAAAAAGAAAGATCTACCAAATAACTTACCGAGTTTTCCTTTTAATTTGTAGGACAGATAAATTACAATCGTATCGTACCAAGTAGGTATCGAGTTCTTTGAAATCGACAATAATCCAAGCATTCGCACATGTAGCTGGCACGCGGTTATAATAGAATGTAAAATTAGATTTTACGAATGATAAGCATCTACATTTTTTTTGTTGACAAGGAACAATCGACGACCTCGAGCGCCGCCAACAGTGTCTCGGAGTTCGAACAACAAAACCTTCTGATGAGGAAAAATTTAGAGGATTTAGCTAATTTACAAATGCAGGTGGGTTTTGTATGAATACACACCTACATTAATTACAAAGAATTCAGAATATTTATTAAAAACATTAAAAAAAATAACAAATGTACGCATCGAATTGAGAACGTCCTTTGTTTTCGTCAATCAAAAATAATAAGGGTTCTTAATATTAGGGGCGAACTATATTGCGTTCAAAAATACCAATCAATGAATGTGTTAGATGAATATTTACAAAACTACCATAACCTTTAACAATAAACAATGTATATTTTTTTTATTTAAAGGGTTTCTTCCAAAAACAATCGTCGATGGATGCCGACGATTCGCAAGAGAGAAAACTTCAAGCTAGTGGTGAGTTCAAGAAATATACAAAAATCGGTTTCAAAACCGTGCGATTTCTTTTGATGTTATTATATCGATTACACGCGATTATGATTTATTGGGCGCTAAATATTATGTACAAAATGTTTATATTTTATTTATGCAAATCTAATTTTAATTAATTCCATTCAATAATTTGGAAGGATTTAAAATAATACGATGAAAATTACATGTGCTAATTACAGAATTAGTATTCCCAAAATGGTATAGTACCCTATGCTCAGTTTGGCTTTTAAAAATGTATACTAGGTATGCTAAATCGAATGTCAGCTGTGTTTTACGTAATTGTGAAAACAGGTCAATGTAACACATATTTAGCAAACATCACCTGTC
This sequence comes from Pheosia gnoma, assembly GCA_905404115.1. NCBI lineage: Eukaryota > Metazoa > Arthropoda > Insecta > Lepidoptera > Notodontidae > Pheosia > Pheosia gnoma. Next base: position 2,470,730 of record FR989917.1, on the reverse strand, counting down.
GCTAAACACAACAGTTTTCCAGTCGCAAACACAATTAGCGACAATTAGGATAAAGGTTTCAGTATTTCAATAACTAAAGTAATTTTAGCGTGTGGAAAATAACTCAATACCTGCACAAAGCCTGTGGATACTTACTTTGAACTATTTGCTACACCTATATATATATAAAAAAATACAACCGAATTTTGAACCTTCTCCTTTTTGAAGTCGGTTAATAAAATAAATGTTGGTCTTTGGTGAGCTCTACACTTGAGCACGGCTGGAAAATTGGGCATTCTTTTTTAATTATCGTAATAGTCCAAATAAGGTTTTGAGGGAATAAAAAAAAATAAGGTTATCCCGGAAGATTGGACAAATTCGGCACAGGACAGGGCAACTGCTGTCAGGTCGGCTAATCAAAAAAAAAAAATAGTTCTTATGTTTTCAAAAACCCAAACCACGTTTTCTTGAAACATAGCTATTAATATATTTACGTACTAGCTGCGCCCGGTGGTGTTACCCGCGATAAAAAGTATGAAAAATGAAAACATCTATCCCACGGGAACCATACATTTTACCGGGATAAAAAGTAGCATATGTGCTATTCCAGACTATAATCTATCTCTGTGCCAAATTTCATCCAGATCCGTTGAGCCGTTCGGGCGTGAAAGAGTAACAAACATCCATCCATCTATCCATCCATCCAAACTTTCACATTTATAATATTAGTATAGATTAGTATAGATAATATCTTAGCTAAAGACTACGGTGTTTAACTTTAAATCAAGATTTTAAAATGTAACTACAACTCTGTTATGATAGCTTTATAATAGTTTCTACTTACTTCACGTAGGTAGCCGCTTTTTGGAAAGACACTTCTCCAATCACTTCACACGCGCCGCAAACCCATCGATATTCAAAGTTATTCAAAAACACCTCATTATGTAAACGTTTAACTTAACTGTCGACTAATCAACATGCGTTTGTCAACTTAAAACCGACTAAGCACGCGGAGGTCACCAGAAAGTGGTGCATTCTTGCACACTGGCGTGAAATATGACAGGTGACTAATTTATTCAATAATCAGTTAAGTTAATTAACAATTCTAACTAAGCATTGTTGGTTTGGGAGGGCGTTGAACTTTGTTCACTATTCTGATATCCGTGGACATCTTCCTTCTGAAATATAAGTGTCAATATCATTATTGTTTATTAATGTGGGCCAAAAGCAGTCATGAATGGATAAAAGTTACCACCGGTTCGGAGTGTTGGTTCCACTGAGAAGAGCCGGCTAGAAACTCAAAGGCTACTTTTATAATATCTTGATTTCTTATATTTACGCGAATACTACACATTGAAATAAAACGAATTTTACGGATTTCATCGCGTGTATATTATGTTTTTATGTTCCCGACGTTTCGGCTGCTTTACAGCAACCATGGACTGAGGACTGATGTGTTTGACGCCCTAGTGTCATAGTTAAAACTCGGGTATATTTAGTTGTTGTTTGCGGTCCAATCTACGCAGAAAATGCTCACGGTGTCTTGAAGTCTTGCAATGGCGCACCATTGCAACGACGGGAACGTAAAAACATTATATACACGCGACAAAATCTGTAAAATTAATTTTATTTCCAATTATTAAATCTCTCAAAATTGTTAATACTGACTGAATACACTGGTAAATCTAGAGATTTGAAATTTGAAGGATATATTCCATGAGTACCCCCTTGAGATGTAATAAGGAGGGATTTTTGGAAATTCGGCCCTCAAGTGACTCAAATGGGGGGGTGAAAGTTTATATGAGGATTTTTTTTTTATAGTTACGATTAGGCGCATGGCTTGTTTGAAGTATTATTAAGGGCGGTCTCTTCATTGAAAATATAAAAAAAGCAATAGTGCAGCTATTTGGAGTCTCTGAATCCAAAAACAAGTGTTTAAGCACCACTCGTCTGTGTGTCTGTATGGTTAAGCATCAATAAAAAACGACTGGCCTGATTTCAACGGGCTCTCCACGTCGCGATCAAACGAGCTTTTTTACAAATTTCTCTACAACGTCCTCAACAAATAGCTATAACTGTACTACACACGAAGCAAATGTCCCATGCGCTCGCGCAGAGTTTTAGGTAACAATCAGTGTCATCCTGGGCTCCCCTACCAGTAATTGTAGAAACCTCGGCGGTAATCTACTCAATAGGAGGGAATTCACTCAATTGGCCGCGGCCCAGAGTCCCGGGTGACGGTAATGTACATAGGGCTGTCGACTGCGGCTAAATGGATGGCGTGTGAGACAACATTTTTGGCATTTTAAATAAGTACGTATTGAAATGGAAAAAAAAACTAGTTTCTTTTTACTGTACACCCATTTCGATAGTTAATATTACAATAAAAAAAATGTCACAGATATTTTAATTAAGTGACAGTTGAATAAGCCATTTATAATTGTGACAACCTTGTGACGCCGTCGTGAAGAATTTTCAATAATCATATCGCCAGACGATCACACTAACCGTACGATCCCAAACTAATCGACGTTTGTATAATGTATAGTTAAGTAAAGTACTACAGTAAAGTAAATTTATTTCAGTTAAGACATTTAACATGGTAGGTTAAGTTGCGGTTCCAAACTAGCCGAAAAATGATTAGTTTGCTTTATAGTTAAACAAATTATTATATTCTTATACAAAAAATAAAGCGTACGCACTCAAACAAACATGACAAGAATGAAATTAAAATAAATCATTATTAGTTAAAAATAAGATAAAAGGTATATCAGTTCCATGGACTGGGGCTATCCCAGTATATAATACTTAAAAATATTAAACATCCATGACACGGGTACAAACATTCGTGCTTATCACACAAACTTTGTCCCTACCAGGATTGACATAATGCCTACAATAAAAAATATACACTTTATTAAATATCTCTACCAAATAAAAGCTTCCGCAAGGCCTCTTCGTGTCAGAGTTAAACAAGGCAACCAGGGAAATATTGTTAGGTAACTTGGCCCACCATGCGAACCAATCCTTTTCAGCCGAGATCTTAGTTTACTACAACCTTCCACTATTTGGGAGCCATGCAGATTCCATAAGATCCAAATGCTCCTTAAAGAGCCTGGGATCCCCTTAGGGTCTCAAGGAAAAGCTATGTTATTTTGGGCTTTAACATCAAAAGAGTACCTGATAGGAGTCAGTAAGCTTGCAACATAGTTACGGCTCAATGGGAACTGGCTCTTAATCGGACCCCCTTCCGAGAGAGGGGCCCTCGGAATAGACGAACTGGGTCCGTTCGTGGCATAACGTTTTCATTTCGTCCGGCTTGTTGGGCTGATTGTCGTGCGAACACGACTCCCAATTGCAGCAATCGGGTCACATCACACCGCTAGTCCGGAGGATATAATTTGTATATTAATGTTTGTGTTTTGTGGGGAAACGCTTTGTCAATAAACTTACGTATGTAGTTCAAAATTAATGTTTATAAATGAATAAATATCGCTAGACGAACACACCAACTATACGGTCCCACAATAAGCAACGCTTGTTGTATGGGTACCGTACAATGGACTGGGGGCGAACCCAGTATATATTAAATGTCTTGGGTACAAACATTCGTGCCTATTTGCCAATGCCAGGATTCAAACCCGGAATTAAACCTCAGTACAGAAACCAGGGTCACTACCAATGCGTCAATTAGTTCGTCAGACGTCTCGGATCAGTCATATGTTTTCAGTCAGACCACGGAAACCATAACATAATGTAAAAATGAATTCGCTTCTATAGGTCGCTATATACATATCCTGGTTGCGATCCCAGTATGTAGATATACCATACCATTCTATGGGAACCGTACAGTCGGCTTACTTAACTGGCGATATTATTATTTTTAATCAATTTTAAAGTTTCATGGGTTCAAATACTGATCATAGCCCACATAGATACCATGATCTGGGCTGATACCCAACACCACTATAAGCCAGCACATTCACCTATAATAGTTTATAATTTAGTCATTACACGAACCACTCATTACCATCCAGCGTTCCAGACGGCAAGTGAGAATAAATTCAATGACAATTTGTCGCAAATTAATGCCCGGACACAACTATGACCGTTTAAAATCATAATCGCATTATAATACTTACTTAATATTAAACTATATACATTATTGAGTGCCCATATAACACCTCGGGCTATTCAAAATGTTATTTTGATATTCTGCTGAGAAATAAATAAATTACACATGCGATTCTTCTTTTTTTTTTCGTTGGCAATCGACTAGAATATATAGTCATTTTTGCCAGTGTCGAGTTTTTTTTTATCGTCTATAAAACCCTGTTGATAATGATGTTGTTGATGAATGAAATCCCGTGCCCTAACAGTAGATCTTCGTAAAAATGCTTTGTAATTCCATTGTAAACTGAATAAACTTATTAAACATTCAAAAGTTATTATTTTGCATAATAAACCGCCCTACTCTAATTTATATCGAAAACCATAAAATAAATTATCGAGAAGTCACACAAACGATTGTCCGATAATAATCATCGATTATTTCGTTTTCTAAGACTCTCTATCTCTTTTTAGCACGTGATTATTATATGCTCTGACCTTGTCTAAATAAATTGTGTTAGTCCGTGTGCTCCTGAGGCGATAGAGTTATAATTTATATAAAAAAAAATCGTTAATTACTGTAATTAAAGTGTTTCTGTTCCGATGTTTCTGTTGTTTGCGGCATGAATGTGGATATTTATTGATGTTTTATCGGATTACGTGGAGCTTGGAGAGATTTTAGGGTTCCTTAAATCTTTATTATCTTAATTATGGGTACTTATTCTTAATACTAGGTTTTATATACCCTATATACTGCTTAGTAAAAATACTTTTAACTCTGATTCCTATATTATCGATCTTCGGTAAAATGTTTATAACAAAAATAAAATCAGTAAATGAATACCGATCGCCAAGCATACATAAACCGTATGGTACCAAACGAAGTAAAGGACTGAGTGCGATTTAAAACAACCAGTCTACAATGCTACGAAAATAAAATTTCCAAAAAATTACAACATGGGAGTCAAATGGGCAACAATTCGGACCTCCCATTAGTTCTATAACATTTTAATATGCATTCATAATAGCATACGTAAAATAATGACACCCGGGACAGCCAATTTAATGTGTCCGCTGAAATATGGAGGGCACCCATCTGAAACCCAGCCGCACTAACGTGCATTAACGGTGAAGTATCATGGATGCGGTTACTATCTAAAGTAGGTAACGACCTGTTCCACATTACACTCCAAAATCACCTTTTCCAACTTAATTAATGCGCAAACGCATCAGACGTGATTTATATTCATACAAGTTGATAAAAGTTTTACCATTTGGCTGAATTACGTTAAAATATACTCAGCTACTACTGTCTGTCAATGATGGAGAAATAAAATTTACATAAATCCATTTCCACGGAACCATAATAAATGCGGCTCACGCTTAACCGGTTTTATTAAAAAAAATATGTGATTACGTTTATGTATGTTCTAATTTGGTAGACAGACGAGATTGCCTCGAATCGATTCTAATCGATTAATAACTCGATTAGGTTGTTGTACTTTTAATTAGATTTCTATTGGAACGATTTCTTTGCATTTACAACACTATTCTTTTAAGGAGTTATTGGACCAACAAAATGATTAAATTTGACTAACAAGTTATATTCGGTTATGGTTTATTTAATAAAGCTGGCAACCGGAAAACGGTGTTCTTGTTTGTAATTATAACCGATAAAAATGAGTCGATTATTAATCGTTTTGTAATCGATTCGAGAATTTGCGGGAGAATCAAAGAAATTGTAATTATTTCTCATCTCTTCCACGCTATCCCTTTTTATAAATCCGATTATAAATTATTTGGACTTCCTTAACAAAATAATTATCCTTGGAAATACCTACGTCTTCTAATTTGACTAATAAACTCTGGATGTTATACACAAACTATGTAGTTTCATAACAAGGTCAGTTGCTTAAAAAAATATTGGAAATAAAATACGCTGCACGTAACGCCATCTAACGGTCAGATAAAGAACTTTTCAACTTTCACACACTTTTGTAGAGTGCAATCATCAGAACTACTGGTCTGATTCTGAAAATTCTTTCACTGATAGAAAGCTACATTATCCTTGATAGGCTATATAGTTCATCACGACACGACCACGACACGAGAATGTGTTAATATCTGGACATGTCTCGGACCTTTCGGATAAAACCGTCATCATCAGTATTAAAAACAACAAAATCAGTATTAATAGTTTAAAACTAACCTCGTGTATGGGTTTACACGTTAGTAGGTATCTAACGACAAACAATAAGACATGAATATTTAGATACAATTAAACATACATGCATCATTTTATCTCACTGTGTATAGGGAACTAATCCCTTCCGTTAACATGCGCATGCGTGGTAGGAACAGAAACTCCATTGAGCGGCAGCGGTCCACCATGTGCGATGCACATCAGCGTACTCTTTTGTTAATTAACTTAAACTCAGAGTCGCGTATCCTCCTTGTTAGAACAAAGAATGGGGTGGAGTAGAAATTGGTACTTTTTTTTCTTGACTGGGTCAGTTATAATAGAATAGTACTTTGATAAGTAGGTATAACCTAGAGACGCTTTGCAGGATTAATCTTTAGATTGGCTCTTATACGCCTCCCCCCTCACTCTTTCGTAAAGTGGAGGTTACTATACTGACAAATTACTAGACTTCTAGGGAGAACTTGAGTCAAATTTCACTGTTTTATTTAACATTCCTACATTTTATTTTAAATGCGTGCACGTTTATTTACCCGTATTTAGGGGAATATTTCATTTAAATTGCATACTTATATTTCAAAGTAACGCATTTTTTTAAATAAAACCAAAATTGGCAACCTTCCTTTGCGAATAATAAGTTATAACTCTCCAATACTCCGTAAGAAACGCTGGAAACGTGAGTTACATTGCTATTATTACAAAAATATTATACAAAGCATAAAACGAGATATGAAAATCGGAATTAGTTGCAGTATTTTTAACGCCTTCTACGATCCAGAACACAACCATATCAATTTGATTATTCGCTTCATCCTTAAATAAAAAAAAACTATTCTAAAAACTTAAAAGATCATTCGCGAGAGAAAATAAAGGAAATCGCACCTCCACAGATTTAACGCGCGTATAATTTCTTTGTGGCACCGCGCAGAATGTGAGCAGACGTCATAAAATATGCATTTCTTCGGTGCGTGTGCGCGGCACGCACACACGCGAACTCCGCGCACACACGCGCAGCTGCAACGAAGTCTGGTCGTAAGGCCGCACGCACACTCACGTGCTATCACAATAACTCAATCGGTCTACACACGCGTCCCTTTTGCATATTCATTTGAGTTTCGCAGTTTGTATCTTTGTATAAAATTATAATGCATTATATGACCCGGACGGACGAGCTTTAGTGCTCGTTTTTATGTAATAAAAGGTAAAAGGTACGCACACCTTTCCTTTTACGCGATGTATTTCTTGCATGTTCTTTTTATATAACCTACTTTGGGGAGGCTCCGATTTTGTAAATTAAACTTTCTTTATGGGGATGAAGTTTCGACAACAAAGTTTGGAGATAGATAGACAATAGTTGTCCCACCACGAAAAAAAGATCTTATATTTGATTAAATTGACTTTTATGTCTTTGGTAACTTGTGTCACATTTGGGCGTAGGCTTCCTCTAGACTTCGACGTCTCTGTCTTCAGCCATCTCCTGTTTCCACAACGATGTTAAAACCATCTTCCCCTCTTCTCCTTTGTCGTTCTCGACGTCAGCCATCTCCATTGAGGAGTCAAGCGTGCTCCTTGGCAGATCTCCTCCTAGCAATCTTTTCTCATCTGCTATTTAAGTAATAGAACTCCAGGTGGTGTTTCTGATTCGATAAGTCCCCTTGACATTGAAGCTGATCCTCAGCAAACCGCGAGTTTGGAAGTCTACTAGTCAACTAACATTATAAAAAAAAATAAGTAGCTAACGGTGTTGATTCTATGCCAGCATTCTCCGAGTCTAAATTTCATTGTAGTGTAAAATTGTGACCTTTCGACATAAGCTGCGTGTAAGAATAGCAATATTTATGTGCCACATTTATCCCTAGTTTAATGCAATTTGCATATACAGAATGCTGCATAGAATGCACACGAGTGTTTATTTAGAAAGGTTATGAGCATTTCCGTAATGCTAACGCAAAATAAGCGCTATAACAGCGGTAATCGATCTTAACAAGCAACGGTAAACAAGCTATAGACTGTTGATCAATATTTCGCGAAACATAATTTATTGCGGTCTAAAGCTATTATACATTCTAAGGACGATGTCAAACGATGTGTCGTTTGACCCTCAAACTACATGTTTGCAGTCACCTGTCAGTGTAGAACGGAATATAACATTGAAATGGAGTACCTAAGAGTATTTTTTTCCTTGTACATGTACTAAATATGTATAGGTGATCAGGTAATTAAAGACTAACCGCCAAATTGATATACAGTTCTAATGGATTGTAATGGCATTGTAACGAGCTCTCCAGAGGAAAAAGTGCGTTATAAGGGCTTTATAACCCATTATATGTGTCCATTAGAAACTAACGCCACACCGTTTTCTTGTTTGGTTGCAAAATATTTGTGCGTCAGACGGCATCAAACAATCCAAGCCGGATTTCAATAGTTAGTCAGTTTACAATATGCCAGATAAAATCAGTTGTATACATCATATCACAATATATTCTTTTTTTGTTCGATTCGCAGCAAAATTTCCAAAAGATTTATTACAATCATGATATTTTAAGTCGATAATGAGATCCGTAAACTACATTTTGCGATAACCGAATGGCAACTTTAACATGGTGAAGTCGATATCACCTGCTCGGCAACAAAAAGAATCGATTCAGATGCGAGCAAAAAGTCTCGATTATCGGCGCATTAATCCACATAATCGGTTCGAGACGTCGATGCGAGATGGCCGCTCGTCTATCCATCATTGTGCTGCCCCCTTTACGTTCTTAGTTTAAACATGTGTATTTTTTTTTCAATTAGTGTCCTTCGGCATCCTGGGCACGGCCACCGTGTTGCTTCGTTTCAGTTCCAATAAACACCGCTGACAATGGCGCTACTGTCTATCGAATTTATGTACTTTTCGTGTCAGTTGTTCTACAACTTAAACTTATTGAATGGGTATTGGGCCACATTAATTACGCTGGGCGTGGCTGCATTTATATCCTCCTTCGTGCAGCCGTGTGGGCATAAGGGCGCGAGGTCGATTCATGGTATTCCAGACTGGTCACGGCACATCATGTCCTGGTGGAATCTTATCATCAGTTGATGAACTCCTTTACTACCTTCTTTATTATTTTTAGAGACAATTGGTACGGACCAGTTAAAAATTGCTGACATTTTTTTATGAAGCTGAGTATGAGTCCCACTGCTGCGAAAAGGTATTACAAAACTGTCTTGGGATGGTCGTTGTGGCCACGATTCCCCCGCAAACGTGTGCAAAATGTCTGGCCATATTTGCCGGCCACAACGATGGCAACAGTCTTCGACCGTCCAGGTGTTGACGAGATTTGCCCAATTTCTCGGACGCACTCGTGTTTTTAACACGGTCTGTCTGTTTAAGACCTAATATGCCGCGCATCATTGACCAACCTTGCGTTTGGATTTCCGTAGTTCAATAAGGTACCTGGTTTGAGCACACATAATTGCACACTACACACATCACCTGCTAAACGGTGACGGAAAATATCGTGAGGAAACCTGCACGTCTGAGAAAACCCCTCGAAAGAAGTATAAAGTCCGACAACCCGCACTGGGCCAGCGTGGTGGACTATGGCCTAATCCCTCTCGCGTTGAGGGGAGGCTTGTACCCAACAGTGGGACATTAAAAGGGCTGGTATTATTATATTATCGTACAGATCATAGTTTGTATATTCAATTACCTAATAAATATTCTAGCAAATATTGTAATCTATGAATGGATATAATTATAATGTATCACATGAGCACATCGCGTGTGACGTCAGCCGCACAAAAATATTCGATGCGCGAGCCATTATACTATTTGGTTATGTAAACCACGCCCCGTAGTTTAGCCTAGACGAGTGTATAGCGATCTAGACATGCGCGTAACTTCACGGTTCAATTATTGCGGTATAGCAGAGGGAGAAGTTTTAAAACTATGTTTTGATTAAGTACATCAGTACTCTACTTGCATAGAATCAATCATAATCTTTGAAGGAATGGTCAGAGACTATATAAATAGTAGACAAAATTAAAAAAAATATATATTAAGTAGGTGACATATGATAGAGGGCTCAGCTGCAAACACGCATTTCCTTTTGTAAGGTTAAGCTAACAGAAAGTCTAGTATAGCAGTAATAGCCAAAATGGTAGAGGGATTTCTTTGGAAACAAGGTCTTCAAGTTCAATCTCCGTGTCGCTACTCTGTATTTGTCCGATTTTATGTGCGAATAAGGCTTAAATTAAAAAAAATCAGACAGTTAAGCAATCAATACAGACAGCGAAGGTACAACAGCCAATGATATTTGTTAAATTTCTAATCGAATAATAATTCAGTCATGCTATTGGTGGTTTCATCGCTTCACTTCTTCACAGGCCATCTAGAGTGAACTTAGTTGAAATTAAGCTTACTTAAAAGCCAATCAAATAAGTTTTATTCCACCACACTAATTAGATACTAAATGTCAGTCCACGACAAACGCAAAACAAAAATCCTCCATCCTAATTGAATACCGTCGGAGCAAAAACAAAACGCATATTACCATCAAGAGAGGCAGAGTAAACAGAACAAAAACCAAACAAGATCATGCGGAATCGTTTACTGCAATCGGCGCGTGCGCATCGTACCACGAACATGTCTAAACAAAGATGGAGGGACCTTGCTGGGCGGTTGGATGCTAGAATAACATCGCGATGAAAGCAATCAAACGCCTTTATCGAATCTAAAGCAACATAAAAGAGTTTGATGTGATTAAAACTGGAATTTATATCAACTAGCATGATAGTTTAGGTCTTTGTCATTTGTAGGTCATATTTCTGTTCATTTAGGCTTCAAATAAAGTATACCATAATGTATTTTGCGTAGATCTATTCGCTCATTGTATGTTTTTGTTTAAGGTTTAAACAAGAGATGCGATAAAAATCAGAAATATGAATTCATGTTATTTTATATAATCAACAGAAAGGGTGTATATCTCAATCGTGGCTCTATATCTATGCTTGTAAAGCACACAGACTTTACATCCGACAATAAAAGTCATACGTCATCCCGCGTTACATTGCACATAAAATTGCCATCAACAAACGTAATACGAACAAGTGATCGCCGGCGCAACATATCTAGATCCCTTATCGATCGATGGATCCCGATTTGATCTACGCATGCGTTCGTTCATAATTATCTTTGCTCTTTCATCCGCCGACCCAACTTTACGACCGCCGGGCCCGTGTAAACGTCTGAAATCATATTGGCAAGTAATTAATGGTCATTACTAACTTTAATATGGACAATTAACTACACTGTGCACAATACCAAGTAATTATAACTTAGCTGATGTTCTTAAATAACGCGTCCGATCAAGTTGCCGACTTCACCGTTATCGACGACTTTTTGATTGGCATGTCGACTTTTGGACGGAATAGAAAAAAGAGGTGGACCAAAAATGTAGCCTTTGGGTACACCATATTTTTTTTTTCATTTCATCTATCTAAGTGATTATGAGGAAAATGACACTTCGGAAATAAGTAATGTTAAAACTAGCGACGACAATAACATGTTCACAACAAAAAGATCACATGATACGGATGAAAATAACAATGTATAAGAAAAAATATTTTATCTGTACAGGAAAACGTACATATTCCCAATCTTGGAGGCACAATACATAATAGAGCCACGGAAAATAAAACTAGACACGTTCGCCCCTTATCTGTACATCTCGCAACGAAATATTGTAATAAAAAGTACTTTGAATATGACAAGCCGTGATGCACGCGCCCCAATCACTTTGCATACCATTTCCAATCATAATTCTCGGACATAAAGGTCGGAGTTGCTCGTAAATGATCTCTTTAACAGCAACAGTAAAGTGGCCATCAATTGACGTAACGCTACAAGGAATAATATGAATCATCTCGTTTCTGTACAAATTGGGATGTGATATTCATATTTTTATTCAATTAGATACTCAGGAACTTCCATATACGATAGGTATTCAATATCATTCTTATTGAGGGCGTATATGGACTTATGTTTTTGTGACCGTCTATATTTTAAGTCACAAAACGAGTCTTCGACATCATAACTTGTTAATAAGCTTAAGAATTCTAAGTAGATACTTATACATAGATGATCTTGTGTATGTCAATAGTCAGATCTTTGTCCGTAAGTACACCCATCGCCCCGCCTCATTACCTCCTATACGATACAGCCTCACTATAATGTACTATCACATTGAACTGACCGTCCAACTTAAATTGGTCCCTGCTTTCAATAAAAACATTAATAAAGTAATCAACATCACATATCAGGATATGTTGGATGCGTATTCCCAAAGAAGTTCACAATTTGCGGTCGGATAAATCGAGATTTTTGTCGATTGTGAAGAACTTAAAGTTGAAATTGGTGTGGCGATGTGTTGCGCAAACGCAAATAGTGGTAGAGATACGTGAATTGGTGTGTGTAGTAACCGCATTTACATTTTAGACATACTTGCAGAGAGTAAATGTCAATTTAGATGGAAGACGGGTACTGATGCAAGAAATTGATGCAGTTATTGAACTCTCGCACGATGATCTGATTGTCGATGTGAAGACAATGGAATAATTAATGAGAGATATCGAATACATTTTGAAAGTATCCGTTTTTAATTTGATAGATGTAAAATGATTGGTGTTTGGTGATGAGGAAAAAGTTATATTGAGGCTAGATTGATTGCAGCGTTGGGATACAGAAAAAGATTTCAATATTAACATTCTTATACTTGTATTATAATATAAATCACTGACACACTACATTAATAAGAAGTGAGCGACTAATATTGGAATATTAGACTTAGTCTGTGTTAGATTTGGATTCATCAAACATCACAAAAAAACTTATTATTAAGCCATTATCACCTATTCGACAACTGATTAGGCCCCAAGTCTGTTAGCACAATCGACTGATGATGAAGTAGACATTACATAGTAAATTTATTTTTTTACAAATTTGTATAAGAACACTTACAAAGTAACCAGTTACGATACAGAATTGGGATCCATGTTAGTATCTCATCCTATCTTCTAATCCACAGCCACTTACACAAACAAAGAGGTAACGTTATTTTGCCGCCTCAAATAACAAAAAAACAAACATTAGTCTGTCATAATAATATTTTAAGTGCATTTGTTCTCACAAACACCGTAAATCCCATATTTGATTGATCCACACGATCTACATTCACAAAACAATGAGTAACCGCCAGAGTAGGTCACACGAAAGCCGTCTATCTAAATCTTAAGTGACATTTCAATTTCAATTAGTCATAGAAGTAAAACGGTAACCGAAAACCGATATGAACGCACTGACATTCGTTTTCCACTTAACAAAATGCCAGCGAAGGATTATTTGGATTCCCAGGCAATGCACAATGTTAATGGTCACAGCTGTCTCAGGGAATGCAATATTTATGAAGTGTGATCTGAATTCGAACGTTGAAAGGTTCGGTATGATTTGAGACGTCAAAAACAAGTTGTGCATTGACATTCACCAAATTAATGTTAGTTGGTTGCTTTAACTTGGACATTGCTACTATTTGAAATACAATAATAATACCAGCCCTTTTTAATGTCCCACTGTTGGGCACGGGCCTCCCCTCAATGAGAGGGGGATTAGGCCGTAGTCCACCACGCTGGCCCAGTGCCGGTTGGCGGACTTCACGCGTCTTTCGAGGGGTTCTCTCAGACATGCAGGTTTCCTCACGATGAAAAAAACAACAAAAAAACTTACTAACGATACATTATTCTCATACTATTTAGTTATTTTTTTAATAAAAGTGACGTGCACTTTGCATAATTGTCAAAGTCAAATTCAAATCATTTATTTCGTATATACCTACGAGGGCATTTACAAATTGTCATTTACATATTTTTTTTAACTCTACAACCGGATCGGAACGCGAACTTAACTAAGAAGATCCGGCAAGAAACTCTCTTTTTAATAGCCATGTTTCTTACAAAAGAACTTGCGCCGTTCCACTGTATGCTTCATAACCGTATAAGCTACAACCCTTTAATTGATATAATTTTCCCCTATACACGCAAAAACTAGATTATCTATGCGAAGCACGGGAAAAACTAACACACAAAAGCATAGTTAATCGTAAAGGTCACAACGAAAAGCAGCCGTTAATACAACATGTGTTGTTACAACCTTTTTGTTCCGCCTCTAATGAGCTTTGCTACATTTCTGTTGGATCTCTAGAAACGTGTGAATTATATCGATTTCGTTGTTAGTTTTTTACCCACGGTCAGTTGCGGTTTTTTTGCAGTTTTTTACTGGTTTTTTTTGCTCGTACAGTCGTGATTATTTCTAGAGTTGTATGTTATTGATCAGTTCAGCCATTATCCACATTATTTGTATTTACTTGGACTGGTTGGTCACGTTTATTTTTAGATAGTGTAATATTGTTTGGTGTTAAAATAATTACTTATAGTCTATTTTGCATGGAGGAAAACATTATTAAATTATACCATGATCAAACATCATATCCTGGTTAGAGCTTAATCTATTTTCCACAGATTATAGCAGTAACGTTCCAAAATTCTGTATCAACTATATCTAATATTTGACTTCTTTTGAATCAATTTGTACCATAGCATATATCAAATAAATTGAATTCTCTAGTGTCTACTTGATCGTACATATTGATGGGTATCTCATGCAATCAAACAGGAAGTTGCGCCCAATTTCCTTCGAATCATAAATCCCGATACTCAGAACTTTCGTCGATAGCTCGTGGTTCCGCCGTGCGAGTTCAGAAACCCATTATGTGGAACATTATGAGGAGCCCATTGTTTCGGCTGAACGAGCCGGCACAATATCTTACGAAATTTCCTAAAAAACCACGTCTGTATTATGAATGTTTATTATGTCGGTGTTTATCTGATTCGAATTGCGTCCATTGTCCTTCTTTTTTGCTTTTTCTTCATTAATGTTTTGTTTCATTGTACTTAATGAGTGCGTTGACACGTTAACAGTTTTAGTACGTTTACCATTGTAAGATAAATTTTCATTTAATCAAGAAACCTTACGCTACTATCCTCGATGTCAATTTTTGCATTATCACACCCGAAACACCTCAAAGACCTCCAATTACTGTGCGCTCCAGTTTCCTCGCAACATTGAAACATATCCGCAATATAATTACCCATTTGTGCTAAGCACCTACCGATTCGTTGCCCAGATTTCTTATCGTCTCATAAATTAGAGGCAATAACCACGATTTGTGATTGGTGGTCAATTGTTTTTCTACGTATATTCGTACTATCGCTATCAAATCGTGAGCTATTAACGCAAGCCGCGTCCGATCTAATCAGGGATGTGGTGAGAGAAAAGTAAATTTTACAGCTTGATCATTTTTAGGTAGCAAATTCTAATTGTACTTTAAGAAAAAACTCTGTGTTAGGTTAGCTTTTAATTGCCCGTGAGATTGGAGATTAAAACGTTCAGGCAGCGTTTGATAAAGAAAATTGTAGCAGTTGACTGAAAAGGTGCCGAAATAGTTTTCTGAAGGCTCTCAAAGCTCCAATAAATGTATGTGGTCACCTTAAAAAAATATTTGGTATGTGGTGTGGAACGATGACCTCACACGCTTTACAATGCGAATATAATATGATCTCGACATACAGAAGTCCTTGGAGACGCCCAGCAATGGACGCCTTGATGTGAAGAAGAAAGAAATGTAACCCAGCCAACCCTGCAAACAAAAGTGTTCCCTCATTCATTAATAATAACCGGCTCTCTAAAATCCGATCCGTTATTACAATCACGGGTACGTAGTCATGCACGACTTATGTAATACAAATTATATATTCGTATGTTAACAGCCATTGTTGGACTCTAATCTACATAAGTATAGATATTAATTCGTCTTTCAAAAACGATTTTGTAAAAAAAAGGCCGACGCGGTGGTATTTCGACATCGTGTCTCGAGTTTAATTCTCTTTAGAAGTTTACACGCGAGTTTTCAATACATTGTGCTCGTGTGTGCCTGTTTTAGTTGGAGTGATGAGTGGAAAAGTGTTTTAGGTGATCTAGATATAGCTTAATTGAAGTTCTTCATTTGAATAAAAATACGTATCGTTGCTCTTTTGCAGAAAGCCGTACAATAACAATTGCATTTCTATTTCATATTGAGTGAGAATATAATATGTTTTAGTTAAATAAAACAAGCTCACGGTCTGATTTAAAGTATGAAGTAGCAAAAATTTCTACAATATAAACAATCTTTTACGGCTAAGACCATCATGTAACTCTGATTGAATATATTGAATCAACAATCTGCAGACCGTGTGAACCATTCATTTCAGCTGTTTTGAAATCTATGTCTAGACACGATATTTAATTACAATCGCCAAATACCAGATGTACAGTTTATGCACATTTAAACTTAATCTCAACTGTAACATCGATAAGAAACGCTCCAACATCTAAAATAACAATTCCAATATAATTTTCTAACATCATTCGATTCTCGATCCACACATTCGTTCCTATTTAAATGATAAGATCTCGTGTCGTGTACAAAAACGAGTCGATACACAAAAACACTTTCGTGCACCAGTGTACGTAGACCGAGAGTCAACGATCACTCACAATGGCTCGCTCCGCAGTGACTAGGAGAAAACATTGATTAATTACCATAATAATTTATTTGATACTCCAAAACTTGATATGGGGAGGGGCCGCTTACACAACGCGCGAGACGTTTAAGTTCTTTTTGAACTAAAAACACCCAACGATAGAGATTGAAACGCGAACGCGGGCGGCAATACAAGTAAAAGACTTGGTAGTTTTAAAATATTTTCGACACGATGAAAACAGTACATTGTCCGATGGAATATGATGCATGGAGGTGATTTGGCTGTTCCAAACAAAAGAATAAGTTTGACGGAAAAGGAATGGTTGAATGTATCGTTAGTTATTATTGTTTCGATGTGTATTAGCATATTAAAGTTTCTTTTTTGTTGTTCGCATCGAGGTATTACGGTTTTTTGCTCATCTACCGAGAAGCTGAGACGACGATAATGTTTTTTACATGATTATGCCCATAACTAGAGCCTGAATCATCTGGAATAATCAAGATTTATTGAAGTACGATTATCGTGTTGTTGAATAGATCAATATTCATCTTGACTACATGGCATTATTTGTCGCCTGCACGATGGACACTTATAATATGAAAAGTATTAATTAAAAGCAAAATATTTATAAGTCACCAGTAAAATAAGAATTGCTGATCCAATAAGCTTCCTTGCTTACAGCATAATCGCACACGGACTTCGAAACAATTCCCAGAAATAACGAAATAGACCTTAGACTGGTTTTAAGTAGGTGTAATATCGAAAGTTCAGTAAAGCGGATCTTAATACCGATTCAATGAACTCTGTTAGAATAGTTAATATAAACCAAATTTCAAGTATCATTTTTTTTTTAATATTTTTTTTCCAGGTCTGCTCTCGGCTTTGAACCACTTGGACCAGACTCGAAAGAATTCGCTTCAAACCACGGTTGACTACTCCAGATACGTTAAGAGGTATAGCTACTGATATTATTATGTTTTATGTAATTTAGCTGTCACTTTTTTATATCAGAACATTAGTTCAGTTTTTATTGTAATCATTTTGAGAATTATTAGCAACGTGGGCTCCTCTCGATGACGTGTTCGCTACTTTGAATACGGATCCTGAAGCTTTATTTTTGTTACGTTCATCAGTGGAGTGTTATGTACCTTCAGTGAAAGAGTTTTCATTGGAATTCCCAATTGAACATTTATTTTTTACCAAAATATGGTCAAACAAGCAGTCCCTATTAGATACTTCAAAATTGTATAGTCGCCTTTTATGAACGTAGAAAGACCATTTAAACCCTGTACCACTTCCAAATTAAGGATAATTCAAATGAATCTCTTAAAATAGTTGTTTGTAAATCAATATTATTTTTACCTTCATGTATTCCTTAATTAAGTAATCCTTTTTGCTATCCAATCTAGGTACAGCTCAACGTTAGAATGCGGTTCCTCGTACTGCAAGGATCTGGGCTACCGGGAGCACTTCCACTGCATGGACTGCACCGCCAGGGTGTTTTGCAAGAAAGAGGAGATGATCAGACATTTCAAGGTACGCCTTTACCATGTGCAGAATCTTTAATAGCTGCGGTATCATTGTTGTAATTTATCTCATTGCCCAAGACCCTGCGTACATGGCAAGTGTTTAAATTTGCGTTGGGATCTATATATGGACGGAAACAACACTTTTCTTTTATATTATGAAAAGTCAGTGTATTTGGAAACGCGCGTTCAACGCTTATCATGAAAAAGGGGCACACATTTTTGTCAGTGCTTATTTAGTTTTGATTAGTTTTATTTTAATTTTTATCCAATGTTGTACCGGTACTGGACTTTATTATTACTTCTTGACTTTTTTTCGTCAAGCTACATACTCTTACATAATTCTGGGCAATAACCTTTTATGTTTCGATCCTTAGCTATTTCTGACCGCTGCCAGGGCGGATCCAAGAAACATTGAATACATTTCAATTTTAATTTGTATAGTGACCTTAAACTGTGTACTTAACACTATTTCTTTTTCTTTATTAGTGGCACAAGAAACGCGATGAGTCCCTGGCCCATGGCTTCATGCGGTACTCGCCCCTAGATGATTGCTCTGAACGCTTCAGTGACTGTCCCCACAACAGGAGTCAAACCCACTACCACTGCATACAAGATGGCTGTGATAAGGTACATTTTATCATCATCAATACAATTGAAGTCAAACTGATTAAGGAGACAAAACTTGTGATCGAAGTTAGATCATATCTAAACTGATTTGGGAATATTGGAATCTATTAATCAGCCAAAAGATGGTATCAATTTTAATACTAGATTCTTTGTAAATATTGCGTTCAAAATTCTGCAATTATTTATCGTGCACACATCTAAATAAATTATAAGTACCATAATCTTTCGAGGATTGTATAATTGAAATCGTAATTTCAATTCGTGGTAGCTAGCTTGTTTGGCTAGATTTAAAACACTCCCAGGCAATTGATCTACTTTCTAGATAGTTTATACAATACCTGGTTATACGTGAAATCAATTTATCTGATCTACACTAACAAAAAAAAAACTTTTACAATAATCAATCTTATTGCCAATGGCGTATTAACTTTTGACCCATTATTGCTTGGAGCTATTGTATTTTTTTTCTGATTACTATTTGTTTTGATGTTTGTGCTAGCTTATTGATCTTATCAACAACTTCCTATTTTATTAAGTACTTATTATCATTATTTGGCTATGTGAGATGAATCAAGTGTGCAGTAGTATTTTTATTATAACCATTAATATCCTGTTATTTTAAATTTGTCTTTTAAAAGCAGAAGACTTGTATTACTTAACAATTCCTCCTTAGAATGTATTATATTATGGGCTCGCTGTTTTCTTTCTTAGTCCTGAAATTAATTTCTTCCTAAAGTCCCTGCAAATTTGAATGAAGTAGTATCTTCACCCACCATCTCCTCCTCAGGTCTACATATCGACTTCAGACGTGCAAATGCACGCGAACTATCACAGAAAGGACTCAGCCATCCTTCAGGAGGGCTTCCAAAGGTTCAGAGCCACGGAGAGCTGTGCTGCACCACACTGCGTATTTGCTGGTCAGCGGACCACACATTTCCATTGCAGAAGACCTGGATGCACGTATACGTTCAAGAATAAGGCTGATATGGGTAAGTGATATAGATAACAATATTGTCATAGATGTCGTAATCGACATGTAGAGCTGTTACCAGTTGACGTGACCCCCCTCAAAATGTCTCTCCACTTGCCTCATTTGGTGCATATTCTAGTGCACTCCTGCAAAGCTCTACCACGGAAGATCTGATCTGATTGGTCTATCACATTGAGAAACAACGGTCTGATGACTTTTTTTACCATGGAGATACATAAGGCTGCAGAAAAAATAGGTTCTGAGAGTTCAATTTTTCCAGTTCATCAAAGTGCAACTTGCATTTATAACCAGAGCCCGCCCAATACCATCCCTTCGTTTTTGGTTGCGTTATTTCTCTAACATAGATCTAAAGTGCCCTATCTGCATGTTCCTGGTCTATAATTAAAAAACCTCTATGTCTTTCAGAAAAACATAAAACCTACCACATAAAAGATGAAGCGCTCTCGAAGGATGGCTTCAAGAAGTACATGAAGAATGAAGCCTGTCCATACCGTGACTGCCGGTTCAGCAAGACCTGCAATCACATCCACTGCATCAGGCCCCACTGCAACTACGTGCTGCACTCCAGCAGCCAGATCTTCACGCATAAGAGGAAACACGAGAGGAAGGAACAGGAGATGAGCTTTGGGTAAGTCTCTATCTCTATCAGCCTTCCCTCCTTCATCTGTCTTTTTTTTTTGTTGTCAGTGTCCGCAAAATCGGGCCATTAGCAATCAATGATTTGAATTTGATCTTTTGCCAGTGTTGAGTCAAAATGATTCTAATCAATCAATCAATCAGCCGATAGACGCCCACTGCTGGACATAGGCCTCCCCCAACGACTTCCACACAACACGGTCCTCCGCCACTCGCATCCACCGGCTTCCTGCGACGCGTGTGATGTCATCAGTCCACCTTGTGGGGGGCCGTCCTACACTTCGTCTTCCGATTCGTGGCCGCCATTCTAGAACCTTTCTGCCCCAACGGCCATCGGTTCTGCGAGCTATGTGCCCTGCCCACTGCCACTTCAACTTGGAAATTCTTTGAGCTATGTCCGTTACTCCAGTTCGTCTACGGATCTCTTCATTTCTGATTCTATCGCGTAGCGAAACCCCGAGCATAGCTCTCTCCATTGCGCGTTGAGCGACCTTGAGCCTTCTTATGCGGCCCATAGTCAGCGACCACGTCTCGGCACCATATGTCATCACTGGCAGCACACATTGGTTGTAAACCTTTGTCTTCAGACACTGAGGTAATTTGGACGAGAAGATATCATGCAATTTCCCGAACGCTGCCCATCCGAGTTGGATTCGACGGTTGACCTCTTTCTCGAAGTTATGTCTACCTAGCTGAACAATCTGCCCTAGGTAAATGTACTTGTCCACAACTTCGAGAATAGAGCTCCCAACGGCTATTGTTCTGGGTTGAACATGAACGCTCGACATGATCTTTGTCTTGTCCATGTTCATTTTAAGACCCACCTGTTGGGAGACTCTATTGAGGTCTTCGAGCATTGAGCTGAAAATGATTCTAGTATGATGTTAAAGATGATGAAAATGGAATGAATATGTTATGTGTTATATCATCAGGCAATAAGAGATGATTTCATAAATGGTTCCTTATGCCATACCAAAACAGAACTCAGGGGCATGGGTATTTCCTCATCAAGATTGGAATTTACCATGAGAGAGATTTTGAGATAGTTTCATGTTCTAAGACCACTTCTAATATCCACAGGCTCCCAACGTCTGTGATCCAAAATGCCCTGCTCCAGCAAGGTGCAGACCTCAGCATGTACTCTCCCGGTGGTAATCTTCTCGGCGATGACGACATCTCCAACCAAATGCTGGACTCGGAGTACCCGCATCTATTCGTGAGTGAACCATTTGCCATACTTATCAATGTTAATTGAACTGATTACGGGAACGACCGAACAAATTCATGAATTTTATGCCACTTATGATGTATTTAAGTTAATTGAGATGTAAGGACGTTGAGATGGAACAATATTAAGGAGTGTCGTAGCCAAGTTCTCACAGCAACGTTAGTTATTTTTATGTGGTTTAGCAGTTTTATTTTTTACTTTTGTTTACCGGTTACATAAATCTTTTCTAATTCATTTTAATTCATAATTTCAGGTAGGTCTAGTTTAACTGTACTGAGACATATCTTCAATTTTTACAGAACCCAGCACTGGTTGAGGAAGTGACACGAAAGTACATAGAGACCTTCAACGGAGGCAAAGAGGCTGAGGATAAATGCAGTAAATGCAGCGCTTTCAATAAGCACTACCATTGCTTAGCTGAAAACTGCAAGATGGCACACAGGTAAACATAAGAATAACATAAAAGATAGTCATATAATAAACACTGCAACGGAATCAGCATTGTTTAAAGGTGTAAATATAGGCATTTTAAAACAAGTTATTGAACTAAAATTGCTTTGTAATACCATGGACTAATGGATAACAACATTCCATTTTTCTTTTACAGCTGCCACACCACAATGGTGAAGCACGTGATGGAGCATGAGCAACAGAACCAGGTGACTGAAGCGTACTTTGTGACGTACACACGCCACAACCCGTGCTCGAGCTCCGCCTGCCAACACATCAGGGATATCACACACTATCACTGCACTTGGGTAAGTTATCAACACATCAGCAGAACATCTTGCATCCTCATCGTCTTTACTATTTTGGTCAATATGTTTTTTGCTTCAACTGATTACAATTTTCCGTCAAGTTCTCTCCAACTTATTAACTCTATCCACTTTTCATTTGATTTCTTCTAGTAGTCGCTTCTTCATCTGCTCATATACATATGACTCCTACATAGATTTAAGACACTTCTATAAATTATAATAAAACTTCGTAATGTTTCCAGGAGAATTGCGGCGCAGTTATACTATCATCCGAAGAGCACCCATTTAGACGCCTGGAGCACCACCGCCAGCACGCGATCATCAGCCCTATGTCCCCTAACTTGGCGTCTAGATTCGTGCCAAACTTTACCCCTCAACTTTCCGCTCAGCTTCACCCCAACATGGCGGCCCAACTCGGCCAAGTGCCAAACCTGCCACCGAACTTGGCACAATTAGCTCAGATGGCGCCAAGTCTGTCGTCACAGTTAACGCCGAATTTGCACGCTCAACTGAATATGGGGCAAAGCCCTGCTGTAGCCCCTCAGCATGTAAACCCTTCGAGTTCTTTGGACGAGATGTTCAGCAGGAAGAGAGGAAGACCCCCTAAGAACAGGGTCGTTGAAGTCTGGACTGATAATGTAAGTTTAAATACTATATAAACAACCTTCCTTTATTAAAACCTGTTGCCTTGGACTATAGTTTCTAAATATCTTTCTTTATTTGCAGGTCACACCTCAAGCCATATTCACGTCGTTCAAGTTACCCAAAAGCAATCAACTGCCGCCCATAATACCATCTCCAGTTATACCTACTATTGAGGAGTTCCCAGTAAGTACCGTTCCAAGTCCATTGTTCAAGTATATGATATTTCAAATTTTGAGATTCAAATCTCTATGCTATCTTTTAATGTATCTGATGAACTTTTTTATATCTACAGCGCATCAAATTCCAACACTTCGAAGTGTTTACCAGCTCAGACACTTGCTCGTCATCGTACCCGAGCTGTCAGCTTCGAATTACGAGGCTGCATCTTCACTGCTACAACTGCGGCTTCGCCTGCGAGACTCACTCAATGATGGAGACTCACATGAGGGAAGCCCACTCCATCAGCCCTCTTCTCGAAGGTTTCGACTATTTCGCGTCTTATGAACATTGTGGTGGAAAAAGTTGCTTCAAAAACCAACTAAGATCCCACTTCCACTGCGCTCAAGGGAACAACTGCCCAGCAATATTGACCCAATACTCAGCATTGGCTACACATAAGCATGGGAGAGGTACTCCAGTGATCAAGAGCGAGACAGAACAAGAAAAGCAATTTGAGGAAGCCAAAGATTATTCTTTGAAGGAGAGGGGCTCCGTTGATAGTGTGAGCTCCATGAAGGAACCGAGTGAGTCGTACACTCCTACCAACTTCTCTATTAAGAGTGAGTTTGATAGAGAACAAGATAGCGTGTCTGGTAAGTGCCACTCTTTGTTACATAAAATAGATTTGTGATCCATGTGTGCTGATTCCCACATGACTAATATCAGAATCGATCTTTTTATCATTAGTCATATCTGGATAATTTTAGAAACACTCTCAGAGCACTGTATTTATAATGACTTATTAAAATAGGGTATTATTTATTCTTTTTCTTTAAGGATATATAGCCCATTTCATTAAACAGACATTTGAATAATTTCAGTAGTAAAAGCGACGGGAACCTTTTATCCGTCGTCACATCTCCGAAGCAATACATCATCACCATCGCCGAGAAGCTTCTACGACGCATCTCCTTCAAAAGATATGAAACCTCGGATGGAATATGACCAGAAGAAAATGTACGAACCACCGAAGATGACAGGCCCTACGATTCCACCATCGTGCCACGATCAATTGTGTCCTTTAAACAAGAACACGACGGGAATGAACCTCCATTACCACTGCCCTCACTGCAGCCAAGCTTACGTAGACTTGAAACTGCTGTTCAGCCATATGGTGAAGAAGCACAGTAATAATATGGAGCACGGACCAGTGGGGCTTGCTGCTACTAAGGTAAAACGAATTGCTCATACGTCGGGCAGTAATAAGTATGACAATGCAAGTTTGAGTTTTTCTAAGGTCAGTGTTGGTTTTCAGGAGACGTTGGAAAGGGAATATCCAGAGATATCGATACTGCCGTCCACTGCATCATCTTCTTCAACCAGTCAAGCACCTTCGCCCAGTCATAGACCACCGAACCCTGCTGATCAGGTAACATTTCAGCACTATCTAATCAATGTGATCTTTTGCTACCATCAGGTGTTGCATTACATTTATCTCATCATCTCTTTCAGGTCCAAGCTGTTCAGTCTCTTCTACTCCAGCAGTATTTGGCAGGAGGTCGAAAAGGCAGTCTGCAGGAGCAGTTGAAAATGCAGCAGCAGTACACTGCGTCTTTAGCTGGACTGCCAGGGTTGGCACAAGTCGCTCTGTTTTCTCAGGGGTGAGTTAATACCATTATAAGTCTATGTTATGGTCGCCATACCTTTTGCCGGAATATGGTGGGTCATTAAAACGAATATTTTTACTAATCGTCTTATTCTCTTTCCAGTGGATCGCCATTCCCTCTATATCCAACTATGTTGTATCCACCTGACTTACTGTTGGAGCAGAGCCTACTCCAAGGACACGGCTTACCCCCAGGACTGGATAAGGAAGCTGAAATGATAGCTAAGACGTGAGTAAATATATTTTACTAGAAACTGACCAATCCCACGCCTAGATTTTTTTTTACAATTTAGTTTTTACCCAAATCAAATCTCGGCTTCTCAGGAAACCGCTTCTACAAAGATCTCTGGACTTGCTGGCTAGCCATCTCTGTAAGCCAGGAGTAGATCCTAGCTTACAGAGATGTCTAGCCAGCAAGTCCCCTTGGAGAGTCCCAACACTGGTCATAACAGTACTTGTATTGCCAGCAGGCGCACCCACACCACACGCGGTCCCCACATGCGGGTGATGAAGGACGAGCCCATCCCAGAAGGGTATCTACGCTTCAGGTTCAACGAGGATTGTGCTTATCAGCACTGTGGATACAGGTGAGTTAGATTCGTCTCTTCTTCTAATTTAAGGGTTAGAGGGCTACCCTTGTCGGTGTAGCTGATGAAGCTCTTTCCATCTGTCTCTATCAAGAGCAGCTTCTTTCACCTCCTTGCACGACATGACACCGATCCTTTCTTTTATCTCACTCATGTAGCTTATTCTTGCTCGTAGATTCGGCAACTAATCTTAATTATATTTGTGATATATCTATAGATATGATAATGAAGATACGTGCTCAGGAGTTGAGTGAAAAAAATGTGTTATTTCTTGGAATAGAGTAAATATTCCGCATTGTTAAGTTTTTACACATTGTAAAATTAAATTACCTTGCTATGAAAAAATGTATTCTATTGTCGGTTGTAAAAAATGTGTTTTACTTTGCAGGGAACATCAAACCCACTTCCACTGCACCAGAAAAGACTGCGGCTACTCATTCTGTGATAAGACCAGATTCGTTCAGCACACGGCCAGACATGAAAGGTATTTTGAATGTTATAATCATATTGCCAGACGAGCATACCAGCTGTACAGTCCCAAACTAAGCAACGCTTGAAGTATGGGTACTGTGGGACTTGGGGCAATCTAGTATATAATAATTCTTATATAGATATTAAACATCCCTGACTCGGGTACAAACATTCTTGCTAATCACAAAAACCTTTGTACCTACCAGGATTCGAACAGATTCGATTCCATATTCACACGGAACCATCGCGATCTATCCTCCAAAGGTATATTTTTTGTCAGAATCTTTTGTAACTCTGCCTGTGGCTACTGTCTCAGATTTTGGAATGATACTCGTGACTGCCAGCCAGGCTTCCAAAGCAAAACGGTATTTTGTCACGAATATTCACGAGTTGTCACGAGTATTCATTGATGATATTATTTCCAACATATATAGCAGCTATAGCCAAGTTGTTAGAACGCTTGCCTCGGTAACGAGGGTCGCAGGTTTCAACCCCGGCTCGGACCTCTGGAATTTCTGGATTTCATCTGCGAATCTCATTTTCAGCCATGATTATCACTTGCTACACGGTGAAGGAAAACATCGTGAGGAAACCTGCATGTCTGAGAG
The DNA here is from genome assembly GCA_905404115.1 of Pheosia gnoma. NCBI lineage: Eukaryota > Metazoa > Arthropoda > Insecta > Lepidoptera > Notodontidae > Pheosia > Pheosia gnoma. The sequence continues at coordinate 2,443,919 of FR989917.1, read as the reverse complement.
AACACCTCGAAAGATGTGTGAAGTCCGCCAACCCGCAATGGGACAGCGTGGGGGACTATGGCGTAATCCCCCTCGCCTTGAGGGGAGACCAGTGCCCAGCAGTGGGACATTAAAAAGGGCTGGTGTTATATTATATTATTATTTTCAGATTGGACACGCTGATGGGCGGTGACTTCCAACAGTACCGGGCTAATGTGTACTGCAAGAGGCCTGACTGCCCTCATGCTTCCACCTTCGGTAAGTTAGGTACTACCCAATTTTATATTATATACCTTCTGCTTATTTTTTTTATTTTAATACTAGCTGTTACCCGCAACTTCGTCCGCGTGGTAATTAACAAAAAAGTTTTTCTAAAATAAAAGTAGCCTAGGTTACGCCTTGTTACATCAGCTATCTGTCAGTGAAAGTCCCGTCAAAATCGGTCAATTTTCAATTCTACGCAATAATCCAACATTGACCTGATGACATATTGTTCGAATACCTACAACCTTTAAAATAAGAGCTACTTTAAAAAAAAAACATTTCACCTGTATTTTTTATAGTGTGTAAATTTTCGAGACAAAATAACTAAATGTAAATTTCATATTGCAACAAGGTACAGGGCAGAACAAGGCGTCCCACTTCCACTGCCTCAAGTGCGAGTTCGTCTGCACGGACACCAACAAGGTGGTGGCTCACCGCCGCCAGCACCAGAAGCTGGACTCCATACAAGCCGCCGGCTTCGACAAGTTCCCGCCTAGCAAAGGTAAGATGAGAATGTAAGATGCACGTCATACTATAGGCACTTACCTTCAAATTCTTTAAGAAACATCCAAACTTTTCACCAGAACAAGTAGTTAGTAACCTAACCTAACTTTTTTATCGTGGTGAAATCATCATGGATTCCCGCAAGCCTTGGGGGAGACAAGCGGGCTATGCCGGTACGATCCCGGGAGCCTCGGCATAAAAATCTATATATGGGGTACTGTACCACTGCGAACTGACCTAATCGGGCCGCCAAATTAAGAATAATTCAGTAAAACTTTCTGAAAACTAGCTGAAAGCAGCCAACGCCTCGAATTCAATGGAACAGTCCCGCGAAACGTGATTTTCAAAATGTTATCCTACTGAATGAGACCCCTTTTCCTGAATCCTTAACGTTCTTTTCCCACTTAAATATTCAATCGATTTAAAACTGCATTATTAAAGCATATTACCCTGAGTGGTCAGAGTGGCTTGGACAAAGGAAAGGCACAAGCGTTCAACCCCCAAATTTATAGACGTTTTATAACTTTATCAAACGCCATATAGTACTGCGCAAAGCAAAACTTGTGCGCAGTACTATAAGACGTTTGATAAAGTTATAAAACGTCTATAAATTCGGGGGTAAGCGTATTTCAACTTGCTTATTGGAAGAGCTTATTGGCACTATTGTTTACAACTTCTTCATTGGCAATGACGTCATTTTCTCTGTATCCAGGTTGCGGCTATGAACCGCAGTGCATTCACAGCAAGAAGCAAACTCACTACCACTGTCTACAATGCGGCTTCGCGGTCCTAGGCCTCTCGCAAATGACATCGCACAAGTACAAACACCAGGAAGCGAACCTGGGACCCTCCACCAGCGGCACCAACTGACCGCACCATTGTACATAACATAAATATATTTGAGTGTGTTTAATGTGTTAATAAAAATGTGAAAATGACCATACATTTATTGATAAGACTTCGTGGACTCGAATCCAACTCAATAAGATTGACAGATAAATTAATATTTAGGTGATTAAGTGCCAAACAAAGGTGATTAACGATAATAGGGTGACCAAACCTGTATTATGTTTGGCTGGGAACTAAATTCGTGGACTTTGTCCCACAAATTGCTACGGGATTTATGTAGCATTTAGGATTCCTTTAAACACTTGTGCCTTAGTCACAATTCGCGACCGGGTCGACACGTGTCGTGGCAACGTTTGTGCCAAACCGTAGTTATAAATTGTTGAATTTGAATTAAAACGATCATATATTATTGTGAATGTAAGTACGCAAACGTGTAACTAGAGTATTTTCCTAAAAGTGTATGAACAAAATTAATTTAAAATTGTGAATAACATTTGTGGATGCGTGCATGGTTTTTTTTTACTGACAATTTTTGCTCTTTATTAAGGAGATAAGGGATTCGTATTGCGATCACGATATAGCATAGGAACAAACACGCGAGAAGTGTTGAAAGAACCTGTTTTACCCGCGGTAATAAAAAAAAATTACAAAAATTGTCGGTAAATCAAAGATCAAACATATTTATATTTAAAAGTGTGTATTTCCTAAATCCTGACCAATCTTAGTTGTTAGTTTATATAAAAAAAAATATTTATATTTATTACTTCCCCATGAAAAAAAGACATTTTTACGAATAGTATTATTAAATGTAGAACTTCGTGAAATTATGAAAAAAAAATGTATAAGGCAATAAACATTTGGGTTAAGAACGCCATATTGTGCCTGGAGGGTTAAAGTCATGACAATATTGTATGTAAGAGATAAACTCTGACAAGAAAACGACACGTGTATGAAATATTTTATAAAACTTTTTACACATTTGTGTCACCAACCATCATCGAATTAAAAAAAAATGTCAGAAAATATCTCAAAGAGTAACTAGTTTTACAATTATTGATAAAAAAAAATATATTTAAAACATTATAAAAAAACATATTTAATAAAAATCGTCAATTCTTTAACACAAAAATGAACTTGTAAATAAGATTAGATTATGTATAAAAAAAAACATAAAGTTATGTTAGTAAAAAAATGTGTAATTGTTACAAAAATATCTGTATGTGAAATTTTAATGTATAAAACAATTCATTGGACAGTGTACAGAGATATTAAAAAAGCGTGCTAATGATTTATGATTCATGAGGTAGCCATTATATGCCATAACTATGATTTTTAAGTAATAATTTTATAATTAACACTTTCTCTCAGTATTACAATTAATTTTGTCCTTCTAAAACACACCTTGTGCATTCCTATCGTTCGATTCCTGGCGACCGTTTGAGCCATTTAGTATTTAGAAGGGTCGATGGAGATCAATCTTTGTTGTGACCAAAACTGTTTCCACCTTATTCCTAGCATGTGTCAGTATTTTTGTAGCGTAAGCTCTCTCCAGTTGTTCCTATTACGTCTACTATTTTTTTTTTTAATCTTTTATTCCTTTTATGAATTTGAAATAGTTAGCGTTCCAATTAAATAATTCAGTTTAGATGACAATTCAAAACCATGTATTTTTGTTTCGTTAATAGGTATTGATTTCACAAAAAAACAAACCGCATGAGACTAGGTACTAACAGGTTATCGATAAATTGGGTTAAATGATATCATGTTGTAAAATAAAATAAAGTATAAAAAATATTAAACAAATCTTTCAGAAGCGACCTTCATAATTCCTTTTTTATTTGTATCTCTTAGTTATTTAACAAAATGAATAGTGCCATAACAAAGTCGCATTTTGATTATTATTATTTTTTTTGCAAACGTTTTGGTCTGTTTACTATTTATTTAATTTGAAATATTTTGGCAGATTTTCAAAAAATTGGCTCGACAATCGCAATAATCTAATTATTTTTTATTGTTCTTTCTTGTTGTTATCTAATTTTACGTTTTCTGTTTTTATTTTCCTCAATTATTTTTTTTAAGTTTTCCTCCACGATCATTTTTATATAAATATAATTATTATAAAAAAATAAATTAATCGCGTATTTATATGTATTATGGAATACGTAGCTTTAATTTTAGTATTTGTTTAATTAAATTAAATACAGATAAAGTATTTGTCAGCACAAGTATTACGAAATGGAGTGTTTAAAAACCTTTTTTTTTTACAATAAGAACGTGTGTCGTACAAAATGGTTTACTTAGTAATTATTTGTCACATTGTATTGAATGTCAGCGAATACGGAAAATTGTTTGGGAAATTCGTATGATATAGTTTAGTATTGTTTACCTCATGAGTTCTAGGAAATAAACAAGAATATCCTTATACATTGTCATTTTATTTATTCTCCTGAAATATTTATCGCAAGACAAACACACCAACATACGGTCCCACACTAAGCAACGCTTGTATTGTGGGTACCGTACACGAGTGGGCGAACTCAGTATATAATACTTATATAGATATTAAACACTCATGACTTGAGTACAAACACTTATTCTCATCACACAAAGCTTATCCCTACCAAGATTCGAACCCGGGACCCTCGGCGCAGAAAGCAGGGTCACTACCAACTGCGCTAATTAGGTCGTCAAAAAACCCAAATATAGGTATACGTGTCAAATTGAGAACCTCCTTTGTTTTTCGACGGTGAACAACGAACAATGACATGGGTGAAATGAGTACCTACCTCTCTCTCTATCTTCAGGGACAAAATCTAAATTCCCTCTTCGTGTCCGATGATTACAGCATCCCACTACTGTACTTATAAGCGGTAGGCAGATTACTGTAGAGCACCCACATTTTATCGATGGTATTTCTCAAAGTTTTATGGTAGCCCCCTGTTGCTATTATACTAGATATACTCAATACTAAAGAGGTACGGGTCATAGTCCACCAAGGTGGCCTAGTGCTAAACACTCGACTTCAGATGTCTTCAAAAATATGTGCAAGTTTCCACATGATATAATCATTATCTTGTGCAAATAATGGCATCAACAGTCACACCTATTTTGAACTTGCCCTATTTACTCTAAAATATAATTGTCTATTAATAGATCCACGGTACGATATTAACTACGTATACAGGTTTTAAGTGGCTTCAACTCATGATTCTGAGTCCCCCAGAGTCGGAATTTTCTGTCGACCTTTTCATAAATTTAACGCTTCCTTTTCAGTATTTTTGCATTGATTGGATTATGAAATCATAATAGAAGTCAATCTCAACGTACTTATAAACAAAAAAAAACATTATTACTAATTTAGACCTAAAACTGCAATGTAAATTAAAAGTCAATACGCTTGAGCGCGCTCGTCACTCGCATCGCGCGGAGCGCTGTGTTGTAATCGCGTTGTTAACGATACATTGTACGCTCAAAATTACAACATATATAATCCACCAGCTGCGCCCCCAATGTTACCCGCGATTAAAAAGTATGTCCTTTTAACCGGGATAAAAGTAGCGTATGTGCTATTCCAGACTATAATCTATCTCTGTGCCAAATTTCATCCAGATCCGTTCAGCCGTTCTGGCGTGATTGAGTAACAAACTTCCATCCATCCAAACTTTCACATTTATAATATTAGTGTGATGGCTTTCGACGGCTATCTGATTTTATTATAGGCATTAAGTGTAACTTTTACCCAATTTTTTTCGTTATCATACCCCATACACCCTGTATAATGTATCACATCTATATACTTAACTATGTAAGTGAAGCATACATATATATACTATTGGAGCAAAACGTAACACTCCCGGCGAATGCCGTTCTCCATTTGATGTGTGTCGAAATAAAAAAAAAACATAATAGTACACGCTCATCTATACAGAGTGGTTCAGAAAGGGTGAACTAACCTTTAAACCTGTGCGTCTTTAGCGCATATGTTATCATTATTTGAAATCAGCAATTCGATAAGTGTTTATTATTTTAATTGAACTGTAGAATCCCGTAGAATTTAATTTAACTTAATTAGTTAAGTACTGCTTGAGTGTATTGTCGCCCTGTTGAAATTGGACCAGTAGTTTTACCTGATACTACAGCAAAAACACACAAAAATTAATTCTAAATAGCAGACGCTCAGTTTTATATTAGTATCAATATTTTTTTGTGTCTTTGTAACACGTTGAGTGCGGTGCCATTTTCAGAGGACTTTCAGCCAGTGCGTTAGAGACCTATTCGACCTCTTAACCGAGCTTCACTCTAGTGCGTATGAGACCTAATCCATCTCGTAAAATAAGGTATTTTAAAAAAACTCATATCTTTATCAAAAAATAAGATACAATCTATGTTCTTTCTGTAAATAATAGAGAATTAACTGTTCTATCTCAAGTTTGCTACGCATGGGGATGTGAAAAGTGGGTTATGAGATATAACGAAAAAAAAATTAGGTATCCATTGAATCTCGCATCGCAACTAAAGATAGATCAGTTTGGGTTGTGACTAGTGATGGGATTAAAATAAAACCCCAGTTATCGATAGCTTAACTTTTTATGAAGTAATCATTTAAACATAGTGTCTGAGCATAAGTAAAACCAACTTCCTTATTTTTACTGTATATATATTTTTATAAGGGTTAGTAGGCGGTGTGTGCGGACGACCGTTGCGGGCGATTGTTGGTGGGCGACTCTTCCGCGGGCGACCGTTGGCGGGCGACTCTCGGCGGACCGCCGACGGCGATGCGTGGGGGCTCGGGAGTCGTCGGCACTGTTCGTCTTTTAGGCGCGAACATCCTCCGGGCCCAAAAAAGAAGGAAAGTAGAGTATTAGTTATGATCCGAGGAGGGGAGGAGGCACAGCCGATTTAAAGCACGGCGCGCTGTGCCTCTGGCCGTTGTAATGTCGGCCACGCGTGGTACTCCATCTGCTCCTGGATAAAGTTGCTTGACACGGCCTAGACGCCAGCTGAGGGGCGGTGTGAGGTCCTCTTTAAGAAGTACGAGGTCACCCGCTTCAAGATCCTTGCAGCGTTGACGCCATTTGGTCCGTTGCTGTAGTTCTGAAACATATTCTAATGTCCATCTTTTCCAAAAATGTTGACGCATTTGTTCTATGCGTTGGTATCTATCTAGTCGATTCGGATTAACGTCTTCTATGGGTGGCGAAGGCAGAGATGTCATTGGTCGACCGATGATAAAGTGGCCGGGGGTAAGAGGAGAGAGGTCGTTAGGAGAGGAGGACATAGGGTAGAGGGGACGGCTGTTCAGGATAGCTTCGACCTGAGTAAACAAAGTAGCCAATTCCTCGAATGTCAAATGTGTGGTGCCCATTATACGTTTAATATGAAATTTCGCGGATTTTATACGGAGCGTAAGCCGGCGAAAATGTGAATTTAATGTTTTGATCAGCCGCAAAATCAGTGATAGTATCAGAATTAAGTTTGAGAAAATCGCTAAGTTCACGTGCGGCGGCAACAAAGTTCCTACCATTGTCACAGAATATCTCAGTTACTTTACCTCTACGCGAAATAAATCTACGCAGCGCTAGAATGAAGGATTCTTTAGATAGTTCGCTTACCGCTTCAAGATGGACACACTTATATCTAAAACAGATAAATAAACAAAGAAAACATTTAGTTATTTTACAACCGCGGCCTCGACGATCTGTAATCATGAAGGGGCCTGCAAAGTCCAAGGCGACAGTGGAAAATGGGTAATCAGGATTAAGACGCTGTATAGGTAAGTTCCCCATAATATTATGCATTGGCTTAGCATTAAAACGTTTACAAGTGACGCAATTACGGAAAGTGCGTCGCGCTAGTTCTCTACCACCCAGCGGCCAGATGCGTTCTCTAATAGACGCGAGCAGTAGCTGAGGACCCGCGTGCATTAGAGTAATGTGTTCTTGTGTGAAGATGAGCTTTGTAAGAGGATGCTTAGCGTTGAGTAGTATCGGGTGTTTCTTACCATAATCGTAGCCCGATGCTTCTAGCCTACCACCAACTCTAAGCAGTCCCTGTGCGTCAATGAAAGGCGTTAATGATGCGATGTTTGACTTAGGCTTCAGTTGTTTATGTTGACGAAGAATCTCTAGTTCTTTGTGAAATGAATCTCTCTGGGCGAGTATGATAAGAGATGATAAAGCGTTATTAATTTCATCTACACTTAATGGACCTAATAATCTATCTGTAGAATGTTTGATATTATGTATGAAACGTAATATATGAGCAACAACACGTTGCAAAAATTTTAATTTAGAATATTTAAAGAAGTCAATTATGCCTAAAGTTTGTGCTGAACCTACCATAAGGTTGCATTTAATCTCTGGCAATAATAATGTTAGAGAAGACTCTGTGGTTTTCGCTAAAGTGGGCCAGTTTGACTCTGGTTCTTGTAAAAATTGTGGCCCATGCCACCACAGCGAGTTGTTGGGTACGAGCTGGGGGTCCACCCCACGAGAAGCAAGGTCTGCTGGGTTACACGATGTAGGTACATAACGCCAGGACGTGCTATCTGTAAGCTCATTAATAATTTTGACCCTATTAGCAACGAAAGTTTTTAATTTAATTTGATCAGTATTCAACCAGGCTAAGACTACACTGGAGTCGGTCCAGTGTATATAGCGCGATATTGGCTTTCTAAGCGCAGAAGTGACCGCGGCCGTTAAGCGTGAAGCGAGTAGTGCCCCGCATAACTCAAGACGGGGTATAGAAGTTTCCTTTGTTGGAGCTACCCGTGCTTTGGCGCACAGCAGTCTGACATGATGTTGGTTGAATTGATCCATAGTTCTAAGATATATACAAGCTGAATAAGCTGCTTGTGAAGCATCACAGAAAGCGGATTTTAATTGAAAGAGGTGGAATTGGAAGCCTAGCCGGTATGTGTGAGTAATAAAATGTTCCTCGCAGGCATGCATTGTGTGTGTGCTCTCGCACGGCAAGTCCTCGAGCTCCCAAAACTTTGTGAGACTGCTCTCTGATAATACTCCGTGGCTGAAACATTTGCAAAATAAAGATGTGTTTATAAAAGTGTATAAAATTATGCGTATGTACTGATAGTACTGGTAGTGATGGGGCCTGCAAGCAACCAGCCTAATTTAGATGAATGAAGAGTAGGCTGATTGTGGCCGAGGGATACGCGCCCTGATCCAACTATATCCCAAAATAAGTCGGCTCCAATGAGCATGTCAACTTCTGCAGGAATATTAAAGTTGGGATCTGCCAGTTTAACAGATCTAGGTATATTTAAATGTCTAGTATCAATATATTGCTTAGGAAGCGTGTCTGTGATTCGTGGCAGCACTAGACACGAAAGAAGAGCATTATAATTACTAGTTTTAGACTTAATGTATGCTTTACATCGTTCGGGTATGATGTTCAAAGATGTATTACCTATACCCTTTATATTTAGTGCATTTAGTGGCTGAGAAGTCAGTTGAAGCTTATTTTGTAATGACTTCGTGATAAATGAAGACTGACTTCCGCTATCAAGCAATGCTCTTATTGTCTGTACTTTACTGTTGTGAGGATTCATGACCTCAACAAGTGCGGTCGACAGCAGTACCCCATCTGTGGTGGTAGCTGACACCGTTAAAGAAGATGTATCGGTAGTGTGTTGACTTGTAACATTTGCATGAGTTGTGTCTGTGTGTTTGTGTAAAGATGTGTTGTGCCGTTTTTTGCAAATGCGGCAACCACCTAACCTGCATTGACGCGCATCATGGCCACTGCGGAGGCAATTATGGCAGAGCTTCAGGTCAGAGGCCTGCTTCACTCTCTCGTCCGGAGTCATAGAGTTGAATTTACTGCAGTCGAATATGCGGTGCTCACCCCCACATACGACGCACCTCCAGGAATTACCGTCACTTGATGCTGAAAGCAGAAAACATTTAGAGTTTCTGTCAGGTTTGGCCTGATTGTTGGGATAGAAGTTACGAGGCGGTCTGTCCCGCTTAGATTGGTTAACAGTTTCTAGTACATCAGCACGACCCTTGAGAAACTGGTTAAAATCATCTAAAGTAGGTAATGCTTTTAATGTATTACGGAACTCTTCCCACTTAAGGTTAGTAAAATGATCAAGCTTTTTAGTCATGTGATAAATGATGATGGTGTCCCACTCATCTGTGGGCTGGCCTAAAGTCTTAAGAGCCCTGAGATTCTTTGTGACGTGGTCCATCATGTAACGAAGCGACTTATCAGATTCACGCTGAATTGGATTGAAGTCAAACAATAAATTAAGATGTGTGTTAATTAAAATACGCTTATTATCATATCTGTCACATAGAAGTTGCCATGCTACTGTGTAGTTGGCATCTGAAGCCTCTAAGTTACAGATAACGCGGGCTGCTTCTCCATCCAAGTATTGGTTTAGGTATCTGAATTTAAAAGCGGTTACCAGCCTGCTATTTTTATGCACTAACGCTGTAAATAGATCGCGAAATTCAAGCCACTTGCTATATGTTCCATCGAATTTAGGAATATCAATGGGTGATAACCTTAATCCAAGTGCATTTTGAGAGTGGTTAGCGTTTTCAGCATTCTGTACAGAGACTGCCGAATGAACCGATGAAGACTTGGTAGGAGAGCTTTTATCAAGAAGTTCCTGAGCTGTGGCAATGGCAATATGTAACTCACCTTCTATGAACTCACGCTCATCGAGTTCCTTAGTCAGGTTGTCGTTGTTTAACACCTCGATATTTGTTTGCAGTTCGCTAAAATGCGCCGACAACTCTTGAATTGTACTCAACTTTAAGTTGAGTTCATTATAAGTTAATGTATCTAAAGTGTCCTTTAACTTGCTTAAATAGTTTTTAAATCTAGTAATTCTGCCTTTAATAGCACTACGTTTAGCAAAAAGAGTTTTAAATTCTGCACTATCACTCATTTTGAAACACGAAAACAAAACCTCAATATAATAATAAAAGTTCACAGACTAATGAATGAAATGTCAAACTTATTTGAAGTTTATTGTACCAAAAACAAAAAACAATATGGCCGGCTTACGTTCCTTCGTTCTGGCGTTTTGCGAGACGGGGCGATTCGCGCTGTTTCCGCGACAAAACGCGCTGCGTGGGGTGCGCGCGCCGGGACGCTACCGAAGCGCGGTATCTCGACTGTTGTTGCACTCTTCCCACGTACGGGAAAAGGCGCGAGATGGTATATCCCACTCGTTCGCACACTATCTGGAATGCGCAAAGGAACGAAAAAGCAAACAAAACCAAAAACCCGGTAAATAAATTAGTGGGAAAAAATGCAAAAGGCGGGAAATGGTTTTAAACGAAAATAATTATGTATGTATAAAATGCGATTATGTTCATCGAAAACAAAGGGAATATAATGTATAATGTTAGTAAATGGGGAAAGAAGCCTATTGCCGTGCAATTTACCCTGTAAAAGCACCAGGCTGAATAGGTATAAATGTAAGTAAGTATGCAAATGGGCAAATAAATTGAAAATAACGTTAGGCACTAACAAACACACATGAAATGCCACACATTTAACACCGAAAATTAGGTTTCTAAGCTTAAACAAGACGAGAAAAGAGGTAGGTAGGAATGGGAAGGATAATGCCTGTCTTCGCCGACTCCTTGATGATGATGATGACCGATGAAGACCACACGTGCGGGTGACCCCTGCTGACGGTGGCTGGTAGTTCTTCGTACTTGCTGTCTTGATGATGAAGAGACTTCGCGTGCGGGTGACCCCTGCTGACGTGGCTGATGTGAAGTCTTGATGGTCGCGAAGAGAAGACTATAGTGCGGGTGACCCCTGGCTGACTATAGTTTGTGCGCCCGCAGAGTCGTACGCTGCCGTGTTGTTGATCCGAAGATTGCAGGTTCTATGATGATAATGATGTCCTCAGCGTTCGCCAAAAACTTATGTCTGAGCATAAGTAAAACCAACTTCCTTATTTTTACTGTATATATATTTTTTATAAGGGTTAGTAGGCGGTTTGTGTGCGGACGACCGTTGCGGGCGATTGTTGGTGGGCGACTCCTCCGCGGGCGACCGTTGGCGGGCGACTCTCGGCGGACCGCCGACGGCGATGCGTGGGGGCTCGGGAGTCGTCGGCACTGTTCGTCTTTTAGGCGCGAACACATAGTAATATTGATTTCTTATATTTACGCGAATACTAGACATTTAAATAAAACTAATCTTACGGATTTTATCGTGTTTATTATTTGTTTTTTACGTTCCCGTCGTTTCGGCTGTTTTACAGCAACCATGGTCACGGGAGGACTGACCATGGCGACTGTCCTTCCGTGAATGATGAATTATGATAATCCATAAAGTTAGTTTTATTTCAATAAACATAGTGACTAAAAAAATATTTAAGAAAAATGTTCCTCATTGAAGCATGGTAACCACATTTGTTGTTCGCATTGCACACATAGTGTATTTATTCGTTTGGTTTTTTTGGATGCATCTGAGCTACTAAATGTGAGCCGTAATTTACTGTAACAGCCTGTGCAACGACTTTTTTTGCTACCACGCTGACAAAATATAAGAGCGTATTTTTTTTAAATGGAGTGCGCAGCTACACATTATCGACATTTGAACAACACTGAGCGCGAGCTAACGGCGCCCGCGCCGCCCGCGCTCCGCTCCTTGCGTCTACGACGCCTGTGTTTTAGGAGGTCCAAAAGATCTCCTCACGCAACAGATGTATATTATTACAACTCAGTGCGTTAGAGACCTCATCCATCTCCTATTTTTTTTATTACATTATTGAATCAAACTCGCAGCGGGAAGTAGGTATGTATATTTGTCTCTGTCAAACACATAGAAATAAAGAAGTTACGACCTCCCGCACAGAGGTGGAGAACACGATTTTCGGCGCCGCACCAGCTGAAAGTCACGTTAGAGATCTTTTAGACCTCTTAACGCAGTCAACGTGTTAACATTGTTCGATGACAAGACTGTTGACAACACAATATAGTACTATATTATAGTACTATAGTACACAGTATAGTACTATAGTACCCAGTATAGTACTATAGTACAGCTCATCACTTAATAATATATTGTTAGTTCTATACATACATCATGCGAAATCATTATTTAAAGCGTCATATAATTTAGTTACTTTACTTTTTCTGAAAAACTTTTCAGTGTCGACCACTGAAAGTCGCCGCCGAATTGGAAAACACCTCCGACTGCCCCCCCTCCCCCCGCGTCGTGTCGCCGGATCGATCAGCCGCATGCGCAGAGCCCACCGCAGTATTGAATGAGCCCATTCATAGCGCAACTGGTGCCTTCAGAATGAACCATGTACTACGTATATCAATGTATATACGAGTGTATATAGGGTGCCACGCGCCGAATCGCCTCAAATATCAAATTGCTTTTGTGATTTGTGGACCGATAAGTTTGAAACGTTGATTGATACGATTTATTGATTATCAAGTATTGGATTTTTACGATGAAATTTCTGTCTACATTCATTTGGCTACAAATATATAAAAGCTTTTAAATTTAGAAGGGTAACCTTTTGAATTCTATGCGGTGGATAGTCTTAAGTTTATCGACTATCTTGTAGGAACGCTTTAAATTCGCGGGTCAAAAGTATAGACTAATTTAACGGACTGAAATGTCTGCCAACCGACGATCTTTTTGTCTTTTGCGGAGATATTAGAGAAATGAACTGTATACAGGGTGATAAAGATAAAGGATACTGAGCCTTGGGTCTGTTCTTCCTTCTTTGAATTTCGATATGTCAATATAAAAAAAAATTCCCAACTAAATTACAATTGGATTTTTGTGAGCATTTTTTTTAATGTAATGAGATTCAGAATCAGAATCAGAATATTTTTTATTCACGTAGACCATTATTGTACAGTACTTATGAATCGTCAAGTTACAAAAATATTATACTACTGCTTTACCACCCGTTCGGAACGCCGTTCCTATGGAGAAGAACGGGCAAGAAACTCCACGGTTGCTCTTTTTTTTTTTAAATAGATCTTTTACATTTTTGAGGAATACATTGTTATAGGTATGTGAGAACAATGTAGGAACGGCTAATCAGACTTTAGCAGCAGGTCAAAAAAAACAAAAAGTACTAACTAAGTACTAACTTTTAATTGACATCCTACTATTCTGACTTCACGTAATGATTACAAGTGCGTTTTTCTGACTGATAATAACACTACCTTTCCATACATTAGTAAGTTCATATGGTAGGATAGATACCTATAACTAGAACAACTATTGATATAGCATTTGTATAAAGGAAACACAATATGAGATTCAATTATTATAAATCACGAATAAAAAATTACCTTAAAATCGAAAATACAACTAAATATACCGCGTTCTAAAACTAAATCAATGAATCAACTTTTTTTATTACGCCGCAACTAAATACATACCATAATATATACAAAAAAAAGGACAGGCTTAAAAAATATAATTTAAAAAAACTCCCTTTCTGTATAACTCATCAAGTTCTCTAATTGATTTTCAAGAAGTCATTTCTCATTTACCCGGGGCCTGTCCTCGGTGGCCTGGCTGCGAAAGCTGGGCTAGGGAATTAAAACTAAATAAAGCAGGGCGTTTATCAAGTGGACTGGGGCGGGCGGCGACGACGCAATGTGAACCACGCCTTATAAATATTAATTAAATTTATGACAATGTGGAATTGGGTTTAGGAGATATAACTATTAATGTAGTTATAGTACAATATTTATTAATCATATTGATTTCTTATATTTTCGCGAATACTACATTCAAACATGACATAAATGATTCACATTGAAATAAAACTAATTTTACGGATTTTCTCGCGTTTATTTTATGTTTTTTGCGTTCCCGACGTTTCGGCTGCTTTACAGCAACCATGGTCACGGGAGAGTCCTCCCGTGACCATGGTTGCTATCAAAGTGAAGCCATTTTTACGATTCATTTGTAGTGGTAAATGTTACCAGGTACGAAGCTAATTGCCTAGTAAATAGTCGGGCATAGACTAAGAAGTTCTGGACATAGTTTTTATATACGTTTGCGTCATTGCCTGTGTTTACATGCTATACCAAAGTTTTTTTGGGCTTCACTTTTAGCGCACGCCGCGTGTTGTTTGAATATTCTAACAGTTCTGCTCACACGAATTATATAGAACAGTGTGATCACAAAAAGTTCAGAATATTAATCATTTTCTCTTTCGTTCAATATGAGACGCAACTATTCTGCGGGCTCCCGTCGGACCGCAGCCGCTGTGCAAATACTCCATTGCACCGAGAAATACCTCTCAACCTCGAGTGCCTAGTGAAGCTGTTATATGACTACAAGCTATAGAGAAAATATTTCGATATCCACATCAAATCGTCTGATCTACGCAGAAAGTGCTCACAGTGTCGTGAGGTCTTGCAATGGTGCGCTTGGTTTTGGATTTAATTATAATAATTGCTGGATCAATTAATTGATCAATCAATCAATATTTCTTCCGTTCGGAGTCGAGACCATGGTGTCTAGATCCATGGGGTGCAAGCGCCATCAATTTTATAGAAAATATTTCAGGAAGATTGGTCGACGCAACCGGCGACCCAAGGGCAGGGCATCTCCTCGCTCAGCGAGTAGCTTTGGCTATTCAGCTAGGAAATGCGGCCAGCATCTCGGGCACGCTACCGTATGGGCCAAATTTTTCACAGTTTTTGTAAATATTAACTAGCTTTTCTATCTCTTTTATGATGTAAATTTCTCTATATCTTTAGTTTGTAAATATTTAAGTTATATTCATTGTTGGATGGATACTAAAATTCGTTTTATTTCAATGTTCAGTATTCGCGTAAATATAAGGAATCAATAGCATTTGAAAGTTGCAAAATATTATTGGGGCACATGTTTTATCGTTATTAGAATCGCTTCGTTGTCGATAGGTTGCACTCAGACCGCCGTGACGTCATATGCCATCCGATTGAGCACGTAAAAGCACGTTGTACGATGTAACGTTTTCTTATACAGAATGTTACTTGTTCTTCTTTTTATGTTGGCAATCAGCAACAAAATAGTGCCATTTTGCCAGTGTCGAGTAATTCTTGATAATTCTTATTGTATTATATGTACCCCTTATGATAATGATGATGACGATGATGATGATGAAATGAATCCCCTACCCCTATCAGTAAAGCTGTGGATACTTTAGTGAAAATTTACCGGACATCTTGGGAGAACTTGAAATGTCAAGTTACACTATTTTATTTCAATTTCCTTCCCCCGTGCACGTTTATGAACACATAATGGTTAATATCCTACTAATATTAAACATTTATTATTTAGAAAAGCATTTTTGGAAAATTAAAAAAAATTACAACTTCACAGTTTAACTTCCCGGCAAAAAGTCGGACGTCGATCTTATTGGTCTGGGTAAGTGACTGAATATTGTTATGCAGGAGGTTATTCGATATTTGAATCTCGTTCCAAATATTTAAAAATATAACATTAGCTTTGACCTAGGTGTTGCCATTAATTTATATTAATACATAAATAATTATAAATATCACCAGATGAACACACCAACTATACGTACGGTCCCACACTAAGCAACGCCTGTATAATGTGTACCGTACAATGGACTGGAGCGAACACAGTATATCATACTGATATATATATTAAACATCCACGTCTCTGGTACAAACATTCGTGCTCATCACACAAAGAATGTTCCCTACCAGGATTTGATTCCGCGACCCTCGGCACAAAAATCAGGGTCACTACCAACTGCGCTAACCACCACCATTCCATTCATTCATTAACCATTCATTGTCAATTAAGTTAACGTCGCTCATTGGTCGAAGATGGCCGATGACGTAGACTTAAGCCAATCACGTGAGCTAGCTGTCACGGTAGAAAAGCATATTAATATACCATGGCGTAGCATATTAATGTACCATACCTACTGTATAAAACGAAGGTATGAAAGATAACGTACCTTTTTATATATCTTTTTTTTGTGGTGACGGCAACATTCTTGAGGAAACCTGTACGTCTGTAAAACACGAGTGAAGTTCACCGATCGTCACCAAGTGGGCAGGTATACTAAGTATTGCCCATTCATGCCCATTCAAATCTGAACTAGATATATATATACATACATCTATCTGGCTAAGTGTACTTGGGCTGTGACCTTATTGCTCAAAGGACTGGGTTAAAATGTGACGATCCGATTAGCACAAATGGTAGTATTTGTGCTTTCAGTGCCGAGGGTCTCTAATTTAAATCTAGGTAGGGACAAACCTTGTATGATTTTTGTGCCCGAGTCATGAATGTATTTAATATCTACACATAAGTTTAAGTCAATATAAGTATACTGGAATCATCCCCACACCATTGTACGGTACTCATAAGTACTGCTTAGTTTGGAACCGTACAGGGCCCCAAGTCTGCTAACACCATCGATTCATAATCGAACAGCAACGGCATAGTAACTGTGACTTTTGACAGATATCCCATACGATATCTGTCAAAAGTGACAGTTACTATGCCGTTGCTGTTCGATTATGAATCGATTGTGCTAGCAGACTTGGGGCCCAGTTGGTGTGTTCGTTTGGCGATATTATTATAATACCTTACTTGTGAAATAATGTAAGCCTTAAGTATGATTTCCTCCTCTCCCGACGTCCCCACTGTCATCCAAAGAAAACACCTTATTATCGACTTTTGAAAATATTTACATTGGAATAATTTTTATATTCCCAAGTTTTGCAAAGTGGGTCGCGGAGTGGGGGGGACATAAGGAGGGGGATTACTGCCGTTCATTGATATTCAGAGTGGGGGTGAGGGGGGGGGGGGTACATTTGAGTGAACTCAGGGTAGGAAACGCGTAGGCGGGGATACGACTGAATATTATTTATATTTCTATACTGTTGAACACTCTTTGCGTTACGCATTATCTATGGCTTAACTTTTTTTTAATGGAAAATGTCTGGTGCGGTCGGGCGTAGGCTTGCAATACTTTTTTCACTTTTTAATGTTTTTTTTTTCACAGTTATCGGGGTGATTCAGAAAAGCTATACTTATGTACTTACCTTTGAATCTGTGCTTTTTAAGCGCATTCGTAATTATTATGTGAACTCGTCAAGACTTCTTCTTATCTAATCACTATAGTCCGCAGTACAATATGCCAATTTTAAATTCGAAAATATTGTTTAGTTCAATGTGTAGTATTCGCGTAAATATAAGAAATCAATATTAAAAAAAAACTCTTACAACGTGGATTCTTCGCATATAATGCACACTATAAATTGCTGAAATAAGATTAAATTCTCAACACAACGGCGTATATACCAAAGGTGAATTGTGGACGCGATAAATTTGTAAACTAACAATGGCTCTAAATTTAGACGTACTATATATTACAAGTAAAACTTAAAGCTGCCGTGGGCGGGAGAGGATGATGCGACTCTATGCAATTTACTTTTCAATATGTGAAGAACATTGTACACGAGATGAATGGACGAATAGTCAACAGAATTAACGAGAAAGGATATTAAATACTATTGAAATAATAACTCGTGTCGATACAAAATGAAACCGTGAGAGTAAGAGAGCCGTCAAAACTCATTTCAATACATAAAACATTTTTCTAAACAGTTGCTTATAAAAATACTTATTAATAGGACATTAAAAAATAAAATAAAATGATATACACAAAAATGCCTCCACATCCTCGTCGATGCCAAAAGTGCCCAGCAGGCTGGCCGCGTTTCCACGCTGAATAGCGAGGCTCACTCTCTGCGCGAAATACAGGCCAGCCCGCCGGTCACGGGTAGCGGCGAAAAGTCGTGCGGCAACCTCCTTGTAAAGGAGGCGAGCGTTGGGGCCCCACGAACCCAAAGTCTCGACCCCAAAAGGCTCAAACAAGTAGCCTCCAGGGAGGCTACTGTATTTTTGCCGCTTCGAATTTTCGGCCTCTGCAGCAGCAGAGCCCGATCAATATTGCTATTAGTTGCTTATTGGATAGAAATAAATGAAATTGTTTTATTAATTTCCTCCAATCATCATCTGTCTTTTGTGTTCGATTCCTTAAATTACAATATGTTAATATTTCTTATCTCTTATCATCAATGGGCCTCAATCATTCTAACCCCCTGTGTCCTCTCTCTCTCTCTTACACGCATTACTGTCACACTTTTTTGTCTCCTATAAATAATTTCGCGTTCAGCATCAAGTGTGCCTGGATTACCCGCTTATTCATACCACACAAAGGTAAATCCAGATCAAACTTAAGTAGTAAAACAATCTTAAGCATCACAGGTGTTAACAATAAGTTTAAAACGGCCTCACAACTTGGTATGAGTACCTTGAGTAGGGGATGACGTCACACCCCACTCAAATCCCCTGGGAAAACTCTGACATATTGTGATCACGAATAAATTTAATCAACTATGCTGAAGGCCAGGGTCTGCTTGCGAGAAATGTCAGCGGCTTGTTGATTAAATAGGTAACTTGTCCTTTGGGGAAGAAACGAATACGATTTTGGCTATAGTTATCTGAGACCATAGTATAAGTTTCGAACGTGGAAGGATACTGCAGGGCGATTTATTATTATCATTTGAGATCGATATTGAAAACGAAATCGATAACCTTTCGAAACGAATAGAAAAGTGTTTATTGTACGCGAGTGAGACACCAGACATTATGAAAGAGACAAAACATGGAACGAACAGCACATAAGACGGTCGTATCCTTCCAGGCAAATTTTGGATACCGCAATAGTTATATTATACTTTATTCGTAAATGCAAACCAGCTGTTTCCTCTCCTTTTTTTAAGTCGGCAATCGGCTACAAAATAGAGCCATTTTGCCAGTGTCGAGTATTTCTTCATAATGGTTACAAAATTATAAGTTCCCCTGATGATAATGATAATATCGATGACGTGGATGATGATGAAATGAATCCCCCACCCCTATCAGTAATGAGAGAACTTAAAAAGTCAAGTTATACTATTTTATTTCAATTTCCTTCACTCGTGCTCGCTTATAAACATGAATGATTAATATCCCACTAATATTACACACTAGCTGCGCCCCGCGGTGTTACCCGCGACTAAAAAGTATGAAAAATAAAAACGAATTTATCCCACGGGATCCATAATTTTTTTTTTTATTACTATATAGGCAAGTATTTGATCTCGATCTCACCTGATGGTAAGTGACGATGATTTACCGGGATAAAAAGTAGCCTATGTGCTATTCCAGACTATAATCTATCGCTGTGCCAAATTTCATCCAGATCCGTTCAGCCGTCCTGGCGTGATTAAGTAACAAACATCCATCCATCCAAACTTTCACATTTATAATATTAGTGGGATTTCTTCGCGATTTCGAGCGTACCATCTGTACGGTCCCACACTAAGCAACGCTTGTATTATGGTACCGTACATTGGACTGGGAGCGTGTCCAGTATACAATTGCCTACTTATTTAGATATTAAATATCCATTACTAGGTTACAAACATTCGTGCTCATCACACAAAGATTGCCCCTACCGGGATTCGAACCCAGGACCCTCAGTACAGAAAGTATGACTACCGGCTGTGCCAATCGGTTCGCCAAAAAAAATTACAGATAATAAAATATACCTACACATGATATTTACAAACGAATTGTCTCTTAAATTAGATAATATATATATATATATACAAAACATGATATATATATATATATCATGTTTTGTATATATATATATATATATATATATATAAATTAGATAATATATATATATATATAAGGTTAAAAAAAATAGTGTAAAATATTGAAACATATGAATTAGTAACATCCACAGATCCATATAGATCACATTAATGTATAAAATAATTGTGTAAATGTTGTAAATTTTTTTTAAACAAGGCAAACAAGTTGCGTGTTGCCCTGCGCTCAGTAAAGGGTGTCATTTTTTAAAGGACTTATAATTTCTATCTATCTATCTATCAGCCGATATCCACGTCCACTGCTGGACATAGGCCTCCCCCAACGACTTCCACACATCACGGTCCTCCGCCACTCGCATCCACCGGCTTCCTGCGACGCGTGTGATGTCATCAGTCCACTATAATTTGATCTGGTTAAAATATTTTACACTATTTTTGATGAACCTTGTATAAGTGGCGGACCACTCTATGCATTGGCGAACTATTATAGTCTAACCAAATGTCGAATTGTGTCGCAGACGACTTATTAAATTCGGAAAACCTCAATCAAACGGTACAATTATGAACGCCTACAAATTCTTCCTGGCATGGAGAGCGGAGTACGTGAGCGGCGGCGCTCCCCTGCAACTTTATTCCCATCTCTTTTACACCGACATCATCTGTATACGTCTGTCTTCCTCTAGAGACACCCACTCGCAGTCCCATTTAGCTACAGCCCCTGTTTTCAGCCCACATTTCAGTATAACCCTCGACGGCCTGAAACACACACGTCTCTTCCAATTCTTTACTAAAACGGACAATAATTTAAATTTCGAAGCTCAGTTCCATTTTCGAATAGCGCGCTATGAATGCTGATAAAAAAATTGCGCTTTAAAAAAATATACGAATATATAAGATACATGCTGATTGATATTTTTGGGTAATTTTTTTGACAGATAATTCTCAACTGAATTGATCGCGCGAACATTTTTTTTTTGTTGAAAGGGGAGTGTTTGTAGCGTCAGGTGAGCGGCGGGCTTCGCGGACAACAGGTCAGTTCTAGTTATAGAATAGTTTTTTTCTTTAATCCTGTTTTACGTTTTGTTTTATTAATTTACAGCTACGAGCATGTCATAAGTTACTTTTTACTACAAATTACGCTATTTGATATTTTTTTATATCATCATACTTATAATAATAGTTAGGTACTTATAAATAAGTACCTGCCTATATGTTTAAGGATGCACCATAATTTCTCATAAATAAAAAAAATGATTTTATTTCTTATTTTCACATTAAGAGGAAAATGCGTGTTTTATTCAGCACTGTCATTTTTTAAACCTACGCTAAATTCGGAAAAAATATTTATCGTTAAGGTAAAAAAAAAAAATCTTTTTTTAGATCTAACACGAAGGCTTTTGCTATTGTGAAGAGAATTGATCAACACAGTCCATCGGTGGCAGACAATCGAAATAATTCGGTCAGGGGAGGCTTTGTTGTCGTTCAGACAATTCCATTTTATTTGATAAGCGCCCACGGACCCGTAAATTGCTTTAATACCCCATTTCAAAGATTTAAAATATTTTTTGAAGGAATTTGGTGATAACGTTCAATAGGACAACTTACTTTATTGGGTTCATTTTAAAACATGACCAATAAACTGCGTATCTACAATATAATTCATATTATTTTAACAAACATTTCAATAATTAAAAATATTAATAAAAAAAAACTTATTTATGTTTATTAAAATGCGAATATTTTATTTATTTAATGATCTCCGAAACGGTACATAGAAAAAAATACAACTATAATTACTAAAGAGAAAAAATATACAAAAAATTTAAAATAATTCTATTAACGTCTCTCAAAGGTGGGATTTAAAAAAGGAACTCAACATACTGCGTCCGTAGATTTGTACCCACTATATTCATGCAATCCAGAAATACCCCTTCATTTGGAAACCTACGCAATATTTCACTGCGCTTCCATACAACATTCAGATATTAAATAATTTAATCCTACAAAGAAAAATATAATTACAAAGTAGTGATTTAGTCGATAAAACGTGTGTTTTTTTTAATTGTGATAGTAAAATAATTCCAAACTAAGTATAAGTATAATCTTTAACCATTTAGATTCAAATCAAGACTTCAAAGGAAAACGGGCTTCGTAGTAGGTAGTACTACATTCGGCATTATTAGGCACTGGTGGTAGGCTTCGGCCGTGGCTAGTCACCACCCACTGAACAAAGCCATGTCGCCAAACGGCCTAGCCGTGTTCCGGCATGATGTTCGGTGCTGCCATTCATGGATGGCGGGTCAGATCAGTTGCGCTGCATGTGCCTAGTGAATGTAGCGTCTCTATCTACTGCCGCCTTCTTACCTAGGCAAGTATGCTCCATCGTAGATCTCATCGTCACTTACCATCAGGTGAGATCGAGATCAAATACTTGCCTATAATGTAATAAAAAAAAATGTCTATTTAACTGGTGAACACGGTCAGCAAGGAAATCGTCCACAGTTTAAGAAGAATAAGAAATACTTTATTGATTGAAACTGTTTTAAGAACTATTTGGGATGTATCTAAGCATTTCTTATGTGGATTATTTAAAAAAAAATACCGGTTGCACGTTGCTATGCCCGTTTTACATGATTCAAGTTGACAAGTGGCGAGCGAACTTGAATTGAATCGAGTGAATAGTATGGCAAGTTGACAAATAACGAATCGAGTTGATTTTAATCGAGTGAATAATTTAGCAAGTCGACGAATAGTGAGTCAACTTGAATTGAATCGAGTGAATAGTTTGGTAGGTTGACAAATAGGGAGTTGAACTTGAATTGCATCAAAATGTTTGCCGCAATAGTCCGCTCAAGGGTCCTCAAAAGATTAAGTAGAAATTAAGTACCTATCGCATACGCAATAAGAGCTTTATTTCTACCTGAACACCATCCTAGGGTGCGGAGGCGGGATTACGTCAAAACCTGTCGCTATTAAACACGGATAGGATGTAAATTTTACATTTCAACCCGCGCTTTACGACACATTTCGTGGTACAGGCGAGTTAACTACCTATTCGTTACGTTTTACCTGTTATTTAACGAGAGGATACGATGGCATTCGAATAATTTTGATAATATTTTATGTATCAAAAATTTCAATAGAAAAAACTAATCATTACTGCCTGTATCAATACGAGTTACGTATTTACACCCCGAAATGTTTAGAACATCCATTTACAAGGATAATACAAAGCACATGTCTTGAGAAAATGCCTCTGGTTTTATAAATTGATTAAAATGATCTCTTAATTTGGACTGTATTGGGGAAAATCTATAGTCTAATTTCCATAAATTAGGATTAATACAAAAATTAATACGTTCAAATTAATATATACATATACGTACGTAAGTTCTTTCTGAACATCGTTGGATGCATGGTATAATAATATGCTACGCCAGTTATACCATTCCGACGATAACCCAAGACACTTATACATCACGATCAGTGTAGCCATTGATTGTCATCTTCAATAGTATGAACACCAATGACTATTCGTAGATGGCTGATGACATATCTCGGGCCAAACACGAGACCTAGCTTTCACGGGAAGAGAATACTTGGCATAACATATTATTGTACCATGGTTGTATGTAAATAAATCGGGTACACATGTACCCAAAATTTTATTATAAACCTTTTCATCCATTAACAAAGGCTTTGTAATAGCATGATTGCCATTGTAATAGCATAATAGCTTTGTAATAGTCCTGTCGGCTACTTACAACCCTTATAAAGTCGTTAAGATGCGAAAACCAGGCGTATTACATCAGGCATGACATTAAAATCTCTCTCTCTCTCTCTCTTACATTAAAATAAAGTCATTAAAATAACGACGGAGAAAGTAAGCCAGTTAGCTGTAACCCTAATACCATAGTTATTGAATTAACCTTAAGCGAAACCACAGTGTAAACTGCAGTTTAATTAATTAATTAAGATTACAATTTGAAAATACAACTTGTCAGAAAATAATTAATTAGTTTTAATTCATCCAAGCTCGCTACACGACTTGAAACTTTCAATTTAACTATTACAAGCAAAACTAAGTATGTGTAACTGTTTAAGTTGATAAATGAGTTTTAAAGTAATTGCAGTTACGAAAATTATTATTATTTAATCTTGTAAGTCGGATTACAGCCATCTTGTCCATAGATCTGAAGGCTGAAAGAACAATGCCCAAGATTCAATGAACTCTTAATGAAGTTATATCAGAATTAATCTTAGTATTTATAAAATACACTCGTATGTTTTTAAACGGAATCCTGGTTAACTACATCGTTATTTAAAAAAATCTGCTATTTCTTCGAAATGCTGCAGCTACGAATTCCGCGAACCACAATTATTGCGCATACTGAAATTATCTTTAATGCCTTAGCAATACGGTTTCTAACGTAACAAGCAAAGCGCTAAATACGCTAAATGATCAACTTAATAAGCCGGATAAATAATCACTCGCGATTGCGCGTGCGATCTTTCGCGCATTCAATCCCGCACACTTTAATGTATACGCGGGTAATACGATACGTTATATTATAAAATATATATATATATATATATATATATTATTAAAATCTAACTATGGATGAAGTTAATATTGATTATTATTTAATTTTGCTGAAAAACGACTGAAAAAAATTAAAACTACGATACCATGACTTGTCAAGTATGAGTCAGGAATTTTTGGGTGTACTCGTAGTTCGTTTTTTGTGAAAATGTGTTTCTTTGAATTATTATGTCTAATTTTGGTGGAATATTAACGTACAGGAGGGTGAGAAAATAAAACTAAATTTTAGTGAGGATATAGACTATACACTTAAACATATGTAAAGCCATTTTAAAGGAAGATTCTAAGTACTTTGTTAACAAAAAAAGTCAACATACAGCCCCGGGTTAAGAGTATTCGTTTTCAAAATTCATACGCCATTGCTATCAGTGCTCTATCAGTGTTTCAATCTTAATTTTAATTAACGAAAAGAAATCAGTAATTAAGTCATCTCCCGTATCTTAAGGCCACACGGGAGGCTAAGGGAGGCTGTTCATTAACACAGTGCTATTGTTCCGCGCGCTCGCTCGGGAATGGCCCGCTGACAAATTAAATCTGTCTTCATTCGCTTTTGTCTAGGCTCTGGTCTAAATGGAGTTTCCTAATTCACATTCGACTTTGAAAATATGAGGGGGGCTCCTGCCATCAGGGCCGTCGGCAAGGTATCGGAGGCTCTAGGCACGCTAGAATAATTATCGTTAAATGTTCAATAAGTAAATATCTTTATTATATACTCGTATAATAATAATACCAGCCCTTTTTAATGTCCCACTGCTGGACACTGGCCTCCCCTCAACGCGAGGGGGATTAGGCCATAGTCCACCACGCTGGCCCAGTGCGGGTTGGCGGACTTCACACATCTTTTCGAGCGGTTCTCTCAGACATGCAGATTCCTCACGATTGTTTTCCTTCACCGTTAATCAAGTGATAATCGTGGTTGAAAATGAGATTTGCACATCTCATAGATGCGAGCCGGGGTTTGAACCTGCGATCCTCGTTACCGAGGCAAGCGTTCTACCAACTTGGCTGTCACTGCTTATATATTTATTAGTTATCATTAATATCAAAGGAAGTGGTCAAGGTTATAGCGCCGCAAGTGACCATGTGCCACCCCTGAGCCGGTCACGCCAGTGTTGCTCCTCACCGTTTTATATGAAGGCCTTTTTAGGAGGCCCACCTAAAGACCGGCGAGACGCCACCTGCCAATAGTAATTAGATAAAAGCTGATTATGGCAGGTGTCCGCAACCCTTTCAATAGTCCCATCCCATGTCCATCCAAACTTCAATCCATAGTCCCATTCATCTTTGCATATTCCTGCAATAGTTCCTCCGCCTGCTGATGTTCGCTGTCTTTGTTAATCATTAGCAACAGTTGAGCCCAACAGGTGTCGTTCATAGCATTACAATTGTCTCAAAGGGCGTCTACTTGTTGGACCCATTTCCCCGCGCAAGCCCTCCAAAGGTCCGGGTTTAGCCCGAGTGGAGGTAAAGATAAACACAATTTTAATAATGATTGATTAGCACAGGTGTTAGTAGTAGTAGCAGTTCTGTACCGAGATTTTGAATTCCGATAGGAATAACGTTCACTAAGAAAAATGACTCCCGTGCTTCATAAAATATAAACATGAAGAATGATATCTAATTTAGACAACCGTAAATTTAGCATGAACATGTTGACATATCGTTCCGTCGGGTTCGATTTGCGTTTTACAACTACTAGTTAACGTGAACGTAATGATTGGATTTCATTCTGATGTTTATTGGTGAAGCCAATTCATGTTAAATTGTTATTATTTACGCACAAAGTGTCCGTAACAACGCTTGGTCCTTTTTTAACAGGAATACGGATAAAAGTTGCAGAATACCTTATAAATTATCCGTAATCATGCAAGGTATTTTTCTCAGTGTATTTATGAGGATCACATTTATTTATACGCGAATCATTTGTTTAATAAGGTGTAAGAATGCTAGCGTAAAATATTTTAACTGGCCCAACAGTAGGTTATAAAGATAACATTCCCAAAGAAATGAATCAAATCATTAGTCATTTAAAAAACAACACCCTGTACTGAGTTCGCCATGTTTAAGGAAAAGAACAAACATAATTCACACAATCTATACTAATATTATAAATGTGAAAGTTTGGATGGATGGATGGATGGATAGATGGATGGATGTTTGTTACTCTTTCACGCCCGAACGGCTGAACGGATCTGGATGAAATTTGGCACAGAGATAGATAATAGTCTGGAATAGCACATAGGCTACTTTTTATCCCGGTAAAATGTATGGTTCCCGTGGGATAGATGTTTTAATTTTTCATACTTTTTATCGCGGGTAACACCGCCGGGCGCATCTAGTTATTTTATACATCAGCGTGATCCATATGACTTACTGATTCATCTGTTGAAATGTTTTACACTATTTTGTTATCCATATATACATACTGGGATCGTTCCCAGTCGATTGTACGGTACCCATAATGCAAGCGTTGCTTGGTTCGCGACCGTACAGTAGGTGTGTTTAAGTACGGTTAAAGACATTATGGTCTTGTGTCAGGTGACAGCAAATTTCTAAAATATCACTCTATTCATGGCGCAAACCATAACTTTTTTGCAGAGGTGTTTCTTAGTCAGTTCGTTCCACCTACTTGTTAACTGTTAACGTCTTAATATATTATACACTATTTTTATTACACCTTATATAAAAGAACTTTTAAATGGCTTAGAAATGTGGGTTGGGGTTTAAACCCACGAACACTATCACACCGTCGTCACCCGTAATAGTTGCCCGTGGGGTTAAAGCTTATGGCTTAAGTAGTAAATTCTGGACAATAATATTATTTTATTTAATACTAGATGCGCCCGGCGGTGTTACCCGCGATAAAAAGTATGTAAAATTAAAACATATATCCCACGGGAACCATACATTTTACCGGGATAAAAAGTAGCCTATGTGTTATTCCAGACTATAATCTATCTCTGTGCCAAATTTCATCCAGATCCGTTCAGCCGTTCGGGCGTGAAAGAGTAACAAACATCCATCCATCCATCCATCCAAACTTTCACATTTATAATATTAGTATAGATATATGAACCATCTCTTTATGATTATCTTCTATATATATACAAAACAAAGTCGTGGTAGTTACACCATTTATAACTCAAGTAGGTACGGGTTAGCCGATTTGTATGATCTTAGATTTTTTTAAATTGTTTCTACACCGAATAGCTATTAAGACATGGGATTTTTTTGTAGATTTTCTCATACATTTGATTCTAAAATCTGAAAGTGTTAATTAATTAATAAAAAAGTGCAAATCCTGATCCTTACAATAGCGGGTTTTATGAATGGTTTATTTTTAATTATGATAATAATAATAATTCCAGCCCTTTTTGAATGTCCCACTGCTGGGCACGGGTCTCCCCTCAATGCGAGGGGGATTAAGCCACAAGACTTCACACGCTTTCGAGGGGTTCTCTCAGTTCCTCACGATGTTTTCCTTCATCGTTTATAGCAAGTGATAATCGTGGTTGAAAATGAGATTCGCACATGAAATCCAGAAATGCCAGAGGTGCGAGCCGAGGTTTGAACCTGCGATCCTCTTTACCGAGGCAAGTGTTCTACCAACTTGGCTATCACTGCTTCTGCTTGATTTATTTTTACGGCAAGTTAACTGGCATTATTTACTGAGTCAGTACAGCGTTACTAATCTTTTACATCACGTGCTGCACTGAGCTCACTTTGTGAGAGGACATACGGGAGGATATTGCGTACAGTCACGTCAAACATTATGAACCCATACAGCCATTTTTTTCATCTTTGTCACATAATATAGACTGTGGCCAATACAAGGAAAATATATTCAATTAATTATTATAATTTATCTGTATTAAATAATTTCCTCTTGACGATAACTCTTCAAGATCAAAATAATTACTAATAAGGTTTAAAAAAAATGTGTATAATAGTATATGAGGTAAACGAGTAGATGATAACGATCACGTTTATGTATAACATATATGTGTATACGGTTTTTGATTTTTTCTGTGAGAAAGCGAGACAGTACTAGTGCATCGCGGCCTCAGTATATAGTCTTATTTTTAACGCTTCAAATAATTTGATTTTTTTCGGAAATGTGACCCTTATAGCCTACTAATGGACCCCTTAAAATGTTACACACTATGATTGTTAAACCTTATATATATTTAACGTACTTAATTACCGTTAGACAGACCGCAATAAAATAGCTGAGTTTGTTCTAACTACCTATATATAGCTAGAGAATAATGTAAATAATAAATTACATGTTAGGCAATTGTGTAAGCCTATGCTAGAAAGAGTACGCGATATGCTCTCAACCGCCGCGCGACCGTCAATAGAGTGTGTCCATATTATTTCAAGGTTTTATAACGAAGACTCAGCTAAGTTTAATCCGTTTAAGCGTTGAACCATCGTTTACAGTTAGCGCTGGCTCTTGTCTGCCCTATAGGGTAGATAAGAGTACCTTATAAGGCACTGTTTATTTTTGGCTCTACTACGTCTATGACGTCTGGGGAGCGCCACCTTTTTCTAGAAGATCACCGAAAATAATATACTTAAGTTTTACCTTTCTATGCAGATGAAGACGCGGGCAACGGCTAGGTACTGTATCATAAAACTGTTATTAGGCTGTACCATATAAGGTGTAACAAAAATAGTGTAAAAATTGTATACAGATGAATCAGTGAGTCGTATGGATCACGTTGATGTATAAAATAATTGTATAAAATAATCATTGCGGGTTGAGCTGCAGAGCAATATAGTTTTTTTTTTTTTATTACATTATAGGCAAGTATTTGATCTCGATCTCACCTGATGGTAAGTGACGATGAGATCTACGATGGAGCATACTTGCCTAGGTAGGAAGGCGGCAGTAGATAAGAGACGCTACATTCACTAGGCACATGCAGCGCAACTGATCTGACCCGCCATCCATGAATGGCAACACCGAACATCATGCCGGAACACGGCTAGGCCGCTTGGCGACATGGCTTTGTTCAGTGGGTGGTGACTAGCCACGGCCGAAGCCTACCACCAGTAGAGTTGTCACCTGGTTGGCACCACCCAGGGTCACGTATAGGGTATCTCGAGGGTACTTAATTCTCCTACGGACGAAGGTGACTCGACCCCAAAAGTTGCGCAAGCGGAGCCGCGGCCAAGAGCTAGTATTATATAAAATTAATATTATACCTCACCTAATCTCAA